>JACAVU010000004.1:15446601-15961664 GCA_014183005.1 Castanea mollissima
TATGTGTTTGATGCTCTGTTTTCCATGTTCACCCCGGTGTACCTGGGCTTTTTTTTAATACAATTCCGTTATTTATCACAAAAAAAAAATATATGTAAGTGTTCAGACAAGTGTTGAAGTTCGGTGCACAAAGATGTTACATCATCTAGAACTTGGCATACCTGTTGTCTCCAAGCAGAATAATTATCATTGATAAAGAAATCAAAAGTTTTTCTTTTTGATAAATAAAAATAATGCTAGAATTGGACGGACTGACCTAGTCCACACACACTTAGGTGGTGCATGTCTGTGGTAGAAGGCCCACTTGGATAAGACCTCACCCTTCCACTAAAAGTGGGGTGCCCCTTGGGCCCCGTAAAGACAACAAAAATTCTCAAGGGCATGTTGACGTAGGACAATTTGGGGAATTCATCTATATGTGGTTGTGGTGGATTTAGGTTTAAGAAGATTTGTTGATTTTGGATTTAGAGTCGCTGAAAAAAGAGTTAAGGGTTGTGTAAGGAATTAAAAGGTGGTTTGATGAGTTATTTGATAGAAGAAAATATGTGGGGATTTAGGGTTTTGATAGATAAAAGAAACGACTTGATTTGGGGTTTTAAGGAAAAAGAAAAAAAGAGAGATTTTACGGTGTTTTAGGGCTGTTTGAACAATTTCCATGAACACTACCATTAGAAAGAGATGAAGAAAAAAAGAGAGAGAAGAAGTCACACAAAGGTCAACATGCCTCAATGCTCAAACACTCTATAATTTTATTAATCAACTCCTCCTTTGAAGGAATTCAACACAAATATATAAAGATTCTTTCATGTACTAGAAGTATTAGGGCTCCTACTAGTATTAGGACTTCTAGTACTAAAAACCTAATAAAAGACTAAGTTGGACCCAAAGAAAATAATACCCAAGATACTTAGGATCTCCTAAGTGACTCTAGACTCAACTAAATTACCAAAATACGCTTAATTTGCAGTAATTGCATAAATTACAGATTTACCAGTGACTACAAAACTAACCATAACTAATAAAATAAAAACCCAAATAAAAAATAAAAAAAAAACTGTTTTAACCCTAAGACTCATTCCTAGACCATTAAAACCACACGACTTTCACTTCAATTGGACTTCATGCTTGAACCCCATAAAATAATTCTTTTTGATAATTTGATAAATGGTAGAGGGGAGATTTGAACCCCGATGTCTCCATTAGAAATGCCAAGAGGTGCCAACTAGTTGAGTTACAAGGCTCTTGGCACTCCATAATTTAATTCTCCAATAGGAAAATTTGCAAAGTAATAGCAAATTAATCTACCATATTGCATCACATGCCCTTCTTTGTAAGTTCATATCAATAAAACTTTATAACAGAAACATGGGAAACAATTTATAAAATCTCCCATAGAGGAGGTATTTCTCCTAAAGTTTAGTCAATTCCATGAAAAAGAGGTATTTCTTTTAAAATTTTAATGAAAAGAAACATATCAACATGTTCTCTACATCAATGTTGCATTTATTTCCCAAAATCGATCTCTTTTTTTTTCTTTTCATTTCTTTTTTGTGCAATTGCACTTAAAAAGTTATAAAACTACGATGTACCCCTATTCCACCCCCTCATCCAAAAAATACAGATTCTTTTATCAAAGAAAACTAATGACACATACTCCACATGGGTTTTATTTCGTTCTCGATAAGTTTTGATCCTATAACCTATTCCATCCCCACCCCACCTTCAAAAGCAATATGATAGCTACAGTAAATGCAATTCAAAACAAAATTAAAATTCCATCTTAGAAAATCACACACTATAACATTAACACCATGGAAGCACACAAAGTAAATAAGCCACCCTGCTACGAGCAACTAAGATGCTAGCTCAATTTGATGTGGTTCATCAACACCATGGATTGAAAGTTCTAGGTGGAGAAAGTATCCTTAAAATATTGTAGCAGGGCTTATACCAAATTTGGCCTGAGTTTTTCCATAACCAGGATATAGCCACAAGAAATCAGGTCAAATAAGATACAGCCTAAAAACACTAAAATCAATAATGTAAGTCTGATAGCTGACCTTGAAAAGCAAAGCACGATGTCGAGAAAGGCCAATATTGATGGACCCAATAGGCAACACGCTTGTTTGAAGAGACGTCCTCAACTCTGTCCTCCTTTCCATCCACCGCGCCAGCATAATATTAGCATCCTTCACAGGCCCACCCATATGTCCGGTAACTAGTTCAGCAAGCCTCTGTGCCAACACACTAACCTCAGTGACTGGACAGTCTAAAGCAATACAGTGTGCAATTTGCAGTAACTCTTCCAGGGAAGGATCAATTCTTTGATTAACCATTACAACTTCAAAGCCAGAACTACCAAGGTTTGTTTCAAGATCAGTGATAGACGGCATCTTTCCTTGGTTTGCTGATTCCGTGGAGAGCCCATATATATCGTAAAAACCATCCACCACTTTATCTTCATAGTCAAGAACATTGTATTCCTGGTGAACCAAAGAACCCAACAGAAATCAAACCAAAATAGAAAAAGCACGAAAACTTTTTTTTTTTATTTTTAAATCAGTTGATATGCGAGCAAAACATAATCAAGCAGTAACATAAATGCTAACATCTAAGAACATCATGATAAATATGGGGTAATCTCCAGTTGCAATATAGATTTTACACATCTGAAATGCCTTTTGCCTCCTAAATTACATTATGAATAAGGAAAGAAAATCTAAAAAGTGGGATGTTTTGAAACCATTTCCTGTCCTTTCTTCTGTGTGTGTTTCGGTCAAAACCGCATTATCTCTTGTTATGATGTAACATCACCCAAAATAAAAATATATATAAAATAAAAGTCAACTACATAGTAAGTCAGTTACGATAATCAAGCTAAGCTCAAATTCAAACTGACTAAACTGTGAGACGCAGATGCATAACAAAGCTTTAAGGAAAACACCTCCTGATTTACCAAAATCACCACTTCCAAGTGCACAATTCAGTCAGAGAAGAGTTTCAGTGGCTTTCTGCTTGAATACAGAATACTTTGCCTAAGGTAATGGTGCATAGTGCAAAGCTAGTACATTTTCCCCCTAAACTCAAGTAAATATTGGTAAGTTAAACGCACAAGGTAATATCCAGAAACCCACAAAATTCAGAAAAGGTTCAAGAAAATCAAACTCGACCACTTATAATGTTCTTACGGCATGAACCAGATTCTACCCAGTTTAGCTTTAGATTAGGCAGAATTTTGACAATCTGTACTTATCAACACCAAGTGAACCACCATAAAATAAGCTCATACAACACAACTCACTATATCCAACACTCAGTAACATCTCAATGAACCAAACTACCATTTATTTAAAGTTAAATTAAACAATTTAGGCACGTGGCATACTTGAACAGTTATTGCCTAATCTACAACAATCCACAACTCAGTACAAATTGTCAACTACCAAAAGCTCCTAATTCAAGCTCGTATTGTACATTTCACTACATGAAATTCTCAATCACAGCTCAACAAACTAGGCTCCCTCTAATTCAATAGCAATTTAATTAAATTTCGAACTGTTGACTGAATGGAACAGGAAAAAAAAAAGCCCTAATTTATACCAATTCGATACTCAATACAACAAATTAGCTATCAAACACCGAGTAGAAACACCTAATTCAAGATCATTTACTAGAAATTCACTTCAATTAAGATCAAAACTTCATTGAATTTCAACTCACCCAATACTGCCTCGACAAAGTATCCGCCGAAACTTCATCCTTATCCCTCGCCAAATCGTTCCGATGACCTCCCAAGCTCAGCAGCGTCGCGGCTCTGATCTGATCCTTCTCCGGATCGTCTCGGAAGTCCGAATTCGACGCGCTGATCGCTAGGGCCAGCTGAACCTGGAACTCCTCCTCCGACGAGATATAGTCAGCTCTATTAGCCGCCGCAGCCGCAGCCGCAGACGCAGCAGCAACAGCAGACGACGGCGTAGTACCAGCGGCGTTGCTCGCTGGAGAAGTAGTCGCCGACGACGAAGCCGAAGGACTCGCCGGAGGTCCGGCACCGGAAACCTGCACAGAAATCGGCCGTTGATCGGGGGCACAAGACGGCGGCGTCGATGCCGTGGCGGACGTCACGTTAGGGTTTTCGTTTGATCGGTTCGGGTCGTGGTTGCTTCCAATATGAAGCTTCTTGAAAATGTGCTTCATCTCTCTCTCTCTCACACACAGAGTAAAATTTTCTCACACTTTCCCTCGCTCTCTCGCTCTCTCTCGCTCTCTCTGTATTCCCAGTTTCACTGTTTTTACTTTTCTTTCTCTCGAAGTTCTCTCTCTCTCTCTAATGTTTCCCTCACTTTTCTTTGGTTTTTTTGGGAGTCAAGGCTCTCTCTCGAGAGGAAAGCGCTACAGGAGGGAAAACTTAGCGCAGTGGTATTATGTATCTGGCGGTAACAAAAGGGTCACGTTATTTCTCTAATTTACCAAAATGCCATTCACGCCTTCAGTATTCACATACGCCTGGGGTTGACAGAGAATATAAAGTTAAATGCGCCAATCAGAATGCCACAACTTCGTGTACGGGAAAGAACAGGATTGGATGACGTGGAGGTGTTTGTCCACGTCATCAAGGTAATTTTTATACATTTTTAGTCTTTTGACTTATACCCATCAATTTTACTAACAAAAATTTTCACTCACTTTATTTACACTTGCTAAGTAATAGTAATAAATATTATTTTAATTATAAGTTCCTATGAAAATTATAATACTTTCATTACAAGTTACAAGTTACAATTTTCTTTTATTAAATTGTATTTGTGATGTTATGATTGTGCATGTTAATCAAGGTTTCAACATGAAAAACACGTGTAATGGTAATTAAGATTTTAAGCTTAGAGTTGCTTACTCAAGTTACATTTGAATTGGTTAGTTGAAGTGTGTGCCAGTGTGTGATTAAAACCGAGCTTTAAGTGTTTCATTACGAGTAAAATAATTAATAATAGTGAATAATTATAAACCCATTCAAATTAAGTTACTTTAATTATTTCATTTTTTGTCAAATTAAGTTGGTTCATAAGTTCGTGAGGTTTTTTCATTTTGTTGTCGTTAAACTATTAACTTTAGATTTATCATAATGCCCACTAGTTGAAGTTATTGAAACTTTGGTGGAATAGAGATTAATTAAGTTATGGCTAAACTTAATTGAGGGAGTGTCTATAATATCCCTATCTCCCAGCCTTCCATTTCTTGTCTAGAACTTTCGAAGTATTGGCTTTCTAACAAGTAGGTATAGTTTTGGTCAAATTCAAACACGGTCTTTTTGCATACTGAATTACTGAGATAGCCCCTACCTGTTCTTTACGTTACAACAAAAAATATAACCTCACCCAAGCACGTTAAAATTTGCAATGTAGTAAGGGAGCAAAAGGATGTGGAAAAGTGCGACTATCAAATATAAAAGTCAAACGTTTACAATGTTATCACAATACTTCTATAACAAATTATAAAAGTTTAAACATAACAAATTATAAAAGTTCAACTTTTACTATATTGTCTCAATACTTTTTAATTTGAATTTATCATTGAAATTATATTTTTGTCCACCAATAACGACTCGTAAAAACTTACTACTTAAAATTTATTGTGAAAGTGTTGTAAAAATATTGTAAACATAACATTTCTCTAAAATTTACAACTCATTTTTTTTTCTCTCGTATTAAAAGAGATAGGGTTCTGTAGCTCACATCTTTGTTAGGAGAACAAAAACATTATAATTTCCATTTGATAGTTTGGATGGATTCTATTTCATGTACATTTCTTTTTTTTTTTTTTTTTGTCACTTCTAATCTTTCAATTATTTGAATAAAATTTCCAGTATTGATTCTAAAAAATGATAATAATAAATAAAGAAATTTTAGCTTTATTATGACAGTCAAATTACTTTCTACCTTTTACCGTAAATAAAAATAAAAAATAAAGACCAACTCTATGATTATTATTATTATTATTATTTGAGGTGGAACTCTATGATTACTTACTAGTTACTACAACATAGAGATATCACCTCAGATGCTAACGTCAAGCCTTAGTTGTTAATAATTAAACTTGCGACTAATCTTTTTTAAATAGGTGGCTAGGCTAATTAATCAATCAAGACAGTGTCTATACCAACTACTTTCATTAAACTAAGTTAATTATCAATGAGTGATTTCCTTTGCTCTCTCTCTCTCTCTCTCTCTCTCTCTCTTTTTTGGTATTACCATTCGACCCGGTTTAATCTAATCCAAAATGGTCATATTCGAAAGAAAACTCAATTGGCAATGGGTTTAAAAGGTACAAAAACTGATTACATCAAGTCAGGTTGTCAAGTTTCCATCAAATAAATCTGTTAAACCCAACTCATCTAATTATATTTTCTAAGTAGATGCCTTATACGTGTCAGCATATATGTGTCACTGTCAGTAGGAAAAATTATGGGAAGAAAAAGTTTAGGAACACAAATTTTTTACAACTTTTTGCCACAATACTAATGTGGTAGCCTGGTAGAGCATGATTGGTAAAGAATAAAAAATAACGGGTTTATATGTAAGTGATGGTTAACTACATATAATCTATCACATTAAAATTGTAGAATAATTTGTGATCCTAGAACTACCCTTGTGGGATTTGTGGAGTGATTTGATAATTTCTTTTTCGTTTCCTTTTTCTAATCTAATGGCTTTCCTGAGAACCTACCCTCCACCTGAAGCGAGTGGTTTTCACCCAATCTAGTAATTGATCATAGCAGGTTCAAAAATTTGTTATTTGACATAATCATGTCAAGTGACAAGGTCACCCCAAACTCGAGCTTAACTAATGCTTGAGCAACCCTAGTGTGTGTGTGTATAATTGTGTATATATATATATATATGTATGTATGTATGTATGTATATATTTAAAGCAAAAGATGAGATAAAATCTAATTAGAATTTTGTTGATGCTTATTTTGGAAAAGCCCAATAGTAGGAAGAAGCCCAGCAATATGGGCAAGAAAGAGTTAGCAGAATTGAGAGAAAAACCCATTAAGCCCGAGTGGTAGGAATAATAGGTCATAAGCCCATAAAGTAAACAAATGGGCCTTGAGAAAAGCAAATGGGCCCAAAGAAGCCCAGAGAAAGAAGTAGTAAACTCATGGGCATTATGTGATGTAGAAAAGTAAGAATAGGCCATAGTAGGCCCAAAGTAATGAATTAAAAAAGTAAGGGGTTAATGGAAAGCTCATGAACCCCAAGGATAAAGGAAATGGTAATTGAGCCAGGGAAGCCCAAAAGAGTAGTAAAAGCCCATGAGAATGCAAAATTAGAAAATGGGCTATGGATGCATAAGGAAAACAAATAGGCTGAGGATTCCCAATGAGAAAGAAATGGGTCAAAAGAGTCCACAAGCAATATAATGGGTCAAGAAAGCCAAAAGTAGCATGAGTATAAACTCAGTGACCATATTAGCACATTGTAACCAATTGAGAGAAGAGAATACAGTAGGCCTCGAAAGAGGCCCAACAAGCATGCATCAAATAGCGCTTCAGCAGGAATAACATAATGGCATGGTAGGAATACTGGCAAGCCAACGGTAGGAGCAAACAGTATGTTAAAAGGGAGAAAAGCCCACAATCAAGCAAGGTCTAGCCCTTGGAGGAAACAGGCCATAAAGAATGGAGAATCATAAAACAGTTCAAGTCATAAGAGGTCAAGAATAAACGGCAGAATGCGCAGACGAACTTCTAGTCCATGGCAAATGCATGAGTAGCAGACACGCTTTAGACATACACAAAAGTGGAGCACGCCTAAGGCCCAGGTACCATCAACCTGTACCCAACCAATACAGGAGTGGTGGGTCGTGGGACAAAGGTAAGAGTGGATATGGTCTGGCGGTAGTGAGAAGGGAAAGTCTATTCTGGAGTTCCTGCTCAAACTCTTTTGAGAAAAATGTCCTGTTGGGATGACATACTACCCAAAAGAGGGAAGGATGAGTTAGAACCACTAGGTGCACGCCATGAAGGATAGCAAGAGAGAATACCCACACTATGGTGGATAAGAATACCACGATGAATAAGTAAACAAAACAGTTTTCTTTGTCTGGTAATGGGGAGTTGCAGCCAGCGCAAGTAAGTGGTGGTGGCCAAGCAATTGACACACCTGTAAGTGGTTGGGAAGGACACCCAAATCCAGACTAAAGTAATTAAAGGGTAAAATGGTAAAAAAAAAAGTCATGACAGATAGTATATAAAGGGCCTTCGCCATGCACAGTATCATCATTGCAATAGTAGCAACCGCTAGGAGAGAAATACAACACCATCATCACCATAACACTACATGAGCAAGCACTAAGAAAGAAAAAAAAAAAAGAGGGGGAAAAAATAAAAGTAACAAAACGGAGAAAAAAAAGAATCAGAAAGAGAAATAGAGAGTATAGAAAGGCAGGCATGCACCAATAGACTAATCCCTTTTCTTCCTCTAAAAGCCTGCCATTTGTTGAGGATAAAAGATTTGTTTGAGCATAAGCTATTCAGACCCGTTCTCTCAAAGTTGATAATTTTTACATTGTGATATTTCTGAGAGGTTATTCACACTGAGGGAGTGAATCCCTCCTTAGTCTTAGTCCCATAACACAACTGAATACGGCAGACTAACCTTTTCCTTATTTGATTTCATTACTTATCGTTATTATTTCCTTTCTCCTTTTTGCAATTTCACTTATAATATGTTCCTTGTTGCTATATTGTTCTTTTCCTTATTTTAATTAAAGACCCCTTAATTGTCTTGCCGGGCAGTAAGCATATCTCTTTTATTATTATTTTATTATATTTATCTGTCGTAACTCTTTCGCAACAGTTTCGTTTTGTCTAACAGCATGTGTGTTGCCTTTATCATTGTCATATTATATCTGCCTGCCATAACTCTTTCGTAACAGCTATGCCTGCCATATGGGCATGTGATCAAAGTTTCAACAAAAAGGGGGAATAATTTGTACACAAGCCGGACCAAGGTGAATTTTAATTGGACCGGTCCTACTCTACTACCCAGAACACTTGGGTCTTAGCATGGCAAAAGGCAGCAGGAGGCAGCTCAGCCTAAAAGTGAAAGAAGACCCACCACAAATTTAAAATAAATTTCAACTATAGTCTAATTTTGTAAGATGTGTCTCATCTAAAATTTTTAATTTTTGTGTTAAGTAAGTTAATTTAATACAAAATACAAGGAATTCAATATAAATGACCCATAAGAAACCCAATCATATATTTTAAATTAGAAGAAGAAAGAGTTTGAAAAACTATGTTTTCCAATGCCATTTATTTGTCGAGTTAAAAATAATTCGAATTTATCAACTTTTTACATAATATTATGAACAATTATAATTTACTAGGTAGTTAGAAACTTTTATATATATATATTGTACCCGTACATATTCACTCAACTAATTAGCAGATAGGCTAGAATAAATAATTGAATCCAAAGTTGTTTGACCATGTTAAAAGCAAGGTTGTCAAGTTCACCAAATTATATTCCTTCTCGTATCTTCCTTATCGGGGTATATGGTGCGGACTTTTCTTCTTCTTTTTATTTATTTTTCTTATTTGTAATATATATGAAGACATGAGGATTTTATAAGAGTGAGACCCAAATCCAACCAAAATGAATAATCAACCAAAGCTACCCCTTTTTTTCTTCTATGTAATCAACCAAGCTACGTAATAATCAATATAGACTTTATCGGTGATTCACAACTAACTGGATAAATTTACGTTTATGATCATTGGGGTTTTTTTATTATTTTATTCTTCACATGTTTTAGAATTCCACACGCTTTTGACAATAAATTAGGGGTTTTCACTTTTCACTTGTCCAAATGAATTGGACGAAAGTAAAGCTTTGATTTTGTCACGCATGAATAACGAGTTATTCTTATGATTTTTGACATCATAGATTATACATGTTATTCAAAGGTTTGGCATGACAAACACGTATAATAGTGATCAATTTTGGAGTTTAGGATAAGTTTACCCCAGTTACGCTCAGCTTAATTAGTTAACATGCTCTTATATAGCTAAAATTGATCTAATTCAAAGTATATATATACACACACACTTTGAAAGTTTGAATTCGATCAATTTGTCTCTGCCATATTTATCTAATTACCCTAACAACAGACAAAGACAAAAAGAAATACTTCCTATACATAACAACAACTAAACTTTTTGAAAAACCTCAAGTAAACCTACCAAAATTAGCTTCTAAATCTTCTAGAGCATCGGCAGTAGCAGATCTGGCTAGGGAGACAGTGTTAGGCTATGGTGTGCCTTGTCGAGCTTCATTAGTTACAATTGTACCAAATCATTTAGATAGTTGTAAAAAATATTGTAGTCTTTGGGTATTTTACTCCATTTAGTATTTGGTCTACAACATCAACAAAAGATAGATTTAACCATATATCGGTACAAAGTATTTGTCAAGCATGTAAACTTTCATACCTCTTCAGTATATGGGCAACACAACAAGACATGGTCTGTTAACTCCTCCCTATCCTCACAACACTTACATCCAACATCGTATAAACTTCGGGTCAGATTAAGTTTAGTTGGCAATATGTCTCTGCAAGCTCGCCAAATGAACATTTTGATCTTATTACAAACTTTGAGCTTGTGTATGCCCAACTTTTAATGTCTTGCACCGTCCTATCACTCAACGGGATGAATTTAATAACCCCATCTTCATGGGGAAGAAATATTTGATCAATCAATGATACTCATCATGATCTTGTGATTGGATCAATGAGGTTATCCACTCTCTCCATAGTTGAAATTGTTAGTCTATATATTTAGTGTTGGAGCATTTTAATATTAAATAATTAAAATGAATAAATGTAATAACATAAATGTAAAGATGTGAGAGTGAATGTGAAAGATGAGGAATTAGTGAAAATGTTTAATCCCACATTGAAAAGGAGAGAAATTATTTTGTTCTTTTTAATTGTGGTGATTAATGGGCTAACATGAATTGTCTCAAATATTGGGCCAGATACGTGCGCAAAGGGCTATATCCGTTGGTGAGTAAATAGCCTGAATTAATATTCTATTTTTATTATGAAAAATAATGAGCCATCAACCCACTTAATGAACTATCCGTTTGAGCCTTTTTAAAAGGGTGTTCTTTCTGGTGGAGTTTTGGGCTTGAACACTTTGTGTAGAGGTTGTTCTAGCCATACGACATTGTTGTATCTTGGGGGAGACAAATCAGAGACGGTCTGTACCGTTACAAAGTTTAGCCAATCAAGGGCTTGAATCTCCTTAAAGAGAGCAAATGTTGCGCCTCAGTCCAAATAGTGTTGTGTAATCTATTTCTTTAAATTAATAAAATCTCAGAAGTATTATTCAGTTTCTCTTCATGTTATTTCCATTATCATTGTGTTTGCACTAACATTTAGGTTTGTCAAGTTTACCATATTATAAGTGTAGGTCTTTTTGTTACGTACCTTTTTTTTTTAAAGTAATTAATTGCAAGGGAGGAGCACAACCTAGCTACTTAATTAATATAAATCAAGATTGAGTTGATCACAACCAATCAATATATATATAAAAGTAGAGACCTCATGTGAGAGTGCATGAGGTTCTACCACGTGGCACTCTAATATTACATTTAATATTTTTTACCTTTTTTTATTAAGTTTTTTTAACCGTTACCTAATAGATCATAGTAACTCATTTTTACTATTATATAAATTTAGCATTTTTTTATCTCTTTTTATTATTATTTTTTTTTAACAATTACCCAATAGATCATAGTAACTTCTTTTTACTGTCCTGTGACGTGGTATTCTAATATTGCATTTAACATTTTTTACATTTTTTCATTAAGTTTTTTACACTATTACCCAATAGATCATAGTAACTTATTTTTACTATTATATAAATTTAACATTTTTAACCTCTTTTTAATAAGTTTTTTTATTGTTACCCAATAGATCATAGTAACTTTTTTTTACTATTATATAAAATATGAAATCTTGACAATTAGACACATTAGACCAAAATTAATTCACTATAAAATAAACTACCTTTTAAAAGTAGACCAAACCTTATGAAAATTCAAGCCAGTTCTTATCTTACATATTATGACCCAAGTTTGACCATTCCCACATGTAAATTATAGCAAAATCTCTTACCCTCCTACAAACTCTCTTCTTCCTCCCCACGTATAGGTGATACTTCTAGAAAATCTCATCCTCGTGAAATCATGTCTTCATTTTTCCCCAATTTCAATTCAATATGCGTTTGTCTATTAATAATGTTCTATCCAATTTATGTAGACAAATTCTCTATCATCGACCAGTGCAACAAAAATATATATAAATCTTAAGGTCCTTGAGGTTGCTAAAATAATTGAGAAGTGCATATTTCTAAAATTTATAATAACAAAAAAGTCTAATAAATATCATATACTATCTCACAAAATGCCATTAACTTAATATTTTCTTTAAAAAAATTCAATGATAGGAATGGTAAAAAACATGATCCTATACAAGAAATACAAAAAATACATGCAAAAAAAAAATTTCATAAGAGGATTTATCTTTAAATATTATGAAGACAATAGTAAAGATAAAATGTATCAAATGAGATCCTACGAAACATGTTTGTTATTCATTTCAATTTATACTCATCATTTACGTAAAAAAATAATCATACATCATATTATTTACATTAAAAAAGTAATACATATTAATTTCAAAGTTCATTGCAAGATGTAAATTGTTAGGGTATTGCAATAATAAGTAATATTGATACAACAATAGGTTGGTATTACATTTTATGCGTACTTTGTGAAAGGAATGTCAAACCACAAGCAAAATCATTTTGGTATGCAAAATGTGAAACAAAAATAAATCTTTCTATCCCAAAGTTAGAGGCACTCACATTAACTACATACCCTCCAAATATTTATAATATATTTATCTCACTATAACCACTATATATACAATTGCAAACTACTTCAGATACATGATTCAAATTGAAGTTTTTGATACAACTATCAAAACAAATTTTGTAATATTTGATTGAGATGTTGAGAAAATCCTAATTGAATTTACAAGATATTTTGCTGAAAAATAAACTGAGGTACAACTTATTTAAATTATTGTAAAAAAATTGATATTGGAGAACGAATTCCATGTGATTTGAAAAAAAAAATTAGGAAAAAAATGGATTTCTCTACTTCATTTGAATGAATTCAATTTAAAGGGTGATTTTGAAAATTACATGGTTGCTAAGATTTTTGATGCACCTTCAAATGATAAAAAGGTATGGAAGAAAAAAAAAATACACAATTCAATATGCTATATTAATTCTTTTTGCTGCACTATTCCAAAATTAACAAAAATAAAAAATAAAAATATTTACAAAATACTGTAACATCATTGAAATTTAATATAAATGCAAATACTATGAAAAATCTTAGCAACAAAGTCCAAATTTTGTAAGATTTAATTAAGAATCTCTTGATGCCAATTCATTAGTGATTAACATAAATACTATGAAAAATCTTAGTGACAAAGTCCAAATTTTGTAAAATTCAAGTAAGAATTTCTTGATGCCAATTCATTAGTGATTAACACAAATGGTGCAACAAAAGAAAAAAATTGATGAAAGCTCAAAAATTGAACACATATGGACGGACTAAACTTCAAACGTTGAAGATAGAGAAATTGATGATGATAACAAGCACCACCATACCTTAATAACAAAGATTGAAGAAACAAAAAAAAAAAAAAAAATCATAATGAAGCTTCTTATTACATCATATAATAAAAATCAATAATGTAAAATGAATTAATATGCTTTTATCAACTTTTATTATACAATATTACTCCAAGTGGTTTTAATTATTGTCCATTACTTGAACAAAATAATTATAATAGATATATGTGAGCAATTTATAATTGTTACTTTTTATGATGAGTTCATTACTAACAAAGTTTTATAATAAATATGCTATAATATTTTTCAAAAACAAATTTCCATAAAATATTACAACAGTATCCGTGCATTGCACGGAAAACTTACTAGTTCCATTAATTATAAAAGACCTTTTTACATGTTTTACAATACATGTTTTCACGCGTTTTGGAAAAAGAAGAAGAAGGTAGGGACGGTTATATATATATATATATATATATATATATGTACTTGTCAGTTTCAACTGACCAGATCACCAAAACATTTGTCTTTGCTATATAAGAAAAGCCTGTGTAATGATTACCAAACTTTGAGCTTAGAAGCTTCTCAACTTCCTTTCAGCTTAGCTATAATTTTTTTTGTTTGGACAAACAGCTTAGCTATAATTGGCTTGTATATATGGCTAAAGGACAAAACTTACATACAGTATCTTAGGTGCTGTTTGTTAGGTTCCTCTCTTAAAATTCTGCCATGTGGCTACTTAACTTAAAAAATACACTTTCATTAATGAGAAAAAAGCCATATGGCAGAATTTTAAGAAAGGAACCTAAGGAACAGCACCTAAGTACTGTAACTAAGTCTTGCTCTATGGCTAAAATCAAATCTAAAGTTGTTTCATAGTGTAAGGTTGAGATTCACTAAATTGGATTCCCTCTAGGGTCTTCCTCCTGAGGTTGATTATGAGGGCAGGTTTGGTTTTTTATTCTTCAAAGAAAATGTTGAAATTACTATAAATTTTTACTACACATTTAATGGTTATTGAAATTTGGACTTAACGTTAGCTTAATCAAGTTTCACTTACAGTCCATTTGAGAACAACTTATTTAACTGAAATTGAACCTAAAACTAAAAAGTAGCTGAAATAATATAATGTAACCCATGAATAGTACCAAAAAGTACAATAAGATCCATAAATAGTATAAAAAATAAACTAAATAGTAAAAAAAAACTGGCTCTTTAGGCAAATGCTAAACGCAATCTTAGCATAGTTATCTTCTATGACTTATAGTTCAGCTTAAATTGTTTCATTTCTGTAAATTAGTGATCAGTAAGGATGGCAAATTCACATGATAAAATAGGACCACCATATGTTTGTCCAAAAATTGGAGCAGATTAATTTTGAGATATCTTGAAAAAGCCACAAGGATAGGAGACTATATATTACAAAGTTTTTTTTTTTTTTTTGAAGGTATATATTACAAAGTTTAACATACAATAAAAAGAAATAAAATCCTTAATTAAACGAACCAAACGCAAAGTAATGAGTTATGACCTTAATTATAAGGTTATGACTTTTAAAATAATGGGAAGACTGGGGAAGGTAAAATAAACAGGTCGCTTTTAGAATTTCATAATTCGTTTTGATAGACTTTTTCCTTTGAAAACCAAGAGATTTTTTCAACACGATCTTGATGACATAAATGTGAAAGTTGGTTTTACAGCTAATGCATATGAAAATTTGATTTTTTAAGATCTTACAAATTGACAGTTTCGCTAATACAGATCAAGGAAGGCTCATATTATGAAATTGGGTACCTTGCTTGACCGAAAGAGTAAGACTAGAGAAAACGAGGTAGGCGTTATAGATAAACAAATTGTATACTACTTTTTTAAAGCTTGACTAGTTATATAGGAAACAGCCATGTATCTTGGAAGCCATTAAAGAAGTTGGAGACAAAATACTAATTTTTTACGAGCCAAAACGTTACCAGCCGTATTATTTGAAGGTCAAGGTTTCTCATTAATTATATGCAGTTTTTTTTTGGGGTAGGTAACAGAGAGAATATATCTTTTAAAAAGTTTTAAATTGTTAGATTTAATTAAATTTTTTTTTTTGTTGAGATAATTAGATTTGATTAGTTAATCCGTAGTCACTACAAAACACGCGGGTTTTAGGACACATTTTTTTCAGCCGCGTTTGCAAAAACGTGCCCTAAGACCCTAGTTGGGCCGTGTTTCTGAGAAACGCACCCACAACACCTGATTTATGGCCGCGTGGGTTGAACGCAGCCCAAGCCCAAGTCTGTAGCTGTGTTTTTTGGCTCTCCAGCTGCGTTTTTCTGGAATGGGCTGAAGTCGCGTTTTTTGGTTCTCCACACTAGTGTCTACTCTATAAGTCTATATCGTAATTGATGTTTTCTTTAACAGTATGATGCGCCAATTATTGGATGTTAGACATTAGGAATTTCATGCCAAAGTCATAACTTTTTTTTTTTTTAAAAATTTTAAATTTAGTCATTTACTTTCATAGCATATGAAATTGAAAATATTGACCAATTAGTTATTATTATTTTTTAAATTGAGAAATTTGATATCATCTAGCTAGGTGTAGGTACGTATTGCCATCACATAATCTTACAAAGAATATTATTTGTGTTACCTTGGTCTTTATGGAATATGGATTGCATGGGTATTTCTGGGTGTATAATAATTTCACTTTTTTTTTTACCTCTTTCGAGTAATAATTTCATTTTTTTGGTGTATAATAGTATCAAATTTACAAATTAATTTTTCAGTTTTTAAATACAAAACAAATGGAGTACTAATGCTATGGATATTTCACCTTTAATTATATAGGCTTTATAGACTTTACAAATAGATGTGTCAAATTTTAAACATAACACAAAAAAAATATAGAAATTTATTTATTATGTTATTGATATGTTACTATGACAGTCTTTGTCATGCAAACTTGTTATAATTTTTGTAGTAAAATCAGTAATACTTTTAGCATTTAAAAAAAAAAAAAAAATACAAGTGATGCTACACTAAAAATAGATCTGCACCAACCATTATAAATTGCTGCTACAACATCCAAAAATGCCTAGTATTGAACCAAAGGGGCTACGCCTATCACGAGGGTCGGTTCATATGTGACAAAACACTACACATTTTACTTTATAATGTACTTGTATAGAATCTCAACCTTAAGATTTTGATATTAAGTTAGAGTTTGAGCTTGAGCTTGACTTGACTAATGAATTAAGCCAATCCAATTTGAGCTCAATTCTATTGGACTCTCTGACAAGCTCAAGCTTATACATTGTTTATAGACTAGATTCAAACTCAAGTCAAACTTGAACATCTTAAATTTATTAACGAGCCAAGATTGAACATTTAATATTGGACAAAGCTTGGCTCATTTATACCCTTAGTTCCAAATAGTGCTTTCTTGCCTTGATTTCCTCACACTCCCTTTGTATCTATCGCTCTGTTTGTTTCGAAGTAAAACATGTACAAATGTAAAATATTTTACATGTAAAATATTTTCTGTGAAATATTTTCATTTTACTATGTTTGATTGTCAACATGAAAATACGGTGAAAATCATTTTTAATTGTATGCTTCACTATAAAATACTTTTTTTTTTTCATACTTCTCAAAACTCAACTGATGCACAGACCTTCAACCAAAAAAAAAAAAAAAAATTGGTGCACAAACCTATGTAGTGTGCACAAGCCTTCAACAAAAAAAAACTGGTGCACAAACCTGTGCAGTGTGTAGAGACCTTCAACAAAGAAAAACTGGTGCACAGACCACCACCACCCACCCCCTCCCCCAAAAAACTCCACATCGGAAGGAAAAACAACTACCAAAACACCACCAACTATTCAAAAAACAACCACAAACCAACAAACCACCACTAACCGCTCAAATGACAACCACCATTAACCAAAACTCCAGATCAGTAATAAAAAAAAAAAAAAAAAAGATTGGAAAAACCCGCCAAAAGACAACCACCATTAACTAAGAAAAACCTCCACGAACTCAGATCAAAAACCTAAGAAACAAAAAACATAATCTGAAAATCTAAGCCAAGTAGAGGCAAGATCGGATAGACACCAAAAACTTAAGATCGTCATCAGATCCATGGCAGTGCAAGAGAGAAGATGGCAGTTGGGGTCGGTTAGTGGGTGGGCAATGGTGTGAAGTGGGTGGAGATGAGAGGGTCGTGGCCTTGTGACTTGTGAGTGAGAGAGCTGAGAGATGGACAAAGGAAGAATCGAGAAAGTTAAGAGAGCAGAAGTTGATAAAGTGTTGGGTGTGAGAGAGGAGAAGAGATTGTAAAATGTTTTACCGATTTTTTAAGTGTAAAATATTTTACAGTTTTTGCCTTTGGTTTTTCCTTTGACTGAAAATATTTTACATTTGACTAATTATTTTATTGCAAAACAAACATAGTAAAATATGAAAATATTTTACATCAAAACAAACAGAGCGTATATAGTTTATATACACCATATAATACATGTGGACATTTGGAAAAGAAAAGAAAAGTGGACACTTGGTTTGAAATGGGAGACATTATATGTACAGAGTGTAGATTTAAATTGTGAAACAATTGGAATTTTTTTTTCCTTTCATTCAACTACTATTGCTTTATTTAAAGCAAAAGTTCAAAACACACCGTTCAACTTTGATAAAACTAAATTCTAACTATAATTAAGTAATGACACACCTTCCTTCCAACCCCTTTTTCTGAAGTACACAAATAAGAGAGCAAGCATGCATTAAGCTAAAGTGCAAAACTAAACATTTTAGGATAAGAGAGCACGGCCGCGGCTGCCACCACCACCACAACTACATTCCCCTTCATTACTGCACCTTCACCCACACACCAGAACTTGGTATCTCAGCATGCACCACAAACAACATATAATACCCTTGCGGCGCAATCTCAGCCGTGGATGGCCCTCTCACTGTCACTTCAAACGTATTTGGTGCCACACGCGTTACCCCAATCAATCTCAGCACCACCATTCTCTGATTCATAGAGAATGAATGTGTTGTAAACGATGGAGCAATTAGCCTTACAGACAAAAACCTTATTGAATAGTACTCTGGCACCGTGAACACCAACGTGGAAAACTCCCCATACCCTAAAACCTCGCTTAGAGTCAGAATTCTCGGCCTAACCACCTCGTACTGCTCCGCTAAATAGGGCGGTGAAAAGGCCTCTAAGCTTAGATCAGTGGGGAACTGAACTCCAGTGAAGTTATAATACATATGTGGATTGCTACCGCCTACTATAACCCGTCCATCGGGTACTAAAACAGCCGAGGAATGGTATAATCTTGGTTTTGGGGAGGCGGCCATGAATGAAAACCGCCTGTTGGGGGGTTGAGAAAGGCGATAGAGGACGGGGGCTCTTACCGGGGCATGACCTTTTTCCCATCCGGCGGTGCCTTGCCTTGCACCATTGATTATAAGGACATCTCCTGTAGGTAGGAGCAACATGTCACCCATGACTCTTGCTATTGGCATGTCTTCCATCACCCAAGTAGGGTTTTCATCACTAACATTTATCCTTCCACACGTTGAAAGTGCTTGTCCGTAGCTCCCATGTGCTGCACGACTAAACCCATCTTGTGGTGCACCACCACAGACCATGATTTCAGCTACAACATTGGGTAAGTTTTCATCAAGAGGGAGCAATACTGATGAGCCTGAGCTTGGATAATTACGAGGATCATTGCCCGGGATACGAGGATACTCTTTCAAAACACGGTTGTTGTTGTAATCGAGTAATATCGATCTTGTATTAGCGAAAATGAACAAGTTTCCGTCTGGCAAAAGGTGTAGAAATGGGTACAAATTGTTTTCACTTTGGTCCGAGGTTTCAGCTAGAAAACTTAGCCTGAAAAGGCCTAAAGATGAAGAGTACATTTGAGGGTAAAACTCATAATTGAATTGTCTCCTCCCTCCAACAATAATAATACGACCATTTGGTAGTATTTGATTACTTGCATACCATCTTCTCTCAATTAAGTAATTTGGAAACTCAATCCAATCACAGTATTCATCGATGCAAGGAGTGAATGAACGAACAACGTGGTCACCATCGTTGAAGCCACCGATTTGAATGAAGGTTCCGTTTGGAAGAACAGCCCCAGAAGAGCACCAAGTGTCAGTCTGAACCATAAGAGGTCGGAAAGTATTGGTGTCAATATCATAGAGGACGGAGTGAGCAGTGCAATCAATTTCGAGTGCGGTGTCTTCGGAGTCATACCGGCAAAGGCCATTTGGGAGTGAGAGGTTAGACTGGCCAAAATCGGTGCGATCAAACATGATGAGTTTGTTGTCATGTAAGAGTTGAATGTGCATAGCAGATATGCCTATGGATGCATGCAAAAGATGCCACTCGCCTTGGCGGCCAGTACTTGGAGGAAGTGTTTGACAAAAAACCAAGGTGTTAGAGACAATAGATGAGACCAAAGTTAGGAAGAATGTGATCATGTTGGTGGACATTGTTAATGTGGTAAGTAAGAGAAGAGAAAGATAAGTGTTGGTGGGCTATGGTTGAAGTTGCTGGTTTGTGAAAGAGTTGGTGCAGTGAGGTTGATAGACTAGTGAAGGAAATGTGATTATTGATATATATAATAAGCATTTAGATACTGAATATATAACAAATAACCGAAGAATAAGTAGAGTTAATCTTTTCAAGGGCTACTTGGCAGCTAAAAAGTTTCAATCAAGAAGTGCATCATAAGCTCAAGAAATATGATATTTAACATATATGCGGCTGAAATAATGCTCATTTCCTTGGCAAGTTCAGAAACTTTAGGGGCGCATAACAATGGTCAAATGCTTTGGCAGCATTCACTAAAAGTGAGATTTATACAACAATGGAAAATGAATATTGTTCATCTCCATCATTAACTCCCAACACAGAGAGAAGGTTGGAGAAAATGGAAAGAGTTCCTCTACAATTACAATCACATTCAATAGTAGTTTACCGTTAACTATATATATAGTATAGTGTTAACCATATATCTAGTATAATCTGCATTGTTTTATTGATTTGCTCCCTTTATTTTGTATTAATTTATTTTGGTATGCAAATAGGTTACGGGAGTGAAAAGAAATTTACAACAAAATCACGTTATTCATAATGTCATAGGATCCTCTGCATTTTAAGTTTATCTTACAATTTAGATTTTGTTTGACTCTCATAATGTAAACTAATTACACCTTTAATTTAAAATATTAATTTGAACTATAAAATAAATCAATTTCAAATTGAGGACTAATGATTTATACAATGATAATTATGGCTAGCTAGAACTCTCTTTTCGAATTGGGAGCATGAATAAACTTTGCCAAATCCGGGAGTTAAGTTTACACCAACATACGAGGTCCTTTTATGACGAAGAGGGCTTTCTGGAGGAACACTTATTTTAGTTGATATGGATGAAGGTGAATTACATGTGCCTGTCATTTTGATTATGCCATAAAACTACGATATATTGATAAGAACATTTTGTTATTTTCCTTTGGTTAAATGTATACTACTACTACTAGGAAAATCAAAATATCCCATTTATTAATAATATATGGTTTATCAAGATAATTATCCTCTAAAACCTATCTTGGGCCTCAAAAGAAAAAAAATAAATCCTTGACGGGAAAACAAAAACAAAAAAGTAGGAAGAAAAAAGAAAAAGAAAAGAAATGAAAGAAGGTAGAAAAAAGAAAGAAAGCAAAAAAAAAAAAATATACTTTCCCTTGAAAACCATTATGTAACCACTAGCCCCCAAATGCTCAATAAACTAAGGATAGATTAATCTTATATAATATACTACGGGTGGGGTGAAAACCTTGAAAGAGGCACCGTAGACAAAAGTAACGTGAAAGTTAGGCCCATTGAAATCCATTACAGGTATTAATGGTAATATATGGCTTAAAAGAAAAGAAAAAGAAAAGGTGTGAGGATTGTTATTGACAAAGTACATCATAAGCTCAAGAAATATGATACTTTTATTTTTATTTTTTTTTCCTAAAGTTTAAAAAGAAATAATATATACTTCTTAAAGCTAAATGTATGCACCTGATATAATGCTCATTTCCTTCTCAAGTTCAGAAATTGTAGGCCATATAACAATGGCTAAATATTTGCCTTGGCACCATTAATGGCTAGAAAGGACATTTATTCCACAAAAGAAGATAATACTGTTCAGAAATTGTAGAGAGAGGGATGGTGGAGATGAGATTTCCTCAACCATACAATCACAGTTTTTAGTAGAATTAGATAACCGTTAATCGTCTAGAAATCTGCATTGTCTTATTTACATGTTTGCTTGTGTATTAATTTATTTTGGTATACAAATAGGTACAGTTGAGATTTTATTTACTGCATAATTACATTATTCAACACGTAACAAGATCTTTTCTATTTCGAGCCTAGTTTATGGCTAAGATTTTATTTCTTGAATATGATAGCACACAATAGAAAGGATTAATACAATGTCAGGTGAAAGTCTCAACACACATAATAGGATTCTTTCCGTTTCAATAGTTAAAAATTTTACTTCTTGTATATGATAACATACATAATGTCATGTGACACTTGTTGCATTTACTCTGAAAGCAAACCAACTAAGCACTGCCGCTCTATCTTGAACAGTGTTACCACCAGTATCTTGTTCTGCTCCTTTACCTTAATTCACAGGGGTGGGCTGAGAATTCCAAATTGGGATGAAAGAAATCAAAATTAGATAACTTTTGGTTTCAAAACGTGTCAAATAAAAATAATAATTTTTGGATTAATACAACGATAATTATGGTTCGCCCAACCACTTGAATCACAGGCTCTTCAGCCTTTCAATATTCCGAACACAACAGCTTAGTTTGGAAAGAAAACTAGAATGATTAATGGTTATAAGTTGTCCAACCAGCCTGGTTTATTTTCAAATTGGAAAGCAAAAGAAAAGGGAAGTTGCTTGATTAGGATTTAGGATGGCTTCTATAGCAAGGTCCTGATGTATTAGTGTGTGTTTGGGTTAGGATGAAAAATGAATATTATTTCACTATTGAGCTTATTTTTGCTACTATTTATAGACTTCATTGCACTTTTTGACATTATTCATTGTCAAATAATACTTAATCAAAATAGCATACGAGGATAATCTGATACATATCACCTATGATTTATAGGGTTCTTAAAGAGTTCACACAAGGCATCCAAACATGTATTCACAAAGAAAAACCTCATCTAACATATTCTCAAGAATTGGAAAACCAAAACTTTTACAATAACACAACTTTATACTGTTGGAGGGGAACAAGAAGCAAATGGAAATAAATAGACGAGATATTATTTGTATTGAAGGAGTACTACCATTGTTTCAACCTAATTTCCTTTACCCCTTCTCCGTCTTCCTGCAACTTGGACCCATCCATCTTCTATTTCATCTGCCCCCTTTGGCCTAGGGTCATCAACTTGCATATTTACAGGGTTCAAATTTAATTCGGACTCTAGTACATCCACCGTCATATCTGATGAATCATCATTCTCATCAGCAACATCTCTGCTGACATCGTCATCGTCGTCGTCATCATCATCATTCACAACGTGACATAGAGTAGGTAAAAAAGAGGAGATAATTATTAGCATTTCAACTTCTAAATTCTTGTAAACTGCATTATTGATTCATGGCCTTAGGGCACTAACTTGTGAGAAAAAAAATGATAGAATCCTAATGTCCTATCTAATAAAATGTCAATAATACTTGCACACAAAAAATGTAGGAAGGCATGTTAGTTGTGGTTCAGCTTATCAAGGAAGATCCAACAAAATTGACTGATTGAGTCTATGAAACTCTAATCATCATGGTTCTTTGCTGCAGCAGTTAATAGAAAGATGGGCTTCTATCATCAAGAATTAGATATTAAGATAAGAACTTCCCTCAGAAAAAGGAAAAGTAACTTCGGTGTTTTCCTTCCCCCCTGCCTCTTTTGTTTGTGTGGAAAACTCACCAGCAACATAGTCCATGCATCATTCACTACACCATTTGCAACATAATGGCACACACCACCATAAATAAAAAATTTCTTTTCCTGATTTTTTGTTTTTTTAAAACTTAACAAAGCTTAGGTTTCTATTGAGTCTCTCTGATATTGACTGGAAACACAGTACTACTATGGGACTCACTGTTAAATGTTAATTGAACATTAGACAAGTTTTTTTCGATAAGGTAAAATAAACCACCCTCTAAGGGAAAAGGGGGCATCACAGTCGTGCAGAAAGTCCTAAGAAATATAAAGAATATGAACCGGGGATCTCATAATTTTCACAATAGGTTGGAAAATTTTGTAAGGCAGGGCCATTTGAAAATTCTTAAGTATATCTTACACCAGAGAAAACAGACAAAAATGCCAATCCAAATTCTACTTAAGCAAATGAAAATTGATTGATACATTCTCATCTAAGCATCTTGAATATAAATTTTGAAAAATCTCATTAATAGAGAGTTTTCTGGAATTACAATTTACAGCCTCCCATAGAAAGTTAAAATGGTCACTCAGGACATTTGCACAACTAAATGTATTGATCAACCTTTTGCATGTTGTGCCAAACAGTGGCACTTACCACTGCTACTCTTGAGATTAAAGGATCATCAACTACAAGTCCAGACCTCATAATCTTTTGGCTGTGTTTGGTAGGAATGATGTAAAAGTGAGGGGAAAAAAGCATGAGAAGGATGAAAAACACAAAGGGAAGATTTCTATTTCCCATTATCAAAAAAAAAAAAAAAAAAAAAAAAAATCCCAATGCAAGTCTCTAGTAAACCTTTATGATGGATGGAAAAGTGAATGATGAAAATAATCTTTTGTAAAATTTCTATTTTATTCTTATTCAAATTTTTTATTCTTGATAAATATATCCATATTCAAAATTGTCCTGGTTAAGCTTAAATTTCTATTATATCATTATTTGAAATTATATTTGTCAAGCTTAAATTTCTATTTAATTTAAAAAAAAAAAAAATTATCTTCAGTAATCTTTATCGAGCTATTTAGGTTTAGGCATAATATTAATTATCTCTCCTTTCATCCCAACATTGTAGGAGTTAAAAATTGGTATGCCTAAGTGAAGAATGCCAATCCATCCCCCTCTACCTCCTTCCATTTATACCAAACTAGTGAAATGACAATCCATCTTACATTTTCTATTCATTCTTCCATTCTCATTCTTTTCCTCCTAGTAAATGCACTCTTGGAAAAATGTTGAAGCAGCATCAAATCAATACGTGCTTATATATATAAGCAACTCACACAATCCATGAGACTTAAACTCCTGAACTTACCCATTAGGATACCACCCCAAGGGCAGAGGTGCCTTTTGACCCAAAGGACAGAGTCATAATTTGGTTACAACTAATACAAGAAACTACCTACACCATATCAACAGATCCACCTGTTTTTGATCCATTTAGGTTCTGTTAAAAATTATTTACTATTATACAGGTTTAATAGCATGAACCAACTAGAATCTACGAGAAAAACAAAAGTATTACACCTTATAAGAAAAATTATTCTGCCTAAGGAGCATAAATGATTTAGTCCAAGATTTCTACTTATAATCACCTGTCTGACATGATAAACAGCAGCTTTCTGGTGATTGGTTTCCCTTAGTCTTTCAATAGACTGAAACTTCCCTTCCAAACATTTTCATGCACAACCATTAGTTTATAGGCTACTTACATAGTTAGAGAAAGTGCAGAAACCCCAACACTCAATAGTAAATATTACACTCATATTCAAATGAATAAGCAGAGGCCTAGTTTAGACATGCTTTGCACAGAAAATTGATGACATGCTTGCATACCAAAACCAATGGGCCAATGCCCCTAGGGTAGACATGTTTGATGCAAAACAGATGTTCCTAGCCTAAAATTTACTTTTGGAAGTTAATTAAAGTTAACTAACTATGGATTGTCTCAAAACCCACAGCATCAATAATGGCTCTAATATCAGTTGATAAAATGGTCCAACAACCCTTAACCAATGGAAGACTACAGTGAACCCTAAGATTCTCATCAAACAAAAAAGCCCATCATCAAAAATATCCATCCGCAAAGAAGAATTCAAGCGAATGACATCAAAATTATAGAAATCTTGACCAATTGAGAAAAACTTAACAATTATCAACTATGGTGATCTCCTAATATCAGGGCCACCAAAAAAAAAAGGAAAAGATTGAGTGCTACACCAACCTGACTAAGGTCTTAAAAAACATAGTTTCTTTACCATTTTATAGACACTATAATAAGACTGACATCTAAAGTCAAATTGCATAACATGAAAAGAAATCCTGAAAAATTATAAAACATGATATACTAATTGAATGTACTAACAAAACTCTATCATCACATACAATTGTGGACTCTGCCAATTCAAGGTTGAATAATTTAGAGAGTGCATACCTCCTCAGTGCTGCCACCCTCAACATAAGTAATAAGTGACTTGAGAAAAAATTCGTCAAGTATAGCTTCTAAATAATCAATATAAAGAGGTCATGGCAAGGAAAAAAAAACCAATTTTATCAGTGAAAGAATTGAAACTGTTAGGATATATGTGATTTGATGTTAGGAACATATGTCAATATTTTATGTAATTGGCTAATCCTTTGACAAAACGCACTTTACTTGTAATTGGGTAGATCTAGCATGTGTTTAATGCTTCAAGAAACGAGATTTCAAGTTCAAGTGTTAAAGCCATGCAAGTCTGTCCAAGAAACAAGTGAGAAAGTGTTAGATTTTGAAGCTCGACAGCTAACATCTATTGATTGAGGTTTAAAAGCTGTTTTAGCCCGAAACTCGACAGCTATCTCGATAGACACCCTATCTGTCGAGGTTTATGGAATTCAGTTTTTCAGAGCTGTTTTTCATCCAATCTGTGAGTATATGTTTGAGCTTTCTTTTCTCACAACCCTAAACATATATAAGGATTATTTTAAGGGCCGTCAAAGGTTGAGCAAGTGTGAAGCAAAGTTGTGTTCATACAAATTGTGACTGGAGATAGAATTTGCTCTAGTTCATCTTTCTCTTGAAAAAGCTGATGTGTTTGTACACCTTAGGGTTTTGTGACTAATGAGCTTCTTGATCTTCATTGTGTGATGAGTTGAAGAATTTTGCAACTAACATCTTTCTCAAGTTGGTGGTTAAGTCGCGAACTGAGATCCGCGCATCTATTGGTTAGTCACATACTAGGAGCCATGCATTAAAATGAGAGATTGTCACTATAGAACAAGTTTAATTGGGTATTGGGGTAAGTGTTCAATTGTAGGTTGGTATAAGATACTAGGATTCCTTTACTTGTAACTGCTTGTTTTGATAATAGTAAATTATCAGGAGTGGTGACTTTAAGGTGGAGTTTGGATAGCGCGTTTCTTGCGTCCGTGTTTTGTTTTTTTTTTTACCCAGCCGCAAGTTTGGACTTTTCAGTCATGAACAGTGCACAAATGCACTGTTCATAGGTCCCACAAATTTTACTTTTCAGCAACTTTTTTTTTATTAAAAATGGGTCCCACAGCACTATTTACACATTTAAAAATTATTTTGCTACAGTGTTTTCAGTTTTCAGTTTCAGCAAAATAAGTTCTATCCAAACGGACTCTAAAATCACTTGATGAGGGTTTTTCAGTGTATGTTTTTTCCATTCGTAAACAAATCACCGTGTCAATTTATTTTTCGTTGCATACTTCATTTAATTGGTGATTTGTTTGTGCTGCCACGCATATTCTATGTTAATTCGATTAATTAATCAACTCGACTAATTAATTGATTAATTTATCATAAAGGGTCAATACATTCTAAGCCTATCAAAAACAATAGTTCAATTGTGAAATCCATCACAATGGGGATTAAAGGTTCCTCACCTATATCTTAAACAAAATAAACAACAATTTTTTTTTTAAGAAAGTTTCAACTTATGGCGTCCGCTCTTGATGATAGCTTTTTATCATTAGACCAAGACACCAATCAGTTTTTTGTGTAAGCGGGGATTGAATCCTAGATCTCTTATACAACCATCAGAGACTTTACCAGTTGAGCTAACAGGAACCCACAAATAAACAACAATTTATTGTACATGAGTCACAAAAATGAATGATCTAAGTAAAATAAAATTACTTAGATCATAAAGCCCAATCAAAATACCAAACCCCCCATCAATCTTAGATTTCTTGAGGAAGTTCATATCATAGAATCCTTATCAATCCCTACTTTGCTTTGCAAAATCAAGTACTCAACTGAATTAATTAATCAATAAAAATGAATCCAAACTAGTGAACAAGACCCAATAAAAGTTCAATTAATTCCTATACAAACAAGCAAATTAACTAAAAAAATATCCATTTTCCACTACAAAACTTAGAGTTTGTTTAGGATTTGCTTATTTTGCTGAAACTGAATTTTTTTTGCTGAAAGTACTATAGATAAAGGCAAAAGTTAGCTGAAATAGTATAGTGGGACTCATGAATAGTGCCAAAAAGTGTAGTGGGACGCATAAATTGTAGAAAAAATAAGCTGAATAGTAAATTAAATTGGCAAAATTAATCATGCCAAACAGACAATTTTGCCTACTTGTTTTACTCTTTAGCTTATTTTTGCTACTCTTTATGGGTCCCACTGCACTTTTTGGCACTATTCATGAGTCACACTGTACTATTTCAGCTAGTTTTTACTTTTATCTACGGTACTTTTAACAATTTTTTTTTTAATTTCAGCAAAATAAGCGGATCCCAAACAGACCATTACTATATTATATAGATTAAAAAAGACCCATTAGTTAATAAAACAAAATTAAACCTCTAATTTCCCATGTCAAAAAGAAAACCAATTTTGTTAATTTCAACCAAATTTCTAGATAGATATACTAACAAGAAACTCACAAACATTAAAAATAAAATTTTTATATAATTTCAATCATATCGCATTCTAATCACAGATGAGCTAATTTCAACCACACAAAGCCAATCAATAACTAAAAAAAAAACGACATTTTCAACCCAAAAGAGGGACAATATCAAGCCATGGGGTCATTCTGTAGCGCCATTTGGAGTCCCCACCACACCAGCGAGTGTGTACTAGGAATATCCCTTCTCTCAATATTGATAGACCCTCCACTGACAAAGCTTTTCCAGGATCACCACATACATCCATTGGAGAGACTCTCCGCCAAAAAGCAAAAATAAATAAATAAATAAATTTGAGAAATTAAATTAGAAGAAAAATAAATATGAGATTAAGGTCTGTTTGGAATCTGTTTATTTTATTGAAACTGAATTTTTTTTGCTAAAAGTACTGTAGACAAAGGTAAAAGTTAGTTGAAATAGTAAAGTGTGACTCATGAATAATGCCAAAAAGTGCAGTGGAGCCTATAAATAGTAACAAAAATAAGCTGAATAGTAAAATAAGTTGACAAAATTGCCCGTTTGGCATGATTAATTTTGCCAACTTCTTTTACTATTTAGCTTATTTTTACTACTATTTAGCTTATTTTTGCTACTATTTATGGGTTATGCTGCACTTTTTGGAACTATGCATAGGTCTCACTGTACTATTTCAGCTAACTTTTACCTTTATCTACATTACTTTCAGCAAAAAATTTCCAGTTTCAGCAAAATAAGCGAATCCCAAATAGAACCTAAGAGTTCGTTTGGAAATAGCTTATTTAGCTGAAACTGAAAACTTTTTGCTAAAAGTACTGTAAATAAAACTAAAAAGTAGTTGAAATAATACTGTAGGAGTGTGAGACTCATGAATAGTACCAAAAAGTGCAATGAGACCCATGAATAGTAGCAACAATAAATTAAATAGTAAAAAAAAAAACCCTGGCTTTTTGAGCCAATGTCAAACGCATACTAAGAATTGAAATACCAAAAAAAACAAATTCTTCTTAAAAATATTAGGAGAATTTAAATTTATTTGTTATTTTTTTCATTTAGATTTGACTCAGCAATTTTCAAATGTCAAATTAAATGTTTATTATTAAACACAATTGAATGTGTTTAAATTTAGATTTGACATTTAAATAAATTAGGGACGAAATTGAATGTAATCTCAATATGGAGGGACCAAAATAGTGTTTTCACCTAAAATAAAATAAAATTCATACATGTGGTTCAAACTTTCATCAATATCTTTTTATTTTATTTTATTTTTTTAATAGATGTGAATTTTGAAAATATAATCATTGGTTTGCATGTTCTTATTATATGCTCCATACTTGCAAAATTTTTAAAAGATTAAATATCAACAGTTATGTCATTAATAAAATATTTAAATTTCAAGTCTTTATGATATAAAATAATGCATAAAAAATAAGTTTATTAATCAAATAGTAAATAACATTCGATTTGAATGAAATTTGACAAACTTGTTAAGAACATAAAGTACATAAAATCCAACAGTTAGATTTTCAAAATTTACATCCAACAAAATATATAGGAGAAATTTGAAGGGTTTTTCTTCATACTAGTTTGGAGAGAAAATTTGTCTCTTATGGTTATTAGGAGTTAAAAAAGTGATGTGAAACTAGATAAAAATCAATAAAGAGTAAAAACTTATCAATTCAACTATTGTGAAGAAAAAGAAACGAAATAGTGGATCAGATGAAGAATTAAATGATTAGATTAAGAGTGTAGGTGGGTGTTTTTAGCCAACGGGTTGTGGCCTACCTTGTTACGCTTGGGCCCATTTTATTGTGGGTCGGGAAGTTGGGCCTAGCGTAATACTCTAGCAGGACCGTGCTATGGGCCAATCTGTGCGGAAGCTTGGAATTCAGGAAAAGAGACGACAAAGATAAGCGAATACATACGCACTTTATTCTGCAGACATTAGCACACACTTTATAAACTTAAAAGTGAATACCTTACAACAGAAAGTTAATCGTAGCAAATGGATTTGTTACAATAGAAAGATTAAGTCTATAGCATAGCTAATGCAGAAAACGTAATAAAGGTACTATGGTAAAACAATTGATACGACAAATATAATGATGCTACGGCAAAACAATTGATACAACAAATATAAAGATGTTACAATAGAACAACTCATACAACAAATGTGGTAAACGTGCGACAACAGAACAACTGGTACAGTAAATATAATAGAGGTGCTATAATAGGATAACTGAAACAACAAATATAATAAAGGTGCTACAGCAGAATAACTGATAAGACTGATATAGCCAACATAATATGTTTCTTGCGGGAAGCGAATCAAGAAGAACCCGAACCCCAACCTGGACAACCTTGCTATTGGACTATGCCATTAAAGTTGTGCATTTTGGGGAATGAGCCTTAATGGCTACTTGTTGCTGCTTCTGGGACTTCAAAGAGTGGGTTTATTTCAGAGGGAGAGAAAATGTGGTCTATTGATGCATGCCTTTCTGTCGTGCTTACTATCTCTTTTCTTTGTTATTTCTCTTTCAATACTCTTTGTTTCTTCCTATCTCTCCATCCCCCCTTTCCATTTGTGATTACTGTTCCTATTTATACTAGGTTGATCCCATAGGATTTCTCTTTTTTGCCCTTATAGTTCACCAACCATTTTTGTCTACTATGGGCAGCTCCCCAGAGCTGTCTACAAGCTCATTGGTTGCTCGACCACCACTACTTCTGGGTATGCCCAATGCATTCTCTTTCTTCCACTACCCATTCCATACAAAATCTCTCTTTGTTTGATCTTGCTAAAAGCCTTTCTCTTCTTGCCTGAATGGATAAGGACTTAGGTCTCTTGCTATCTACCTCTATGGCATGCATCAGGTGGTCTCAGCCATCTACCACATCTTTTGGGCAAAATGCCATCCCAGTAAAGGATCCCATTAAAGGATTTTCCCAAAAGAAGCTCTGGTTGGAAACCCAAAATAGACTCTTTTCCTCCACCACCAAACCACACCATTTGAATCCCTTGACTATGGGCCCACCACCCTTGTATTGGCTAGGTACAAGTTGTTGGTGCTACGGATATTGTGTGCTTTCTTCACTGTCCTCTGTTTTTATTTTCTTTCATTCCCACACCATTTCCGTCATTGCAAACTAGTTTTGTTCTGCTCTACTATGTGTCTTTTTTGCCCGTTCTTATCCTCTGTGGAAGAGGGCGTGGGTTGTTGGGTTTGCTTTGTTTCTTTTCGTTTCTTCCTGGGTTGACATGGCTTCCTGCCAAAGCAACCCATTAGGCTTTTATTCATTTTCTTCTTCTTTTCTCAGGCCTCCATGGCCCATTAATTTCCATTTTCTTCCTTTCATTGCCTCTGTGGGCCTGCTGCCTGTTGGGCTCTTACCTCTTTCTTTAGGCTCTCATGACCCATTTACCTTGCTTCTACCTCGTACCACACTTGTGGGCCTGCTGGCCCATTGGGCTTTCAGCTCTTTCTTTGAGCTCTCATGACCCATTTACTTTACTTTTTATCTCTTATCGTGCCTATGGGCCTGTTTGTTGTAATTTCCTGTTGTGTTGGCCCATTGGGCATTTACTTTCTTTCTTGGGCTCTCATGGCCCATTTTCTTTTGTTTTGTTTCTCAATCTTTTCCCTCTTTGTTTTCATTTGATACTGGGCTTTTCTGCTGTTGGGCCCTTCTTGTCAAAAATGGGTATCAACAAAGAGTTATAAGATTTTTATATTAACTAATAAAAAATATGTTCATTACAAAATAGCTCAACTTTATCAAAAGTGAGCAAAGGTTCCCACCACAAACGGTGGTTCATACAAAATAAAGAAGTCTATTAATTGTATAGTGCCAATTTTAGCTAAACTATTGGCACATCTATTTGCTTCTTTGAATATATGAGTCACAGTAGAGTTAAGGCCCCCTTAGCAGGTTCCTACAGTCGGATAAGAGGGGTTCCAACATAAGGTTAATAGTTGATGGACTCCTAAACATATAACCAAGAACTTCAGCATCTATCTTGGCCTTAATGTTATTAAATTCCAACTACAGAGCTAGAAATAACGTCATTTTTAAGGGCCTAGAGTCCTGCCTTAATATTAGAAGTGGTCCCTAAATTTCTAATGAAGCCTAATATCCAATCACTAGCACTATTACGAAGAACACCACCTCACAAGACTTTCTAGAATTTAGAGACCATAACAAACCGGAATTTAGACCGAAATGAAACAAGGAAGTTAGTGCACTAGATTAAGCACCGGAACGGAATATTCCAACCAAAACAGCCGGAACAAAACTGAATTTAAAACATTGATTCAAATCCCCCATCTCTTATTTTAAATATCAAATTATAAATTAAAAAAAAAAAATGCTAAGAGCCTTATTCTTGAAGTAGAATTGTGCTTTGGTTCGCAACTTTGCATACTTCCCCTATTTTGTGGAAAACAATCAAAACATGATCAATTGCAATTATTTTATTTTATTCTGAATCTAATATCTTATCTAATATAAGTGGAATTTCGTGCAGGGGCAATAGCAATAAGGCTATGAATGGATGAATATTCAGCTCTATTCAATATGCTCCACTAACTCTTTCTTACACTTCAACAAACTCATCAATTGTTAATGGAGAATTTGTAGTCTTATCTTATTACTTTAACTAACTCCTCAATTATTTATGGAGAATTTGCAGTCTTATTTTATTTCTATGGTTCAACAATTATAATCAATCTTCCAGTTAATGTTGACATCGATCAATCCTGAATTTTCAATCTTAGACTGCACCAACACACACCTTTGGCGTGATGGTCACTTCATAAGTATAAGTGCTTGTGAGGTAGGAGGGAGGAGGGGGGGGGGGGCAAGGGCTGAGATTTAAGTCTCTAGGAGAAGGGAGCTTCACACATATATACACTTAAATTAGGCTAAAGTAAAATTTCTATCTTGTATATATATATATAAAAAAAAAAATCTTAGACTGCATTTATTTCTATGTAAAATATTTCTTGAATGTAATTTCAGGTATTTTGAACAATAATAATGAATTTTATATTTGTTATATTATATTTTGTGAAATTCATAGTAGATTTTGGTATTGCGGATTTGTTGGTACTATGGATTTGAGTGATTTCTGTTAAATTTTGTGAGATTATTTTCTGTAAAATGTTGAAATGGTGAATTTTTTTCATGGATTATTTTTTATTTCGACATGTAAATATGATTTTTTTTTTTTTTTATAAAAAATTTTCATACAAACCAAATATTTGAAAATGTTTTTCAGGACATTTTCAAGAACGCAATTGAACCACTAAAAAAAATTGTTTCCTTGAAAATATTTATTATCAAAAATATTTTTCTTTGAAATAAATGCAATCTCAATAGCAAATCATGATGCTTGTACAAGTCAGTCCTTCCCATTTCCCACTAATACAGAATGCCCCATTTAGTCCTTCCCCAAAACACACGGCTAGTTAATCTTTCCACCCTAATGGTTAGTTAGTCAACAAAACAATTGAAAGCACATCAACATTAGTGAGAAAGTTAAAAACAAGAACTATTAAGTCAATCTGGTTTCTATATTTTATGCCAACACTTCCATTTTTTTAAAATCCAAATATGATGCTACTTTCTAATGCATGGCAAGTTGTTACCCAAGCATGGCCAGTTAGTTAACAAAGCAATTGAACGATTGCAAAGATCATCATAACCTATTAGTGATAAGTAAGAATTATAAAATAAAGAAACCTTTATTTTAGTGAAATATATATAGACAACTACTAAATAGGTTGAAGAATAATCCTCGAATATGATGAACACAACTAATTGCACACTCAATTTTACAACTTATTGAGTTGTACAATTGTGAGTAGTGGATATATTTTTCCTTATGCGTAGACTACTCACAATCTCATTACTCAGCAAGTTGTGAAATTAAGTGTGAAAGGCGAACTCAATCTCTCCTACAACATAATTTGTAGAAAAATTCCTATACTCAACTATATTCCAATTGAAATAGCGAAAATTTAAGGATACAACAAATCTTACAACATTTTTACAATACCCTTATATTAAGTTTTGGTGGGTTCTAGTTAATTTAATTTAATTTAGACTTATAGTGAATTTATACCTTAGCTTGTTGTTTACATGTGCAATTTTCTTATGTCCATAGCTGATCTTGTGTTTGATACTATGGATTTGTTAATCTATTTGCCCCTTCTTATATTAGAATTTGATTTTTTTCTATTATTTTTTTTTCATGGACATGTTTTATTTTATTTTATTTTTTAAATTTATATAGTAATCATTTATAACAGATAAACTCTAATATTTTTTCAATAGTAGTCATTGTTTCACATTCCAAAATGTGAGATGATTTACCCAATGTCTACACTTTCAAACCAAAAATGTTCATATTATGCATATGATAAGAAAGAATGTGGATATAATGTGAAAGAGTAATCAATAAACACTATTGGATGTGAAATAATCAACACCCTAACAGGTGGGAGAGAAACCCTATTTCCAATAGTTGGTGCATCCAATCACTTTCGTAGGGGAGTTCATTGTATTTGTTGATGAAAATATTGATGATATTACTCGTCAACTTGAGATGAGAAAAGTATATATATTTCTACTACTAGATTTTGTACTAACATTGAATAAATTGAGGTGCAATTCATATAAAATATTTACTTATTTTTCTTTACCTAATAGTTATCTTTCTAAGTACTTTAACTTTTATTATTATTATTATTATTATCATCATCATCATCATCATTATTATTATTATTATTATATATGTAATAGGTGTATCTGAGAAGGGGTTCCAACATAAGGTTAATAGTTGATGGACTGGTAAACATGTGTTAGGGTTATATTTTCTATATAATTGACTAATCCTTCAACAAAATGCACTATATTTGTAAATTGTGTAGATCTAAGTTGGGTTTGATACATATCAAATGGTTATATTAAGACATGAAGATTGATCCAAGAAACAAGTGAAGAAAAGCTATTTTACTGAAGCTTGACAAATAGCTCAACAAAAGGAATCTATTGAGATTTACTAGGCAAGCTCGACACTAGCTTGATCTATCAAGCTATAGGAATTCATAAATTTCAGATTTGAATTTCGGCCCATGCTGATGTATTTGCTTAGGGTTTCTTCTCTCACAACCCTAGACATATATAACACTTATTTTAAGAGCTGTCACATACGGATATAGTGACCAAGATCTTAATTTTTCTTTGTGAGAAGCTACTGCATTTGTAAACCATAAGGTTTTGTAACCAAGTGCTTCCTGATCTTCATTGTGTATGAAGTGAAGAATTTACAGCCAATAACAATCTTTCAAGCTGCTGGAGTTAGTCATGTACTGGGATCTGTGCAAAGGAGTTAGTCATAGATTGAAGATTTGTGCAACAAAGGAAAGAAGACTACTATAAGATCAAGTCCAATTGGATATTGGAGCAAAGATTCAATTGTAGGATGGTATTTTTGGATAGGCCAGCGTAGTGGTAAGATTCTTTATACTAGTAACCATTTGATTATTGATTAGTGGATTCTTAGGGGTGGTGACCTTAAATTCACCCGGTGGGGTTTTTGCCTTGCAAGAGGTTTTCCCCATTTGTCAACGAATCAACGTATTAATTTAATTTCCACTGCATTTAGTTTATTTGGTGATTTATTGGTGCCTCTACGATTTGCATGTAATCTGATTTAATTAATCAACTTGGTTAATAGAATTAATTAACTGGGGTCAAGCTATCTTAACCCAACAAGTGGTATTAGAGTGAGCAAACTTTGATTAGGTTTTAATTTTTGTTGTGTTATCCATTAACCTTTGTTGTTATGGATTGTGGACAATCTTTGATTATACCTCATCTTCTTTATAGCACTAACTATGCAGATTGGAAAGTACGTATGAGAGTTTTTTTGCATTCTTAGGATGAAAATGTGTGGCTGGCTGTCGAGGTCGGATGGATCAAACCAATTGATTCGTCTGCATTTTGGGATGATGACAAGATCAAAGCTGCGAATTTCAATAGTAGAGCGTTGAATGCCTTGTTTAGTGTTGTGACTAACGAGGAGTTTAAGAAAATCTCATCTATTGAGAGTGCCAATGAAGCATGGACAATCTTTCAAAATACTTATGAAGGCACTAAAGCTGTGATGGGTATTAAGGCACTAGAGTTCTGCCTTAATACCAGAAGTGGTCCCTAAATTTCTAATGAAGCCCAATATCCAATCACTAGCACTATTAAGAAGAACACCACCTACACAAGCCTTTCTGGAACTCCCCATGGCTAATCCATCTATATTGATCTTCACCCACCATTTTACTTTTAATATTTAAATATAGAACTTGATAATTATGATAGTTATTCATAGATATTTATACGATTATGTTTGTATATATATTTATTATTAAATCATGGGAAATGCTAATGAATACTTTTAGGGCATTGGTTAGTAATTTATTTAAAGGAAGTTTTTATGGGAAAAGAAAAAAAATTAATGTTTTGACAACTTTTTTCATTTCCCATAAAAGTTGTGTCAAAACTTTCCTAAAATGGATTGTTAACCCAAGTCCTAAGGGTACTCGTTAGTATGACCCTTAAATCATTTAGCATGTTACTTAAATTAAATATGACATGACAATACTTTAATGGAGGGTATAAACATAGGGTATAAATATTTGAGCTTTCAAAAACTTATATGTAAAAATTAATAGAATACAACAAAAGAGTCAAAACTTTTGATTTTATATATAATCATAGATTATAGATTACACATGGATCATAATAAATATTAAGTTCAAAAAAAGAAAGAAAGAAAAAAAGAATATATTTTTTTTATCTCCATCTTTATACTTCAATATGGTTAAGAGCATTCGCATTTAGTATTGTATAATTTCTCTATTTTAGCTCTTAAAAAAATCTTTTTCTATTTAACCAACTATTGTTATAATACACTCTACATCTCACACTTTATTCTTTTACCACTCTAAATAATCTTTCTTTATTATTTGTTTATATATCTTCATCATTCACCCAAAGCAGGCCCAAATAGCAACGGATCGTCCTCACCCAATTCCTCCAAGAACCTAGTTCCTAACTCCGTTGCAGAAAATTTAATATATTTTAAAGAAATAATTGTATTGAATGTAACATATTCGATTGCTTGGGGACTCAACGACGCAAGATTTTCTGTAAAAACTAAAACTACAGAAAAAGTCTGGCAATGAACTTGCAAGACATTACAATTTACAACGACAAAGATTTATATCTCTTTCGAATTTGCCTGAGAGTGGAGCTTGCATTGTGGCTCTTCTTGACCCATGCCCAACGATGCCCACGCTCGTCAATGTCTTGAACCATATATGTAAGGAATACATAATTACATATACATACAGTCTTCCTATAAAAAATAGAATAGAAAGGGCCCCAATCTATGCTATGGACTAGTATATGTCTGATGTGAGGCTCAAATCAATACACACCCCCCACAACATATATACAATCAATATCCAATCAATCAAAGGCATAACATATTATATTTTCACAAATTTACGTGTAATGTAAATTATGTTTGCATTCCAATGTTTTTATTTTTATTTTTATAGAATTTTTGAAACACTTGCACTAAATTCGGTCTTACACTGCAATAAGCTTCCTTAGTGGAAATTTTTTTTTTTTTTTTTGGGAAAGTTCCTTGGTGGAACTTAAGGTGTGTGTATATATATATATATATAAAATTTTTATTGCCTATTTATTTTCGAAATTCGATGATACCACTTTATACATGAATCTTAATTATATTAATCTGTGTCTCGTATGTGTATACTAGTATACTACTAGTAATAGTAGTCTAGTATCCACAAACATAGAGTTCTCATTTGCATAGTTATGTGATATATTTCTATCAACAAAATGAAAGTTGATAATGCTAAGAGGCTTATTCGCATACTTCCCTTATTTGTGAAAACAATCAAAACATAATCAATTGCAATTATTTTATTTTATTTTATTCTGAATCAAATATCTTATCTAATATTAGTGGAATTTTGTGCAGGGGCAATAGCAATAAGGCTATGAATGGATTGAATATTCAACTCCATTTAACACGCTCCACTAACTCTTTCTTACACTTCAACTAACTCCTCAATTGTCTATGGAGAATTTGTAATCTTATCTTATTACTTTAACTAACTTCTCAATTTTTTTTTTGAGAAACACACACACACATATATATAGGAGAAGAGGATGGGATAAGCGAATACACTCACACACCAACACCAAAACTGCATGCGGCAGTTAGTGTCGTGGAGCAAGTGAACAATTATTTCTACGGTTGAACAATTATAATCAATCTCCCAATTAATATTGACGTTAGTCCTGAATTTTCAATTTTACACTACGTTTATTTCGATGTAAATATTTCTTGAATGTAATTTCGCTATTTCTCAGGCATTTGGAATAATAATAATAATAATGAATTTTCTGTTAGCGATATTATATTTTGTGAAATTCATAGTAGATTTTGGTATTGCGGATTTGTTGGTACTATGGATTTGAGTTATTTATGTTAAATTTTGTGAGATTATGATGCTCGAACAAGTCAGTCCTACCCATTTTCCACTAATACAGCATGACCCATTTAGTCATTCTTCAAAACACCCGACTAGTTACTTTCCTCCCTAATGGTTAGTTAGTCAACAAAACAATTGAAAGCACATCAACATAAATAAGAAAGTAAAAAAGTAGAACAATTAAGTCAATCTGGTTTCTATATTTTATGCCAACACTTCCATTTTTTTTTTTTCAAACGTAACATGATGCTTCCTTCTAATGCATAACAAGTTGATTCCCAAGCATGGCCAGTTAGTTAACAAAGCACTTGAATGATTGCAAAGATCATCATAACCTATTAGTGATAAGAAAGAATTATGAAATAAAGAAACCTTCATTTCAGCAAAAAAAAAAAAAAATGATAATATAGAAAACCACTATATGGCTTGAAGAAGAATCCTTGAATTTGATGGACATAGCTAATTTCACAACTTACTGAGTTGTGCAACGGTGAGTGGTGAACATTTTTTTTCTTGTGCGACCCACCACTTTATGTAAACTACTTACAAATTCATAACTCAATAAGTTGTGAAATTGAGTGTGAGAATGGTTGTGTTCGTAGGTGAACTCAATCTCTCCTACAACTTGATTTGTAGAAAAATTCCTCTACTCAACTATCTTCCTTTTGAAATAGCAAAAATTTAAGGATACAACAAAATCTAACAACATTTTTACGATACCCTAATTTAAGAGCCCTAGTTTACAACTATGATGGGCAAGCAAGTCTAACCTAGCCTATATACATAGACATAAGATGTTTTTGAAATATATTCTATGATTGAGTATATGTTGATTTTGTCTATCATAAGGTATTGTGAAAACTTTTTGATACCATTGATTAATTAATGATTATGGTTGTTCAATAAACATTCTTAATGACACCACAAACAAAATAAGCTTTAATATTTTCATGCTTGTCCTTCGTGCAATGAGCAACATTTGTTTAAATAAAACTACCTCCTACTTGTAAAAGCTCAATTGTGTAAAACACTAAAGCTTGTTTAGACCTCCAATTTTAAAATTATGGCTAAGTTGTTTTTAATCTACTCAACTAAGTGCAGAATAAGAGTAATTAATGCGTAGTTAACCATGATTACTACCTAGTACATGAGCATACATAATTAACAAGTAATTATAAAGTACAAGAAGTAAGGGAAGAGAGATGCAAACACAAATAACACGGCGATGTGTTATCCAAGAGGAAAACGGAAGTACTCTGCTTAAAAACCTCTCCGCGGTTCTCCAAGCCGAAATGATCCACTAGTGAACAAGGTTGGAGTACAAGGATATCAAAAGGACCCTCCAAGCTTAATCTAGCCAATGTACTTAAACCTCTGAGTTCCAGCTCCTAACGGACTTCACCGAGTCATGTCTTCACTAGTTATCTAGATCTTGCAATTACCTCCAATTGCACCCACCAAAGAATGGCTTTATCCAATGCTTCCCAAAGCTCCAAAACAACTCACAATTTCAGATTGGGTGTGGTGTGTGTTTGGGCTAAGAACCTCTCACTGGGTATGGAATTTAGAGAGGTAAGAGTAAAGGAAAACTAAGAGAATTGTGTAGAGGATTGTGGGCGTGCAATTTCTAACTCTCAAATGGGTTTCTAGGGTTTTCTCTCTGAGATTCTCCTTACAATTTTATGGGTAATGTGAGTTTCTATAGTGGTGGTAAAGAAATGAGGAAAACGCATTAAAACAGACTGGCAGTGTATCTCGTGGGTTGGCCAAGTCGCGAGATGCTTTCTAGCACTTGATTCTTCAGCTTCCAGCACGTGCTTCTCACGTGACCTTTCGCAAGTTGTCCACTTGCGAGCTAGTCATGAGCAAGTCGCGAGTTGCCTTGTTCTTCACAGTCTTCACCAATTTCACACACTCAACCCTTACATTGAATCCCACATACATACAGGGAAATGATTGAAGAAATACAATTAAATTTGACACGGAATTAATGCCAACAAAATATAATTGAAAATTACAACTTTACATGTATCAAAAAAAAAAGAAAAAAAAAAGTAGTCTTTCAACTTTTTCCTTTTTTTTCGTCTAGCCTTGCACTTCTTTTACTCTTCTCTTTTTCTTCACCTCTTCTATTTAGTTTCTTTTTCTCTAAATTTTAAAGTGGCTGAGGAAAAAATGCAAAAAGAAGTAAAGAACACCTTTTGGATTTGGATTTGGATTTGTTTTAAGCAGATCTCTTGTTATATCAATTTTGTATTATTGATCCATGAGATTTAAGAATTTACAATTTGACCCCTATATCTCAATTCCATTAACTATAATTGATAGAAAATAAGCATATGTTGGGTAAATAGCCATTAGGGAAAGAACCAACTGGCCGTGTATTTGGGGGAAGGACTAACTTGGTCATACATTAGTGGGGAAGGACTAAATTGGCCGTGTATTTGGGTAGAGGAGACTTGACTTGGTCATGCATTAGAGAGGACTAAATTGACCGTGGCCTAAGAAATGGAAAGCAAGAATTATGCGCTACATCATCATTATGAGCTCTTTTTTGAACTAATTATCATTATAAGCTCTTTTTTGAACAAATTGGCCGTGTCCTAATGTTCTAAAGTCATTGTCTAAAAATGTTAGACAAGAGAGTCATGACTTTAAACTCTTGGGGGGCGTATATTGTAATCATTGTATTTCAAATTATTTACTAGTAGATTGATTCAGCTTGGAGGGCTGCAAAGAGATTTTTATGCCGAGCATTTCGGTTTTCCTTTTTAATAACACATCGTTGTGTTATCTTGTATTTGCATCTCTCTTCCTTTACTCTTTGTGATTTATACTTAAATGTTAATTATGTATGCCAATGCACTAGGTAGTAGTCCCAATTAATTGCACATTGATATACTCCTATCCCGCATCTAGTTGAGTAGACTAAAAGCAATTAAACCGTAATTTTAGAATTGGGAATCTAAACTTGCTCTAGTAGTTTTACTATCGAACTTTCACACATTATACACTAATGACAAAAATAAGTGATTAAGTAGGGCTTTTTTTTTTTTTTTTTTTTTTTTTGAGAAAGAAGTGATTAAGTGGTTAATATAACATAATTGTGGCAAAACACATTAACTAAAGCTCTTAGATCAATTGGTGTCCTTATGTATCATATATCTTCAATTTTTTTAGGAGAATTAACTACTAAATTAAAGTGCTAATAAGCCTACAAATCCAAACAAAAACAAAACAAGAGCTAATAAAGTAATCTTTCTGCCCCTTTTTTCTTTTCACTATTTCATTCTCCTCCACTTTAACTGAGCTCAAACCCTCCTAAAAAAATCGCTCACTTAGTTCTCTTATCTTCTTTCCATATAGCCCTTAAAGTTGGATAAAGGATATTTTGTATATCCCACATATGTAATCACCTTCTCATAGAGGGGTAAATCCAATAAGAGTGATACCCACTCCTACATGAGAAGGTGGTTACATTTATTAGATACATTGCATACTCTCTCCTCAAGTAGTGTCAAAACCCATATTTTCATCAACAACAAATATTTGGACCAATGAATGAGTGTCCTAGAGCATTGATTAAGGTTAAATTTTATAATGTAATCGATTGATTTTTTATAAGGAGTTCAGCTATTTTGGTTTTAGTTTTAAGGACAAAGTGATGAGCAAGGAAAGAGTCAGTATTTTTTATTTTAGGAGGGGGGGGGGGATGTTAGATTTTAGTATTTTACCATCAAGAGTGTTACATTTGCTTTGTTAAAAGATTGGAAGTCTTGAATATTAGAATTTAAATATTTAGCACATTTTTTTTTCTTTTAAAAGAATGAGCTCATAAAATTTTGGGGGCCAAAGCCTATAATATAAATTTTTTAATTATTTTTCTTTTAAAAAAAATTCAACTTATAAAATTTTGTTGGGCCACCTTCAGAACAAAATTAGGAAGATGTCTTTGGCAAGAAAAAACAAGAACTAAATTTTTTTTTATCATTCAAGAAAGAAATATACTAAACTTAAAAAATAAATTAATAAATTAAAAATAAAAATAATATCTATTCAGTATTAACAAAATATAAAAATAAATAGATAAAAATATAAACAATCGTAGCTTAATACAATCCAATTAAATCATTCATGATATATTAAAAGAAACTGAAAATTCCTTTTAATTATGATAATATTATTTGATAAATTTTTTACTAAATTTAAACAACTTCTCGATTGATGTACTAAATCAAATAGACTGTTAAATATTGTCTTCAATTTTGTTGCAAGACTTATTTTTGATAATATTCATGATTGAAAATGTTTGTTCCATATTTGTAGTAGAAATTAGAAGAGAGAACAAGCATTAATATGTTATTGATTTTTATTCCCTAGTAGCCATTGGTGTGATTAAAAAATATTTAACAATTTTTTTGATATGTAGATATCCAATTACCTTATGCTCATAATCGTGAAGTTCCATTTCAATACTAATTTGTCATGATTGAAAAATTCTTACACATAAATCTTGTTTACTAATAAACAAATATCATCAATTCTAATACGATTCATGAACCTCTCGAGAATTCATAAATGAGTTAAAATACGTTTTTCATTTGTTGTGCACTAAATTTCACTGCCTAATTTCACCACCACCTACATCAAATTTGGCACCAGAGTTGGGGCTGTTTCTCTAAGCAAAGATGGGAAGAGTTTAGGAGGTGCATCACATGTCTGTTCTTCCTGGAGCTTCAATTTGGGTCCATAGCATAACAGCCCCAATTCTAGCGCCAAAGTTGGAAAGGAGATGGTGACCATTTTCTTTTTTCTGTTTTTTGTTTTTTTGTTTTAAATGATTATGAGTTTATGGCGTTTATTGTGATTGGGAGCTGACTCAATTAATTTGACACATAATTATATTATTAGTCAAAATCATTACACTCTCGTAGACAATGGTTTTTGAACTCTACAAGATCTAACTCATCTTGGTTATTCTTATTTTGTTAAATTTTATTATTACAATAAGAGAGAGAAATTTGAATCCTAGATGTCTTGGAAGCATCAAAAAGTACTAACTTATCTTATTTGGACTAATTAGTAATTATCAATATAAAAAATAAAGTTCCCTGTAATAATTGACCTGCTCTGTCAATAAAATATCAAGCCTATTTGCATACATAAGAACATGATGGTGTACGACACAATAAAAAATTACAAACATTTTAAATCAGTATACCACCTCACATGTGGCTCAGTAAAAAAAAAAAAAAAAATTGTAGATTGTGGTGAACAGGTGGTAGGATAATTTGAAATGCTGTAAAACTGTTGTAATTTTTTGTTATCTCCCAAACTTTATTGAGGCCATAATTCTTTAGGTGTTTGAATGAAAATATTTCCAAAATGTAGCTGATGAAGAGAGACTGGTGTAATGACTAACCCATTCCTCTTAACATCTTCCATAAATTTTGCTTTCAATTTCTTTCCACGTTCAACATGGAAAATTAAGCCATAGTAGGCTAGGACGTTTATGTCAAATCTTGTTTCTACTCACTTCAATGTCCTCGAACGTGACATGATTCTTCCCTCTAATGCGTGACCAGTTAGAAACATGTTAAAATGATGATATGGATTGGAGTGTCAAAGTAATGACTAATTAATTATAAGGACCGAATATTTCCTCCAACTCATTTGAAAAGCATGCAAGATTGTAATAGCTAAGCCTAATAAGTGGTTCAAAGTGGGAAGCAGCAGCAACAAGAAATGAGAAGGGTTGTATCTCTTTACCCATTCATTCAGTTGGGTTGGGTTATTCGGGGTTGATATTTTATTGACCTGAAATCCGGGGACGAAACCACATATAGGTTGAGGGGGCTGTGTCCCCCCCCCTCCATTTTTTAAAAATATTAAATAGTAGGTATATATTTAAGATTTTAAAAAATAAGCCCAAGAAAAATTATATTTGCCCCCCTCAAGAAAATTATATTTGCTTTCCTTGACTTCGAATCCTAGTTCCGTCCCTGCTGAAATCCATCTAAATTAAACAGGGTGGCTTTGAGTTTTTAAAACCCAACTTCGATAGAATTATAAGAGTAAATTGGCCGGCTTCGTCAGCTATATTTGTGAATATGCTTTTAATCACTTGACTTTTAAAGTTAATTTGAAGCTTCTCAATGGTCTTGCAATTCAACTAATGTTTCTCAAAAGTCTTGTAATCATGAGCACACGTATTGGGGTCAAGTGAGTATCCTCTGAAACGATTTAACCAAAATTTTATCCAATTAAATATTCCATTCCCTTCTATAAAAATTAATGAAATGATAAAAAAAAAAGTCTCCAACCCAAACCTGTGAATTGAACAATCTCATAAGACTTCTTTCTCACATAACCTATAGACCAAGTTAGTCTTTCAATTGAGTGGATTGATGTGCAATTCATATAAAGTATTTACTTATTTTTCTTTATCTCATAGTTATCTTTCTAAGTAATTTAACTTTTTTATTATTTTATATGTAATAGGTACACTTGAGAAGATTGATAACTTGATATAATCCACATTATCTAGTTCTTTTTTCTTTTTCTTTTTTTCCCGTTATTTTGTGGTGATGACAAGATTTGTGAACTTGGGATTGTGTAAACCTAAAAATATATATAAAATTTTACTTTTATTTTTGATTATTTTGTTTCTTTATCATCTTATTTGTAATAAATGAAAATAAAGACATTGTTATTATTATGTGAAAATACAATTCAACCAGCAATCAATTAACCTAACTCAAACCAATCAACTCAACTCGATTACCAACTCTACCACTTCACACTTTATTATTATTATTTTTTTTTTTTTGAGGGAGTACCACTTCACAAATGAGTCACTAAAAAAGAAAATCGAATACAAATTGTAATGGACCTGAGGTGGTAAGCTAATTTTTTTAAATACTATGAATTTTCAGTGTGTCCCTAACTTAATCCGCATAATTATTGTGTTGTTCCTTTGCAAAATCTTGTTGAGAGAGAGAAAAGTAAGGACAGAATCGTAACAAAAAAAATTCCAATATACGTCATAAAAAATTTATGATATTGAATTGAGTATGTAAGTAATGGGTTAAAAAAAATTCCAATATACATAAAGAAATAATTTTAAAAAATCGAATAAACTAATTATAAGGATTGAAATTTTCCTCCAATCCGCCAAAGGACATAGAGCAATTGTTAGGAAATTTAGACCCCAGTTGATAGAATTAACAAGTTTTAAACCCAAATTGTAAATTAGGTTTATTATGAATAAACTTGTTAAAACAAACAAACATCAATATCATGTCAAATATAAGTGCAGCAGAAAAGTAGATAAGACAAGATATGATGACCTAGAAAAACTAATGAAACCAACTAGTTTCACAGTAAAAAACCTGGGGGTATCTTCTCAAAAAGCAATCCATTATAGTAAAGAAAAGTTTTAGATTTAGTACAAAACCTTTGTCTCTAGACTCTACAATCCCCGTAGATGAACTTACAACAGAAACTTTCTACCGCATCAGAACCTCTGAACTCTTCAATATATGAACGCCACCCTTTAATGCACAGATCCCAGTACGTGACTCACTCCTTTGTACGAATTTCAGTACGTGACTCACTCACCAACTTGAGAAAGAAGAATGTTGGCTGCAAAGTTCTTCACTTCATCAACAATGAAGAACGTGAAGATGCTTGGTTACAAAACCCTATGGTGCAAAAACACAACAACTTTTTCACAAAGAGATGAACTAGGGCAAACTCTGTCTTCGGTCACAAATTGCTTAAACAAACTTTTCTCAATGTTTGTGCAACTTGTGCTTACTTTGACGGCCCTTAAAATAATTCTTTTATATGTCTAGAGTTATGAGAAAAGAAACCCTACACAAATACAAAAGCATGGGCCGAAAATCAGATCTGAAAATTCTGATTTCCGTAACCTTGATAAGTAGCAGGTGTCGAGCCTCATTAATTCTTGATAGATAGTTATCTGTCGAGAAACTGTCCGCAGGTGTCCAGAGGTGTCCATAGGTGTCCAGAGGTGTCCACAGGTGTCGAGCTATCTATCCAGCTTTAGTGAACACCTTTTCTTCACTTGTTTCTTAGTCCAATCTTCATGGCTTTAATACTATACTTGAACAACATGTTCTTTGAAATATAAAACACATCCTAGATCTACCCAATTATAAGAAAAGTGCGTTTTGTCAAAGGATTAGCCAACTACATAAAATATATCCTTAATAGCAATGAAAACTGCCAGATCTATCTATCTATGGACTTTGATAGGTAATGTTAGCGATGTTATCTTGTTTAAGGTGTAGTTCAGATTTGAGGGTCCGTTTGGATATAACTTATTACTGAAAACTGAAAACACTGTAGAAAAATCATTTTTAAATGTGTGAATAGTACTGTGGGACCCATTTTTAATGAAAAAGTTGCTAAAAATGTGATATTTGTGGGTCCCGTGAATAGTGCACGGGTGCACTGTTCATGGGAGAAAAATCAACAACTGCGGCTACTGTTCATGAACAGTAGCGTAACAGTGAAATTTCTCGTGCCAATAAAAAAAAGAAGGAAGGAAACGCAAAACTCAGCAAACATAGACGCTAAACGCGAATCCAAACACCACTTGAATATTCAGCATGAAGTCATTCATCCACTCCCACACTCCCAACTATAAATTAATACCTTTCTATCCATTTGAACTCATTCATCCACTTCTTCCAACCTTACTTTATCCTTTCCTTCCTTCACCCTACACTATGACTTCCCTTTCAAACAAACCTCTCTTCAACCAATTCCTTTCATCTCTACTCTTCTTCCACCTTCTTCTCATCATCCTCCATTTCGTTTCCTCATCCACTGCTTCTGTTTCCTCCCTATCTTTTCCTTTTGCTCACTCTAATAGTAAGGGTAAGATAGTAGAGGAAACAAAGGAAGCAATGGCTCTTCTAAATTGGAAAACCAGCCTTCACAACAAAAGCCAGTCTCTCTTGTCATCGTGGGTTGGAACCACTCCTTGCAATTGGGTTGAAATAAATTGCGACCACTCTGGAAGCGTCACCCATCTGAACCTTTCAAGTTATGGTTTGAGAGGTACGCTTCACAATCTCAACTTTCAATCCTTCCCCAATCTACTCAGCCTTAACCTTTCTTACAACTCACTATCTGGAATCATTAACTCAAATATTTCTCACCTCTCCAAACTCTCTCTTCTTGACCTTTCTGCTAATCAATTCATTGGGAGAATTCCTTTTGAAATAGGCAAATTGACTAGCCTTCACGTCATTGACCTTTCTGTCAACCGTATGACTGGCTTTATTCCTCAAGACTTAGGAACATTAAATTCTCTGAGTAAGCTTAATTTATCATCTAACAATCTCATGGGTGTCATCCCTGCTTCTCTTGGAAACTTAAGCAACCTAACCACTTTATATCTTCATATGAACCAACTTTCTGGTTTCATCCCTCAAGAATTAGGAATGCTAAGTTCTCTGACTAATCTTGCGTTATCAACAAACAATCTCACGGGTGTCATTCCTGCTTCTCTTGGAAACTTAAGCAATCTAACCACTTTATATCTTTATATGAACCAACTTTCTGGTTCCATCCCTCAAGAATTAGGAATGCTAAGTTCTTTGACTATTCTTGCGTTATCAACAAACAATCTCACGGGTGTCATCCCTGCTTCTCTTGGAAACTTAAGCAACCTAACCATTTTATATCTTTATGATAACCAACTTTTTGGTTCCATCCCTCAAGAATTAGGAATGCTAAGTTCTCTAACTGAACTTGAGTTATCAACAAACAATCTCACGGGTGTCATCCCTGCTTCTCTTGGAAACTTAAGCAGCCTAGCCACTTTATATCTTCATACGAACCAACTTTCCGGTTTCATCCCTCAAGAATTTGGAATTGTAAGTTCTCTGAGTGATCTTAAGTTATCATTTTACAATTTCATAGGTATAATTTTTGCTTCTAAAGTAAGGTTAACTAAGCTCACTTATTTCAGATTGTTCACTAATAAATTAAGCAATCTCATTTCATTTGAACAGAACAATTTTACAGAGTTGAAGGAGTTCCAAATATTTGGAAACCAATTTATTGGTCACTTGCCCGAAAATGTGTGCAGTGGTGGATTGCTTGAGAAATTTGTCGCATATGATAATCATTTTATTGGTCCAATACCAAAATCCTTGAGAAATTGCACAAGCCTCATTAGAGTCCGACTTAATGGAAATCAACTTATTGGAAATATAGGAGAAAGTTTTGGGATATACCCACGCTTAAAATACATGGAGTTGAGTCATAATAAACTTTATGGTGAGCTTTCAGCTAATTGGGGGCAATGTCAAAACTTGACAAGCCTGAAAATCTCTAACAATGACATTTCAGGTAGATTACCTCCTAAGCTTGGAGAAGCAAGTCAATTACAAGTGCTCATCCTCTCCTCAAATAAGATACATGGGAAAATCCCCAAGGAATTAGGTAAGTTGAAATTTTTGTTAGACCTTTATCTAGACAGCAACAAATTTTCTGGACAAGTTCCTCACAATTTCGAGATGCTATCAAATCTGGAGCAACTTAATCTTGCCAATAATAGTCTAAGTGGCCTTATTCCTGACCTAGGGAAATGTAAAAAACTTTTTCTCTTGAATTTGAGCAACAATCACTTAAGAAAATATATTCCAATTCAAATTGGCAATTTGCAGTATCTCCAAAATCTTGATCTTAGCAAAAATTTTCTAACAGGAGAGATACCACAACAACTTGGAGATTTGAAAATGTTAGAAATCTTGAATCTTTCCCACAATGCACTCTTCGGCAATATTCCATCCAGTTTTGGTCAATTGTTAGGCTTGACATCCATTGACTTGTCCAACAATCAATTACGAGGTCCTATTCCGAATACTAAAGCATTTCGTGAGGCATTGATAGAAGCATTTAAAAATAACAAGGGCTTGTGTGGCAATGCTACTGGTTTGAAGGCTTGCCCTTCAGCAATTGGCCATAATCTTCATGTCAAAAAGGGGAAAAAAGTTACTACACTAATTTTAGCCCTTTTGGGCTTTGTTTTTCTTATATTTATCATTGTCGGAATTACATTCGGCATTTGCTTTAGAAAGACAAAGACAAAAGATAATCCAAAGGAAGTAGGACTTCAAAATATGTTTTCAGTCTGGAGCTATGATGGGAAAATGGTTTATGAAAACATTATTGAAGCAACCGAGGATTTCGATAACAAACATTGTGTTGGTGTAGGGGGGCATGGAATTGTTTATAAAGCTGATTTGCCAACAGGTCAAGTTGTCGCTGTAAAGAAACTTCATCCACTCTCAGAAGACAGTGTGGCCATTCTAAAATCTTTCACCAGTGAGATACACAGTCTAACCGAAATACGACATCGCAACATCGTGAAGCTACATGGGTTTTGCTCGCATACACGACACTTGCTTTTAGTTTATGAGTTCTTGGAAGGAGGGAGCTTGGAAAAGATACTAAACAATGATGAGTTAGCACTGAACTTTGATTGGGCTAAAAGGGCAAATGTTGTAAAAGATGTGGCAAGTGCTCTATCTTATATGCATCATGACTGCTTACATCCAATTATTCATCGTGACATATCAAGCAAGAATGTTTTGCTAGATTTGGAATATGAAGCTCATGTCTCTGACTTTGGCACAGCTAGGATTAGGAGTTCTGAAACATCTTATTGGACTTCATTTGCTGGCACTTTTGGGTACGCCGCTCCTGGTATGTTATTTAAGTAATGTTATGGGCATTAAAATTTTCACAATCACATGGACTTACTGACTCCACTTTTATTAACGACAATCACATCATCTATATTTGTGTTGTGACTATTGTTTTATCTCTAGTCTTATTAATGTTATTTATGTTGGCATTGTTTGTCTTTTAAAATTGGAAAAAGTTTACCTCCAAAACAGTTTTAAGGAAACTTCCTTCGATCCACTATGTGGCTACTAAAGAGACTATCTTGATGTATTTTTAGTCACATGACTTTTTATATGAGTTACGTGATTTGTTTAAATAATACGTGTGAATAGTCTTATAAATTGCCATGTAATGAATTGGAGGAGATTCCTCCAAACTTTGGAGGAAAATGTGTTCCTTTAAATTTGTTTAACTACATAATGTTGTGTACAGTTGTCACTGCTTGAGCTAGTAGGTTCGGTTAACAATTAGAGTACTATGTTGATTTAGGGATGAAAAATATATTTTCACTATCATCTTGATTGTCGTTGAAAAAAAAAAATGGATGTAAAGCCCTAAATAATTTATACGGTCACCTCCTTTATTTGGGATAATAAATTAATAATCACAATTACAATTATAAAAATGTTCATTTTAATTTCAATTGTTAAGATTTTAACTTTTTGACGTAGTTTTTTTTTTTAATGGGAATTTGCCTTAGTTAATTGTGCATGAATACATTTAACTAATTCATAGTTGTTGAGGAATCAAGTTTTACAAAGAGACCTTCATTTTTCAACTGTTTAATTCTTTCAAACTACATTTAATTATTTGGTGAAAAATTTAAATAAAAAATTTGCTGCCACTACCTGTATTAGACCTACGTTCAAGGAATTGGACCCCACCCCTTCTCTCTCTAAGAACTGTATTACCTAATTCTTATTTGTCCTTCAAAATTTTAGCAAAATTCAATTGCTTTAGTTGGCCTCTCCACCCAATTCCAAAGGAACTTACTATATGAGTAGAAATGTTATTGCAAACTTGCTTCTACAAAGTGAAAGCATAGTAACACTCTAATCATTTACTTTCAGAACATGCATATACAATGGAAGTAAGTGAAAAGTGTGATGTTTATAGCTTTGGAGTAGTCACATTGGAAGTAATTATGGGAAAGCATCCGGTGATTTGATCTCAGCATTTCTATCATCATCATTTACATCATCATCCCATGATGTGCTACTAGAAGATGTGTTGGATCAACGTCTTGCGCTACCTACAAGGCAAATTGCGGAGAAGGTGGTTTTAGTGGCAAAGATAGCATTGGCTTGCTTGCACACTAATCCACAATCTCGCCCAACAATGCAACATGTTTATCAGAAGCTATCAAATTGGAAATCCCCGTTCACAAAGCCTTTGGGCACGATCACATTAAGAGAACTCATTGATCTCTGAATAAAGCTTCACAATTTCAAGTATGCTATATCTTGTTTGGGTACGTTTGACTCTTATGTATAGTTTTCATTACTTTTAAAGCAAAAACTTTAAAAACCACAATTCGCATTACTGTTCATCTCCGCAATTCACATATGTTTGATTGTTTCAATGCTAATCTAGTACTGCAAGAACACCATCTTCAACCTATCCAAGCCTGCATCTCACTGATGACATGACATCTCCAGGCCTCTAGACCTATATAAGCCTGACGAAGCTGATTTCTTTCTTTCGTTCTTCAACTTCTTCACTTTTGTGGTTCTAAAGCTCTCAAGGTGCAGTAAAACAAGTTGGTCAAGGTCAGTCGGAACATTTCTTCGAACTTAACCTGGTATCTTCATTGGGTTCCTTCTATTTTATTTGTACTTCTTATTGATTTTGTTTATTTGAGATTGTTTCTATTTGAGATGTCGAGAAATTAGAGGGTGTGAAGGGGAAAAAAATGGAGGCTTACTTTTTGCTTATTATGATGTTCTTTGTATGTCAACATGAAGTCACCCCAATTTTGTGAAAGGATTCATACCGGATTGTACTATTCTCCAGAATCAGCCTCGTGTGTCAACAAAACAAATCTAAGATCTTAGAAATTGCTCTTTTCACTGTTCTGAAGGTCTTCCTCATCGGCACTTCACTTGCATAAGGTTATCAAATTCAGGAGCATTATTTCTTCTCAAGAGATGCCTTCTGCAGTTCTGCTATTGCGACAGGTATCTTCACACTAGCTTTGAATAGAAGCAATAATTTTCTGTTTCAGTCGGCCAGTAATTAATCAATATGCAGAGAAATTTCTTCTGTGGGAATGACATGGAAGAAGTTCAAATGATAAGGCCAAGGAAGCAGGTGAGACTCAACTATGAAGGGGAACCTTAACTTATATAGGTAGTGATAGAATTACCAACTTGCTTTGATTAAGAACCTTTTACAGCCTTTACCAAGACTATTATTATTATTATTATTTTTTTTTGAAGAAGGAAGAAGCTCAAGAATTGTAGGAGGTTATACAACTGATGTTCCGGGTGCATGTGAACCAAGCCAAAGAAGATTAGAATAATTAAACACGTACGTAAAATGCAATTTATATTGAGCTTCTCCTTGTTTTGGGAGTAACCTCGAACTTTGTATTGAGAAAGTAAACTTCGTATTTGCGTGAGAATAAGTTTGGGTGTATTGGGGTTTGAGTTTTGAGATGATATGTCTCTGCACCCTTTTGTATTTTTCACCATTTTAGTAAAATTTTTGCGCTTTGCCGCTGGTGGATGTAGGCCAAAAGCCGAACCACGTAAAATTCTTGATGTTCTCTTTTGTTCTTTTGTATTTTTTTTTTTGGTAAAATATAAATTATACCCCTAAAATTTGAAAGGATTTGAATTTTACACTTTGAAAATTTAGAATTTAAATTTTACAACTTGAAAAATTTGGAGGTGTTTGGATTTTTCCTTCTAACGTTTCAGAATTTAGATTTTACTTCCTAAATTTTAGGAGTGTTTGGATTTTACTCTCTAAAATTTGAGAGCGTTTGAATTTTGCACTCTAAAGTTTCAGAATTTAGAAGTGTAAAATAAGTATGTTATTATTTTTCTAGTTTTTAGCTGTAAATAATGATTTTGTAAAGGCTTAGTCAACAATTGAAAATTTTCTCACAAATAATTCACAAACTTCACATGATTCTATTGTTGATGGTCTGTACATATATATAAGGCAAACAGGAATATGCACAAAAATTTCCATTTGAGTGCATGGCATTTACTCTTGTAAATACCAACACCCATTTTCTAATATTCAAATTACTGAATACTAAAACTTGAAGTCTATTGATTCTCACATTCTTTATTGTATATTGTCCTTACATATCACTCATTTCAAGTTTTATATGGACATCAATTAAAAAGACAAAAAAGTAATATCACACTTGAAATTATGGACATTGTGAGTACAATGTGACATTAACGAGTGTGAGAAAACAATTACCACATTTGAAGATTGAGGAACATGAGTAGTTTTCACCTTAAGAATTCGGACATTGTAAAAATAAAATGTTACCGTGTATCATCAATTCCATGGATGAAAATGTTTGGTACATAAAACTTAATGAAATAAGAAAGCTAGAAAAATGGAGTGATGATAACAAAACATCCTAGTCCTCTTAAAATAATTCATGCCATTGAGAAGTTTTCTAGGGAGAATGCAAGAACCCCTTTTGCCACCAAGCATCCTACCATATATATCAAGCTATTATCTTTTCGAGATTAGTTTCTTTCAATTCATAAGGGGTGTTATTGATGGAACTGTAAGTGCACAATTGTGTCTGGACCCAAAAACACACGTGAGCTCAGGTCCAATGAGCCTTAAACAATAAAATTTGTAGAGTGTAGGCTCGCAATCTAGTTTAGCGATATTTGAAACTTGATGAATAGGCTAAAATATTACAGTAGTTGCAAATAATAGACAAACGGGACAAAATAAACCTCCTCGGACGTAAGCCGAGGACAAATTATATATTATTTCTCTTTTTTCTCTCAAAGGTCACAGTTCTTAATATTTGTCTCCCTCCCCTTTCTTTACTCTCTTTCCTCCTTAAATACTTTTTCTTCTTCCCTCTTTATCCACGTGTAACACAAATCACCCTATTAGACACTTATCCCATCCACCACTCTCTGGAAGTCTTTCAATTATAGCAAAAATGCTGACTTTTACTATTCAGGGATTACTCCCCCATTAATGCGGCCAGGGAGGTAGGTGCAAGGTCTTTAATGTGGAGGTAGCAGCCTTTTTCTAAGATATTTCTCTCACACCGTTGCGTCTGGAGGGTGCTTAAATCCCTCTCTTAACCAACGGTTTTTCCAGAACTCTGCCTTGATCTTTTTGGCGAATCCCAGGGTCATCGTGGGTCTGTCCGAGGAGATATTCGTCCTCGGACGAATCCTCGAACTCTCGACTCATGGGCCAACCTACAGTTCTAGGAGGCTTTTAGTCTGAAACAAACTAGCGCCCATCAACAAAGCCCAAGACCTAAACACTTACTTAGGTCCTTTTAGTCCCCACAGGAACAACAACAAAAATTGCACTATGTAATCGTATCTCAACTTTATCATTTAAAACTATCTTTTTTAAGTCTTAGTTGAAAGTGGAATGCGTTGTTTCCATTAGCATATGCTTTCAAATTCTCCTTTTGAGCAAATTATCATATCCCTAAAACGAAAAATACGGCTTTCAAAACAGGAGAAAAATATTAGAAATATTTTTTTGGTGGTCAAGGAGAAGATTTCGAAGCTCAGTGACATGAAAAAAAAAATTAAAAAAAGATCAGAGATGGCAGAAATACTTCCTTCATTTCAAGTGACTTATGTGACTCATCGATCTGCTGGGCTTTCATTGAAGAATTTGGGGACAAAATCGTTTTGCCCTTTGTTTTAGCTAACGACAGTTGCATTAGCTCTTCAATAATGAGTTGAATTTGACTATTTATTTGAGCAATTAATGGGCCTGGTTTGACTGAAGCATATACGGATCAAGCCCATTACACAGCTGCTTAATTAAAGACTCCACCAAATGGTCCCATATCTAATGTTGTGGGCCTACCGAGTGACTGAAGCATACACCGATCAAGGCAATTCTACTTTAGAACTACAACAGAACAGTAGCTTCCTGATCCCATTGCAGAAGTGAGATGGAAATGGAAATGTCATTGATGCTATGCGGTCTAGAGGAGCTTTCTTATTAGGTATTTTGTGCTATTTGAGCTATTTCCTTCGCTCTGGAAACTTGTATTTGAGAGGCTTTTCTTTTGGATACTGATGTGCAACAAGTGCTGAAAGCTCTGCTGATGACCAAACCAGATTTGTCATGTATAGTTATATACCGTGAATTTTGTGCTTATAAAAAGATATTGGAGTAAATTTAAGTTAAAATTAGCCAAGTTTCATTTTGTGGATCCAAGCAAATTAGTGGAGGGATTCAATTAAAATAAAATAAAATTTGAAGGAGTAGCATTAATTCTGAAAACAATAATTAAATTAAAAACTAAAAATAAACTTGCAGATTTCGGAGATTGATGTGTCCATTGATTAGCGGTAAGTAGCCTCATCAGTCATCAACAAATGTACAACATTGAGATCTATAGCTTCTTTCTTTGGGCTCAATTGATAAATGTGGCCTATTGCATTCTGTGAGACTATATGATCTTGAACTGGATGAATGCGGGGCTTGGCGATTTTTTTTTTTTTTTTTTTTCCAAAATAATGACGATTTTTTTTTTTTTTCCGAATGATGACCCTACTGACACTATCGTACTTTCTAAATTAAGGGTTTCATACTTGGAGCCACTTCTTTTATTGAGTCAAAAACAAGAAAATAATTTTGAAATTACATTGATCTTAGAATAAAAACTACAAAATTATAAATTTTCCTTCCTCGTCACAATTGAAGGAAATTATACTGCTCTGATTCTTAATTAAATTCTAAAAATGTAAGAATACATTGAAAAATGCTTAGTCTAGAATCAATGATCTGAAATTAATGGTCATTATGTTGGAGAGATAAACATCTTGAAAAATCTCCATAAGTAGTTAATATAATATATAAAGACATCACTTAACCCAAAAAGCCCAATCCCAATAAGTATAATCTCAACTATATTGTATTAATCACTTATTTTTCTTATCATTATTTAATTTGGGACTTCACCCACAGAAGTACACTCAACACATTATTCATGTCATGCAACACACAAGCAATCAAACATTTCACAGTGTAGTAAAGATGTCATCATATGAATTAAAATAAATTATTATTCATGTGATCATAGGATGTTTCAAGCCTTACTCATAAGCACTTCATTAATTTTTTTTTTAAAATTAATTAATTTCACTTTTAGTCTTCAACCATTGCCCCATGTTTTAAAATAGTCCCTATCATTTCAAATTCTTCATTTTAATCCTTAATATTTTATTCATGTATCAAAAAGGTCATCATCATTAACTAGCGAATGAAAAATTTGAGGTGCCAAATGGAAAGATAAAAGTAATGCAATGATGCTGATGCGTATGCCAAGTGGCAATTTTATATGTAAAAAAAAAAATGAAGAAGAAATGACCCTTTTAATATAGATCTCTATTACGCTTTATATTGTGACACTTACCTCACTTGTGATTAGTTCTGTAAAGTTGTGATTTTCAATTATGTTATGTTAACTTTAATTTTGTGTCAAATTTGATTGTGATTCATCAATCATTTCCCTGTATTTTTGTACAATTAAATGTAATGGGTTTAGTGTGAGAATTTGGTGAAGAACTTTGAATATAGGATATCTCGCGACTTGTCTCATGACTGGCTCGCGAGTGGTGCAACTCACAAAAAGTCACGTGAGGAGCATATGTTGGAAGTTCAAAGGTCTCAATGTTAGAGGCATCCCACGAGTGTCTCGTGACTTGGCCAACTCACGACTTGACTCACGAGATGCATTGCCAACTTGTTTTATGTGTGCCTTTCCTTATTTCTTTCCCTACACTATATAAGTCTACATTACCCACGAAATTGTAATAGGAACAGTGAGAGTTTTAAAGAGAACCCTAGAAATCCATTTGAGAATTAGAGATTGCATACCTATAATCCTCTATACACTTCTCTTAGTTTTCCTCATACTCTTCCCTCTCCAATTCCATATCCTTTGAGAGATTCTTAGCCCAAACACAAACCACACTCATTCTGAGGGTTGTGAGTTGCTTTGGAGTTTTTGGGAAGCATTGTGTTATGCCATTCTATGATGGATGCAATTGGTGATAATTGCAGGATCCGAAAAGCTAGTGAAGACAAGGCTAGGTGAAGCCCGTTGGTAGTTGAGACTTGGAGGATCTAAGTACATAGGGTAGTCTAGGCTTAGAGAGTCTATATTGTAATCCTTGTACTCCAACTTATTTATTAGTTGACCGATTCAGTTTCAAGGGCCACAGAGAGGTTTTTACGGCGATCACTTTGATTTTCCTATTGGATAACACATAGTTGGTAGTTGAAGACCATGGGCCAAAAGTTGTAATCCATGTAGCATTAGAGAAATTTTGGGTTTTTTAGGTATGATGGGACTGACGAAATGAAAAGGAGACGAGGTGGACTCACAGACGAACCTAACCTGTTACCGTCATCATCAGAGGAAGAGTTAATGTCATTGAATGTTGCCAATAAAGCCTCAACCGATACAAGACCAGTTGGACGAACCAATGGGAAGGCATTAACGCCCATTACTCCCTTGAAGACGTTATCAGAAGAAACATTAATGCCCCAACGGATACAATCCCCAAGGGTATATAAAACCCCATCAACACCAAAACAAGGTACACACAAAAAAACAACATCACAACTTCAACTACTTTTATTCCTGATATTTCAACTATTGCCTTCTTCTGTACTGACTTTGCCATCGGAGGCGTTGTGGCAGGCACCACACCGGTGACCACTCGAGAGTAAGTTCGGTTCCTTCAGGCTGTCAGAGTGCTGCGAGAACCAACTGGGCGAGTCTAAGAGGAACCGACAAGATACTGCTTCATCAGTTTGGCGCCGTCTGTGGGAACGATTTCATATAACCAGAACGTAGTTCTATCAGCTCCAGATGGAATCCAACAGGACTCAGCGGCCTTGGCACAACAAGTCCGAAATCTCGCAGCCACTATCGAGGAACTTACCAGACAGAACCAAGAGATGAGACAGAGGTTACAGCAAGAAGAGAACCGGTCAAGAGCTGTCCAAGAGGACGAAGGGGATAGCCATGGAAGAAGTGACCGATGGAGAACGATAACCCCAGAAGAACAGCATTCCGACATCCTCCAAGAAATGAGGAAGGAGATGGATGAATTAAGAAATGCCATAAAAGAAAAGACCAATCGAAGCCTGGATAAAATGGTCAGAGCGACGGACTCCCCTTTTACCATGGCAGTCCTAGAACGACCGGTACCGGCGACATTTCGGTTGCCTCAGCTCGAGCCTTTTGACGGGCTCAAGGACCCCCAAGATCACCTTAACACCTTCAAAACGACATTAGGCCTTCAACAGCCCCCTGACGAGATCATGTGTCGTTCTTTCCCCACCACGCTAAAGGGAGCTGGACGAGAATGGTTCACGAGATTGCCCACTTCGTCCATCGAAAACTTTGAACAGTTAAGCAATGCTTTCCTGCGCCATTTTGTCGGGGGGCAACGCCCCAAGAGACCAGCAGACCACCTACTCACTATCAAGCAAGGTGAGAGGGAAACCTTGCGGTCGTACGTAAAACGCTTCACTCGAGAGACTCTAGAGGTGGACGACGCTGATGATAAGGTTCAGTTGACGACGTTCAAAGCAGGGCTTAAGTCCAGAGAATTCGTCGTCTCGTTAGCAAAGAATCCGCCTCGAACAATGGCGGAGATGCTATTGAAGGCTCAAAAGTACATGAATACTGAGGACGCACTGGCAGCCATCGTAGACGAGGGGAAGCCGAAGATGGAAGGAAGGAAGGAAGACGAACGCAGGGTACAAAAGAGGGCGCGCCCAAGCCACTAGGGAGGTGACATTAACAGACGAAAAGACGAGAAAGCTCCACGACCGGTAAAATTCACACCTTTAATTATGCCTGTTGACAAGATTTTGACGCAGATCCAGGATCAACACCACCAACTAAGTGGCCGAGGCCCTTGCATTCGTCACCAGTGTGCGAGATAAAAGCAAATACTGCCGATTCCACAAGGACCACAGCCATTACACGGAAGATTGCCGAGACTTGAAAGGGCAGATAGAAGAATTGATACGAAAAGGAAAGCTCCAGAAGTACGTAAAAAATGGGGACTCCAGTAGGTTCAGGGAGGGCCATACGAGCCAACAAGAGCCCCTCCCAAGAACGAGGTTCACAACCTCAACCGCAAGATGTGATCGGAGGAGATAAGCAAATAGCAAGAGGACCTTCCATGGGGGGATCATACAAATCCCTCAAGAAAGCATGCCAGAGACAAGTAAGCAGTGTCCATATGGAACCCTGATGGAAGCAGAGACGGATGGACCAAGATATGATCTTCAGCGAAGAAGACGCAAAGGGGGTGAGGCAGCCCCATAATGACCCTCTGGTGATAGCACTCACAATTGAAGGGTTCAACACTAAAAGGATCCTCGTCGACAATGGTAGCTCCGCAGACATCATGTACCTATCAGCCTTCCAGCAGTTGAAGCTAGGTCCTGGCAGATTGCGGCCTTTTGAGTCCTCCCTCGTCAGCTTTAGCGGCGACATAGTATATCCCAAGGGCATTGTGACGCTGAAAGTCACAATAGGCGCCTACCCGAAGCAGCAGACCCGTCATCTGGACTTCTTAGTGGTAGATTGCCCCTCTTCATACAATGTGATCATTGGGAGACCCACGCTCAACCAGTGGAAAGCGGCAACGTCCACCTACTGCCTAAAGATAAAGTTCCCAACCGAAGACAGAGTCGGTGAGGTAAAAGGAGATCAAGTTTTGGCCAGAGAATGCTACCAGGCCGTGTTGGTGGCAGGAGAAAACCACACATGGACGATCGAAGGAGAAAAAGAAGACAACATGGAAGCCCTAGAAACGGTGGGACTCGTCGAAGGGGAAAATTCAAAGGTGACGAGGATAGGTACGACCATGAGCCCCGAAATGAGGAATGAACTCGTCCGTTTCCTTAAAAGGAATTTGGATGTATTTGCGTGAAGTCACGAAGATATGCCGGGTATTCCGCCCCAGGTAATCCAGCACGAGTTGAAGACAGACCCCGAGAAAAAACCGGTCCAACAGAAACGACGGGTCTTTGCCCCTGAGCGAAACCAAACAATTACGGAAGAAGTTAACAGGTTGTTGCAGGCGGACTTCATCCGAGAAGTTTATTATCCCGAATGGCTGGCCAACGTCGTGCTGGTGAAGAAAGCAAATGGAAAGTGGAGAATGTGCGTCGACTTCACGGACCTAAACAAGGCTTGCCCGAAGGACAGCTTTCCCCTGCCGAGGATTGATCAGTTGGTAGACTCTACAGCTGGACATAAGTTACTAACATTCATGGACGCATTTTCAGGTTACAACCAGATAAAGATGGCCAAGGATGATCAGGAAAAAACCGCTTTCATCACAAGCCAAGGACTCTACTGCTATAAGGTAATGCCCTTCGGACTGAAGAACGTAGGAGCAACGTACCAATGACTGGTGAACAAGATATTCAGCAACCAAATCGGAAGAAATATGGAGGTGTACGTGGACGATATGCTCGTCAAGAGCAAAGAAGAGTTGACTCACCTGGACGATCTGGGAGAGACATTTAATACCCTCCGAAAATACCAGATGAAGCTCAACCCTAGTAAGTGTGTGTTTGGGGTAGTTTCGGGAAAATTCTTAGGATTCATGGTATCCCAAAGGGGAATAGAAGCAAATCCGGAGAAGGTGCGAACAATACTCGACATGGCATCACCCAAAACCATCAAAGAAGTCCAAAAGCTCACGAGAAGGATAGCTGCACTAAATAGGTTCGTCTCTAAGGCGACGAACAAATGTCTCCCATTTTTCAAAACATTGAAGCAAGCGTTCGCCTGGACTGACGAGTGTGAGGCAGCTTTTCAAAAGCTCAAGCGTTACCTAGGCAGCCCGCCCATCTTGAGTCCCTCAAAAGCAGGGGAAAGCCTTTATTTATACCTGGCAGCCTCATCTATAGCCGTCAGTGCGGCCTTAATTCGAGAGGAAGATAAGAAGCAGCTCCCAGTTTATTGTGTCAGTCAAGCCTTCCAAGGAGCAGAGGCCAAATACCCCAGGATTGAGAAGATTGTTTTCGCCCTAATAGTGGCTTCACGAAAGCTACGACCATACTTTGAAGCACACCCTATCCTTGTAATGACGGATCAACCCATCAGAAAATCCATGAACAAGCCTGAAGCAGCTGGGAGAATGGTCCAATGGGCAATCGAACTCAGCCAGTTCAATATCGAATACCATCCCAGAATGGCCATCAAGGCGCAAGCTCTAGCGGACTTCATAGCAGAGTTCACCTTTCCAGACGATGGTGACGGCAAGGACGAGGTGGAACAGTGGACGATTCAGACTGACGAATCGTCAGCCCAAAAGAGGGGAGGAGTAGGGATCATTATAAACACCCTCGATGGTGAAAAATTCCAATATGGAGTCCAACTAAAATTCCCGGCAACCAACAACGAGGCTGAATACGAAGGCATACTGACGGGACTAAGACTTGGCAATGCTCTCGGGATTAAGAACCTGGTCATTCAGAGTGACTCGAAACTGGCGATAGGGGATCAAGGAAGAGTATGAGGCGAAGGAAGAGAGGATGCAGAAGTACTCAAGTTGGTTAAACATTAGCTCGTGGGTTCGACAAGTTGAATTTCGTCAGGATCCCGAGAAACCAGAATGCAGAGGCAGACGAGGTCGCCAAGATGGCCTCGTCCATAGAAGAACCAACGAACAATGAGATTCTCATGGAGATTCAGAAATACCCTAGCATCGAGGAGGTCCCAGTATTCCCCATCCAGAACATGGGTGGTTGGATGGCACCAATCGTTTTATACCTTCAAGACGGGCATCTCCCCCATGACTCAATGGAGGCCAGGAAGATTAAAGCGAAGGCGGCCAGATTTACAATTTTGAATGGTACCTTATACAAAAGAGGGTTTTCCCTGCCTTATCTGAAGTGTGTCGACGAGGAAGAAGCTAAGTACGTCCTCCACGAAATCCACGAAGGGATTTGCGGAGACCACGCCAAGCCCAGATCCTTGGTAAACAAAGTTATTAGAGCAGGATATTTTTGGCCAACTATGTAAGCAGACGCTACAGAGCTCGTCAAGAGGTGCGATAAGTGCCAGAGGTTCGGGAACGTCCAAAGGCTACCAGCAGAAAAGATGACAACGATTACCTCCCCGTGGCCATTCGCACAATGGGGGATCGATATCGTCGGCCTGTTACCCCTTGGAAAGGGACAGGTACGGTTCTTTCTCGTCGCTATCGACTACTTCACTAAATGGGTCGAAGCAGAAGCAATAGCAACGATCACAGAGGCAAGAATCCGTAGCTTCGTGTGGAGAAATATAATTTGCAGGTTCGGGATTCCGCGAACGATCATTTCAGATAATGGCCGACAGTTCGACAGCCAGGGATTTAAAGACTTTTGCTCAGGGCTAGGTATCAGGAATAAGTTCTCGTCACCCGGGCACCCACAGTCAAACGGGCAAACGGAGGTAACCAATCGAACACTGCTCAGAATCATCAAAGCACGACTAGACGAGGCTAAGGGCGCGTGGCCAAAAGAATGCCAACGTCTTTATGGGCCTACAGAATACAACAGCAAGAACCCCCACGGGAGAAACGCCTTTCAAGCTCACTTATGGCGTTGAAGCAGTAATCCGGTTGAGGTAGGTATGGCAGTACCCAGACGAGAAGCATTCCGAGCGAGAACAACGACGACCAGCTCCGAATCAATCTGGATTGCTTAGACGAGGTGAGAGACAAGGCATCGGACATGATGATGAAATACCAGCAGAAGATGACTGAATACTACAATAAAAGGGTCAGGCTTAGAAGACTGGATATTGGCGACATGGTCTTACCCCAAGGGACGGCGCAACTAAAAACTCCGCCCACGGGAAGCTCGGTCCCACATGGGAAGGACCTTACAAAGTCGTTCACTACTCCCGTCAAGGTAGCTATCATCTGGAGACCTTGGACGGACAAAAACTCCCGCGACCTTGGAATATAGAACACTTGAAGAAGTACCACCCACAGATATAGATCAAGAATGTACTAATTCCTCAAAATTAATAAAATGATGGTTCAAATAATGTGCTCATACAGGTACCAAGTATTGGAGAGTTAGAAACAAAAATAAAGAAAAATGCCTAAGTAATAAGATTCTGCATTGACGGATGTACATTACTGACGAAGGCAACAACAAAAAATGTCTAAGTAATAAGATTCCGCATCGACGGATGTACAATACTGACGAAGGCAACAACAAAAAATATCTGAGTAATAAGATTCCGCATCGACGGATGTACATTACTGACGAAGGCAACAACAAAAAATGTCTGAGTAATAAGATTCCGCATCGACAGATGTACATTACTGACGAAGGCAAAAATAAAGAAAAATGCCTAAGTAATAAGATTTCGCATCGACGGATGTACAATACTGACGAAGGCAACAACAAAAAATGCCTAAGTAATAAGATTCCGCATCGACGGATGTACATTATTGACGAAGGCAAAAATAAGAAAAATGCCTAAGTAATAAGATTCCGCATCGACAGATGTACATTACTGACGAAGGCAACAACAAAAAATGCCTAAGTAATAAGATTCCGCATCGACGGATGTATATTACTGACGGAGGCAACAACAAAAAATGCCCAAGTAATAAGATTCCGCATCGACGGATGTACATTACTGACGAAGGCAGTAACAAAAAAAAAAAGCCTAAGTACAGAGGAAGGCTTAAACAATAACGTTCCCACCTGGTTGACGTATACAAAATAGACATACAGAAGAACATGTCTGAATGGATATGATATTATAAAAGCCTGAAAACCAAAGGCCATTGTTCACAAAAAAAAAAAAAAAAAAAAAAAAAAAAACCATAAACACTGGGTTAACGATACACATGAAAATTTTTTAGTTGTCCTGGAAATTGAGCCTCAAAAACATGTCAAGCATCTCACAAAAAAAAAAAAAAAAAAAACACAAAGAATCTTCTAGATAACAGGTTCAAACATCTGGATCGGCTTCGTCTTCAGCGGGGGCATCGAGGGCAGGGGTATCGATGACGCGAGCATCAGGAGCATCCCCAGGAGCTTGGGCGGCGGCAACTTGGGCGGCCTCGTCAGCGGAGATCTCCTTGTCGACCTCCTCCATGTCCAGTGCCTCCAAATCTACCCCGGAAGGATGCTTAATGCAATACCTCCTCAAGAGCTCGAACCCTTTAAAATACCAGCTGAAGAGCACAGCATTGTACTCCTCGGTCTACTGGAAGCCCTCGATGGCCCTAGAGGCGACAACCTTAATTTTCTCCTTCGCTGCCGCAAGCTGCTCGTCCTTTTCCAGAACCAGCTGCTGCTCAACCTTGAGGTCGTCACTCAGCTTTTTGATTTCGTCCTTGCATTGGTGAACATCGTCCATCGCGGCTATCAGGTCTTTCCTCAGCTTCGAGTTCTCCATCTCGAGGGCTCTAATCCGAGAAAGCGAGGACTCGACCTTGGCTTCCTAAGCCAGATACTCCGTGGAAAGATGAACAGTTTCTCCCAACACCTAAAAAAAAATGCAAAGGAATAAATAAGGAGGAGGGTGTATATGCAAATATGTCATGTCAAACAAACAGCCTACTTGGACGAGCCTATGGATATGATGACCCATCAACTCTCTTGGGGTCGGGCCCGAGAGAACCTTTAGGTCCTCAGCATTCACGACCTTATAAGCCCGAGCCACCGCCAGCTTCTCATTGTCCCAAATAGTTGACGAACAAGCGGCCTCTTTTTCTTTGTCCGATGTACGGGGCCTTTTGGAAGCAGGAGTCGGGATTTCTTCTACCGAGGTGGCTGGAGAAGCCGTCCTCGTCAGCTCGGCACCCGAAACCACGGGTGTGGTAGAGGTCGTTGGGGTAACGGAAGAGACTTTCCTTTTCACACGAACCACCTTCCTCCCGAGGTTGGATAAGGGTTCGTCTCTCTTAGACCTCATTTTCTCATACATACCCTTGTTGAACTTCGTCGTCATCTCTGCGAGAGGAGAAAGTATTGTAAAAGAACAGAGCAAATAAATACGAATGTAGATCTGACGAACCCAAACACTTACTCTTCTTCCTTTCAATATCAAGACTCCGGAGGACGAAGGGAGATGGATAGGGGCCTAAATTGTAAAAAGCGAGCATCCGAGGATCTACCAAGTCGTCCCAGTTTTCGATAGACTGAGCATACACAATGGCTGCCTCGACACGCTCCTTGTACCTGCTTTTTAGTTTCGGTCTCCTTTTGACTGCAAAAAAAAAAACGGGGAGAAATTAGCAACGATAACACCGGATTCAACAAGGAAAGGAAAAGAAAGGATACTGACGCACCTAAAGTCGGGGTTCCCCACCGACGAAGCAATCGGGGGATATCTCCCCAATCCTGGTTAGAAGGGGTCTCAAAGTCGTCCCCTGACACAAACACAAATCTGGACTTCCAGTATCTGAAGGACGAGGGTAAGCCCTTGACGATTCTGGTTCTTCTCTCCCAAGGTACAAGCTCATAACACCCATACTCCTTCGACTCTTTCAAACGGTACAAATAAACAAGCTCGTTTATGTTGATCATATCCCCATTAGCAGCCAACCATATCTCCATACAGTGATACTATCCTCACGAATGGGCATGAGCTGCCCAGGAGCAATACCCAAATAAGCTAAAAGCTCAATTACAAACGGGTGAACGGGAAGCCTCAATCCACAGGTAAAAGCGGCCTCATAGAAGCACACTTCACCGAGGAAAAACTGACAAACCCTCTCCTCGTCAGTAGGCCGACGAACTTGAACTCGCTCCGGGAACTGAAACTTATCCCTAAACCTACCCACGGCATCGGAATCTAGCCCACACGCCTCCACGAGGGCATGGAAAGCCTTAATTTCTCTAAAAGACGACGCGGCAGTATCCCCCTCCATAAGATCACCACTAGACGATAACCCCGTCTCTAGATCACTAGACCTAACTTCAGACATCGGCCGTTGTTCCCTCACCAAACCCTCAAACCAATCGACTGACAGGCGAAGTAGGGGAAACAAATCGCCCAAAACAATGCCTAAGCTACTACCTGCAAAGACGAAACCCTCCAAATTGGGAAAAACACCTAAGGACCCTCCTAAACGAGCAAAAAGAAAGGAAATCGATGGGCAAGTTTCTCTAACTTCTAAGCTACCGACCATGGACACCCAGACAAAGCACAGGTAAATAGGAAAGTACTGAAAAAAGAAAAAAAAAAACAACAACAAGCAGAAACCAAAAAGAAAAGGGAATCAAACGCTTGCAAAGAAGAAAAAAGAGGAAAGAGAAATTGAATAGGAAACATACCTCAAAGAGAAGAGACAAGAAGCCCAACGCGCACCAGCTCAGAGGAAAATGAAGAAATAGGTGAGAGAGAAATAGCTAGGACAAACTGAGAATTAGAAAAATGCAAGATAAAGCAAGGGAGAAGAAGTTTAAAAACCAAATGGAGGTGAAACCGAAAATCGGCGGGAAACCCAAAGGACATAATTCTCCGCCAACTACATCATGCCACATGGCCACAACCCATGTAACGCCGCCACCACACATTCAATGTGGCACGGAATCCCAAAAGCCAAAAAAAAAAAACTGTTCGGTTTCCACGATCGTCACTGACGACCGTGAAACCCGGGGGGCATCTGATGGGACTAACGAAATGAAAAGGAGACGAGGTGGTCTCATGGACGAACCTAACCTGTTGCCGTCATCATCAGAGGAAGAGTTAATGTCATTGAATGTTGCCAATAAAGCCTCAACCGTTACAAGACCAGCTGGACGAACCAATGGGAAGGTATTAACGCCCATTACTCCCCTGAAGACGTTATCAGAAGAAACATTAATGCCCCAACGGATACAATCCCCAAGGGTATATAAAACCCTCTCAACACCAAAACAAGGTACACACAAAAAAACAACATCACAACTTTAACTACTTTTATTTCTGATATTTCAACTATTGTCTTCTTCTGTACTGACTTTGCCATCGGAGGCGTTGTGGCAGGCACCACACCGGTGACCACTCGAGTAAGTTCTTGTTCCTTCAAGGCTGTCAGAGTACTGCGAAGAACCATCTGGACGAGTCAAAGAGGAACCGACGAGATACTGCTTCATCAAGGTAGTTAATTGGTTTGGCCTGTGGTCTAATATTTTATTGACTAAAATGTAAATTACATACTCTAAGGTTGACTAAAATTCATTTAAGTTCTCTAAGTTTACTTTCGTTTAATTAAATTCTTTAAATTATAAATTTATTAAATTTAGTCATTTTCATACAATTATTTAAAAATTATTTACGATGTTCTTTCATATATCTATTTGAGAATTTTATGTAAGAGCATCATAATAAATTAGTAATTAGAGTAATCCACTTCTCTCTCTCTCTCTCTCTCTACGTCAATCTAATTAAAAAAAAAAAAAAGTAACTTGAGTATGGGCCTCGTAACCCAATGGCGTGAATGGCCTATTTAGTCCCCTCGAATGATATATTTGCCTCCCTCAACCCATTTTTATGCTGACAAGGGCCTTGACCTTTGATTACGAGTGCTATCATTAGTTCCATGCTGAATACGTGAAATGAAAAAAACCTAGGCTCTTAAGTCCATTACATTAAGGATTAGATTTTCGGGCTCTGAGCTGATTCCATGTAGTGGGCTATTTTGGGCTTTTAAGCCCATTTCATGAAGTGATAACTTTAGGCTTTGAAGCCATCCTATCATTCCTGTGTAATGAAAAAGACCTGAGCCCACTTTTTAAAGAAATATAAAGACCTTTGGACGAAAGTCTAATCCATATAGAGAAATTCTGGGCTTTGTGGGTATTAAATTAGTGGGTATTTTTGTTTTTGTTTTGTTTTTTTTTTTTTTTTTTTGCAAGGAAGTATATTGGCAGCTTGATTGCCTTGGACAATGGCTTAAGATCTAGGTAAGAACTGAAAATAAAATTCGAATTTGGCCAGTGGCTTCCAACTTGTGCTCCCATGCTAACCATCAAATTATTATTTTTTTAAATCAATGTTATTACATGCAAGGAATACCTATAGAATCTAAACACACATTTTTTTATTTTTAGGTGGGGGTGTCACCTTGTTTGTAGATTTCATTTTCGTGAGTATGATAGAAAATAAATTAAGTTATTTCGTTTACACCTTCCTCCAACTACTCTTAATTAATGAGATGTGGTTATGATTGATTTTTGAACTGTGTAACACACAGTGAAAAGGGTATGCCTTTGCTCTCCATTTTTTATTTTGTGCACTAGGCTCTCCATTTCTTATTTTGTGCATACAGTGTAATTCTGTGCTTCTTCTGCATAACTACTTTTTTTTTTTTTTTTTTTTTTATATATAAAAAATTTGGTACCTAATTGATTGAAATGTGTAATATTTTGATGAGTCTAGGTTGTTGACCAATACAGTCGACGAGCTCCCTTGGCACCACCAGCCAAGTTTGAACAATATGGTGGTGGGCGTGGTGGTGCAATCACTATTGGTGAAGCACTCGTAGCCACTGCCAAGACAGCCGGGAAAGAAGCCTGTGGACTGGATTGATGTTGTTGCTATTCAGGCAATGAAGTTAGAGCAACAGTGTAAATCAACATAGTCCTAGGTGGGGTGGCCATAGCAGCCCAGTCAGCCACAAGTTCTAATGCCAAAGCAACAAGCAACGAGAAAAAGACAAAAGTTGACGAAATTCTAGCAGTAATATATTAAATTCACACTTATTTATATCTACAATTTGACATACATGTCCATAATTAATACAGAAATATCCACATTTTAATGTGAAAATATCTATATTTTAATGCAAATAAGTAGTGAATGTATAATAATCAAAATCCTTAATTTTTAGGTGTGAGAATTAAAACACTTAATTAGTGAAAGGTTAATTATTAACAGTGCTCCACTTTGGTATTTTATTAAAACTTTTAAGTATTCTTTTAATTGGTGTTTTTTTTTTTTTTTTGAGAAACAATTGTTTAATTAATGACAAATTTGAGAGAGAAAATTAAAATTGATTTTTTTTTGGAGACTAAAAAACTGTTGGCAAGCATGTGTGTGAAGTATGTGTGTATTTCTTTATATATAGACGAAACTATTTATTTACAATGTTCTCTATGAAGCTCCTTGTATTACACGTACAAATCATTAATTATTTTATAGTCATTACTGTAACTACATACTATTTTACAAAAAATGAATTTGATGCTTTTAATAAGTTTACAATGACAATTTAATCTATTTCCTTTTCCTCCACAGGGCCCATGGATGAGCCCCTTTGCAATGAAAGCAGTTGTAGTCCAAAAAAGGCCAATTGCAATCAAGCTCATATTCAAATTTGTCTTTTGATGAGCATTGTGGGTTCCAGTCACATCCACACATTTGTAATATAAATAAGCCTTTGCTCACAAATAGACCTGTTCATTTTCATTTTGCTAGTCTACCTAGGTTAAGCGCTAGTATCAACCTATATTCAGACTCAATTGTGTGAAGACCTGCCTAGCCCAGTGGATAGGACCAAATGTTTAAACCTAGGCCCTGTGCTGTATAGTGTACTCAATGGAGCCCAGCCTAAGAGCATTACCATCAAGTGTGCCAAATGTCAAATATTTGGCATTTGGCACACTAAACACCAAAAACACACCTTCATGAGGTGTGTTAAATGTGCCAAAAATATGAGACATGCTACAGTACCATGATAAATTTGGCACGGACAAATGTTGTAATTTTTTTTTTTTTTCTATTCAACTTTTTCTCTCTCCTCTCTATATTTTATTCAACCTTTTCTCTCTCTTCTCACAGATTCAACCCGTGTCCTCTCTCTCTTTCTTCTTCAGATCAAATTCCCTCACCCTCACCCATCCACTCACCCTCCCTCATCCTCACCGATCCCTCACAGATCAAGCCGCCGCCATCGCCTCTAGTTTGAAGACTCCATCGCCGCCGATCTGAAGCCGCCATCGCCGCTGCTGATCTAAAGCTCGCCTCTGGTTTTATTCAACTTTTTGATGCGCATCTCAGCCACGCCGCCAATTTGAAGCTCACTGATTTGAAGCTGCGTCGTCCTCCACAGCTCTCGCCGCTGATGGTTGGTTGAGTTTGGTCATTGATTGATCTGTTGGGTTGGGGTTTTGTTGAAGATTTCAAGTTTTTTTTTTTCCCTCTTTTGTTGAGGTTTTTGAATTTGAAATTTGTTGGAGGAACTAGTGATTGTGGTTGTAGTTTGTGACGGTGGTTGTAGCCATGGTTGTTGTTGTGGCAGTGGTTGTAGCGATGGTGGTTGGTTCTTGGGTGGTGGCGACTACCACTAGGCTGTGCATTTGTGTATTTGCTGGGTTTTGGGAAATATATTATTTTAATGTATTGTAAATATTATTATAATATAGAAGTATAAAATATCTGATAAATAAGATATTGTAAAATGATGTGGTAAAATGAAAAAGTAGGTTTTTGGTGTGTTAAAATGACATTTTTTATAGAACAGCTGATGGTAATGCTCTAAGTCCCTTGTTAATTTTTCAAGGCTTATTGCACATGACTCATTTTGGATGATGCAGTTTTCATATAGTTTCATTTCTAGAGAGAGAGAGAGAGAGATTCAAGGTTGCAACTTCCTCTTAATAATAATTAAATAGTAAATACCAATAAGCTATTGCATTATTGTAATAACATTAAAACCTTCAGCACAATCCAAAAATAATGGGAAACTATTACTTTTTCTTATCCCATGAGCATAACAAAAAGTCTATACAAAATACAATTTCATTTTTCTCATTCTTCTTTTCAACCTTTAAACATATAAAATGAAATTTACATAATTTTTTCATCCTTCAACTTTTTTCTTCTCTACCCTATCAATTTTTAATCAGTAATATTCTTTCTATTCTTCCTTGGTATTCTATCCTCCCACCTTTTTATTATCTAGCTCATTGGTGCAGTTTTGCCATATTTGATTGATATATAACATTCTGTTGAAGCCAATGAATGGGTCTCAAAATTGGGTCCTCCGTTTAATTTTTATGTATGAATTAATCTAAATATTGAAGATTTTCTGTAATTCAGCCCATTGTAGTAGGCAGGATTTCATTTTTACGCAACAATTTTTTTTAATGTTATTTTTTTATGCTTATTTTCAGCGCCCATTTTCTTATTCCCTCCACAGTCCCATACCGGATCCATTATTTTCTGTAATCCAATTCGGCTAAGCCTTCTGGGTGAAGTAGCTTCTTGTGCTTCGATTGGCATTAAAATCAAACTGCTTTTGACGAAAATAAGGGGACAAATTAGGTGTTTCCTAACAAAGTTTTTGTATCAATGAAAAAGTAATTAAAAAGTTAGAATTCCCATTTAAAGATGCCAGGAAGTCCCTGGCCATATAAGATCATCCCCTTCATTGTAGATTATTAAGCTAAAAAAATTAAATAATTACTATCTCTCTCTTTATTGATAAAAACCTTATCCTAATGTAACTAATAACTTAACATTTTTATTGCACTATATAGTAATTTGGTGCTGTTTTTAAATGCAGTATATTCTAGCAATCAAGCCATAGCTTTTCAGAATACAAATCATCTGTTTCACTTTTTTTGTGTTTGACTATATATAAACTCTACAAATATATATGCTGCACAAGGATCTTCTAAGATGCAAAAGTTATTTATATGTGTACGCTAGAGATTAGATGCTACCCGAAAATTGACAAAACATTGTATGATTAGGGAGTGCCATTACTTTTTCTACAAAAATGCATATTTTTATTTTCGTCTAAATAATGGTGATTGAACTAGGACAAGGGAAACAAGAAATGTTATTCAAGTTTTTTTTTTCCTAAACATTGTGATTTGAAATTTAAGAAAAAGAATTGAAATGTTATTCAAGTTGTTCTTTTGATTTAGTCTACTATTAAGAAATGAAATATCCTGCAATTTTTAACTCTAATCCTTTGCCACGGTAGATAGAACCTCATGATTCTTGCCTTATTCTCAATTGCACACTTTCAAAGCTCTCCATATTGCTTGCTCTTTTTTTTTTTTTTTTTTTTTTTTTGAGAATAATATTACTTACAAAGCTACTATAAGCAGAGTAAAAGACAGTTTAAACTGTTCAGTTACTTCAGTATAGAATTGAGTTGGGTAACGTTCAATCTTAGGAAAATTGGGGATCCTGATAACCTTGTTTTAATAAGTAACTTAAATGTTATCAATTCTAACAAAATAATGTCACATGGTAACGATGGACCCTTAGTTCCTCCAAAATCTTTGACAAGTTGATGTAATCAAACAAGCTAACAAGTTGATTGATATCCAAAATCAGATAGGATTTGGAGTTTGGACCCAAACAATGCAAACCAATTGAAAGCCTAATTTATTGTTTGCCACTTGCCAAGTGTGCCAAAAGAAAGAAAGTTGACATTAATCATATAGACCAAGACACTATTCTTTGCCAAAACTGTAATGCGGTAGAGTGTAAGCCATAGAGAAAAAATGATAAGTTTGTGTAAATGATTGGAAAATTCTTATAGTCTGTCACATTAGTATTGTGAAAAAGAAATGTGAAATAATTTTTATTCCTAGAACCACTCTTGCAAATAACCTATCTTTACCTACCTACCCCTTGTCCAGTTGTCCTGTTATCACCACTATACAATTATAAATACATTTTGCACATGAAAGAAGAAAAGTTGTGTGAAAAGAAGAGGGGGCCGGTCAAAAAAAAAAAAAAAAAGAGGAGAAAAGAAGGGGGAAAAAGTGAATAATAATTGGATACTTTTTAAACACTGAATGACCAGTCTTCTTGGCTTCCAATGAAATTGCATTATCTAAAACGTGAATCAAACTACAAGCATTATGGTAGTTAGTGACAAAAGGAGAGACACTGATTAAAGCAATGGTTGTGACTTGTGAGTCTTCTCTAACTAATCATACGTGAGAAAATAAAAACAAAAGCATTCAAAATAATTGGTGCCTTTTTGACAATCACATGTATGCTGTGTTTGGTAGTGCGGAAACTGAATAGGGAGATTATGAAAAAATGGAAAAAGGAAATGAAAAGGATAGTGATATTTTTCATTTGCTAGCGTGAAATATGAGAGAAAAGAAAAGAGGTGATTGGAACTTTTCATCAAGACCTATCATTTTTTAATCCAAATTTTAAAAAAATGGGTGGAAAAATAATAACATTGGAAAGAAAATTTCAAAGTTTTCCCTCAATTAATCTTTCTATCCTTTCACTTTTATATACTAAGGGCTTAATAATAATTTAGTTTCCGTCTATCTTCCATACCAAACATGTGGGGGAATGTATAAATCTTTCCTATATTCTATTCTTCAAATCTTTTCCATCCTCTAGCCCTCTTAACCAAAGTCATAAAGTATAAATTTGGTATCACAAACCTTTTGAAATAAAATATTTTCATCCCAAATAATTCCGATGTACTATATATATTTTTGGGTACTGTATATATAATGATTAGTTATTAATGGGACCAAAATTTATAAAGGTGGCCCATAATAATTAACCTCCTATATCGATGAAACATAAAGCATCTTCACAAAAGTTTTATACATAAGAACATGTAGCCCATATTTCTTAAGGTGCTTGAATGAAAAAGTTTCCAAAATCTAGCTAATAAAGAGAGATTAATGTAATGGGTCGGTTTGGTTAGAAGGGTGAAAAAATAATAGGATAAAAAAAATGAGAAAAAGGATAGACAAGTAAGAGCATGGAAAAGATGTAGTTCTCTCTTATATTTGATTAATTGAGATGATAGAAAAGTGGATCCAAAACAGATGATAAAATAAAATAAAATAAAGGAACGAGAATGAGAACGACAGAAACATATAAAAACAATAAAGAGAAAAAGTTAGATGAGCACAAAAATAATAGAGGAAAAAGAAACCTAGAACCAAGTGAAATTCAAGAAACTGAAAAATCAAAAGAAGAAAAATACAAAAACTTGCTTGTAGGTGGGGAATGACATTATTATCAAAATCACACATTCCTCTTTTTGCTTTCATTTTCTAGCTACCTGATTTTGGGAGATCAAGTTTTGGTGGTCCTGAAGATAAAATAGTCAGGCCCCACCATTTTTCTCTCCCCTATACCCTTCCAATCAAACACCCCTCCCACCCATCTTCTCTTCTATTTTCCACTTCTCTTTTTCCATCCTCTCAAAAATCATCCCAACCAAAATACCATAAATGATTGTTGAGGTTAGCTCAATCACAGTGCACTTAGTTAATGGTATAAGGCCATCAAATTGAAAAAGGACCCATTGTATTACAAAAAAATAGAATATACTATTATTAGTGAATCTTAGCTAGTGTTTTCAATTTGAACACCAGCAAGAAAGAACCCTAGTGTTTTAAATTTTTCTGAACTCTGAGATCATAATTATTTCTTGATTACAAAACCTGCATTAAATCCTAGGAAAATTCTTACATACTCCCAAAGCACGGAGAAATAGTGCTCACCTTTCTTACATTCATGGTAGACCCCACAATGCCTTTAATGAGTGGATCTCACCATAAATTTGAGAGAATAGAGTACCATTCTCTTTACTCCAGGTGTACTTAAGAATTACTCTAAATCCAAAATAATTTTTAATTACCTCTAGTATAATTTTCAATTTTTCATGAGGAACCTATAAAACTATTTAGAAATAATAAGGGGTTGTGTGGCAATGCCACTGGATTGTAAGCTTGCCCTTCTATAATTAGCCACAATCCTCTTGTTAAAAAGTAGAATAAAGTTATGACACTGAATTTCATCCTTTTCGGCATTGTCTTACTTATATTTATTGTTAGGAAATTTAGACCCTAGTTGATAAAATTAACAAGTTTTAAATATAAGTTGTTAATTAGATTTATTATGAATAAACCTTGTTAAAATGAACAAACATCAATATCATGTCAAAATCATGCACAGCGGAAAAGTAAATAAGACAATATATGATGACCTAGAAAAACCAATGAAACAAAATAGTTTCACAGTAAAAAACCTGGGGGGAAACCTTCCCGAAAAGCAATTCACTATAGTAAAGTGAAGTTTCAGATCTAGTACAAAACGTTTGTCCCTAGACTCTACAATCCACGTAGATGAACTTACAGCAGAAACCTTTTACCGCTTCTGAACCTCTGAACTTTTCAATATATGAATGCCACCATTTTGCAAGGATCCCAGTACATGACTATCCAATGATGCACGGATTCCAGTACATGACTAACTCCAGCAACTTGAAGAAGATGTTGGTGGCTGTAAAGTTTTTCACTTCATTAACAATGCAAATCAAGAAGTACTTGGTTACAAAACCCTAAGGCGTAAAAGATGCAGTAACTTCTTACAGAGAGAATAAGGCACTCAATTACTTTTTCATATGTTCTCTATGTGCATACTTACTGTGACGGCCTTTAAAATAAGCCTTATGTATGTCTAGGGTTGTGAGAAAAGAAACCTTACACAAATATTTCAGCATGGGCTGAAAATCAGATCTGGAAATTCTGATTTCGTAGATCTCGATAGATTCAGCTTCTGTCGAGATTTCTTCATTAAGTCTCGATAGATACTGTTTCTATCGAGCTTCTGTCGAGGTTTAATGAATAGTTTTTCTTCACTTGTTTCTTGGTCCAATCTTCATGGCTTTAATACTTGACTTGAACAACATGTTTTATTGAAGTATTAAACGCATCCTAGATCTACCTAATTACAAGTAAAGTGCATTTTGTCAAATGATTAGCCAATTACATGAAATATGTCCTTAACATTTATTAGTGTTGAAATCACATTATATATTCGTTCAAGAAAGAGGATACATGGATATAGACACTAACACGAATATGGATACGGGTATGATATGGCGACACAAGCAATTTAAAAAAAAAAAATTATAACATGATATGGCATATAGGACACCGACACAGGTACGACACTAATACAACACAGGTACGACACCATAATAATTTCAAACTTCCAAGTACAAAATTGTACATGTTTAAGAGGAAAATTGAATTCAATATGTATAGATAAAAATTACTAAAAAAAAAACGTTTATTCATCACATTTTCTCTATCAATCTGTTAGTTTTTGTAAAAAAGGTGACATTTTTCAGTTTTATTTAAAGAACGGTTCAAAGATACAGTTTATCACAGGTTGCATCTTGTTGAGTTGGAGAATTGTAGCTCAATACTAATGTTACTATTGTTCACTACTGACCTCTGGGCCTAATACCATGGTCTACTATAAATATGGATTTGTGGCTGATACCGTACTTTCAAATCTCAATTAATGCGTGCATGAATTAATTACCAAGAAAGAAGCAAGAAGATACTGTTTTATGTAAAGATAAGAAGTTCCTTAAGGCCTTATAATATGAATATCCATAAGATCCTAACTATGAAACTTTTTGCCATCATCTTGGAGCACCTTCAAGGGATTCTTCCTATAATAACCTGGTGCTTGTGGGATGAGGGACTGCATTGGAAATAGCAGATACTAAAAATTGTCTGGATACCTTCGTTTGTCAAAAAAGAGAAAAAAAAAAAAAAAAATTCTTTTGTTGTTAGGAAATGTTATGATCATCAACACAAATTCCCTTAGAAAATTTCTTCAAATTTCGTTTATATAGAACCTTATGGAGAATAATCACTCAATTATGAATAAAAAGGATATGCAATATAAACCTTAATTAGGATTTTCATGAATAATTAAAGAATAGTTGGATTTTCACGAATAATTAAGGAATGGTTTAAGAGCCCTAGTGTACTACTATGATGGACAAGCTAATCTAACCTAGCCTATATACACAAATGTCTTTAAGCATCTACTTACAACTAAGCTTACAGGTGTTAATTCAATAATTGTACCTAGCTTATAAAATATGTAGATTTTAAATTACATGTTTATAAATAGATAAATAAATAAATACATAAATAATTATAGACAAACACACACAAGAGCATTAGCATTAGCATTGGGGATGTAAAACACCTCCAAATGGCTATTTTAGATCCACACATTCCTTAAAAGCACAATTATCCTGGTGGCTATTGCTAAAAAAAATTAGGAACTATGAAAAGTAGGTTCTTAAATATAAGAATTACTGTAGCTTGATGGTAAAACTAAAATATAATATTTTATAGTTGGGTAGAAGAGAGAGATGGGAGAGAAGAGAGAGAAATATATTTTTTAAAGTTATTTGATTGTGTAGTTTATATTATTTTATTGGGTTGTATGTAAAAATAAGAAATGAGATGTTGGGTGTTTTGTAAACTAAGTTGGTAAAATAGATAAAATAGATTTTTAGAGTGTAAAATAGATACTTTTTTACAAACTTGGATAAAAATGCTCAAGCTAAGTAAAAAACTGTTTAAACTAATCAGTATAAGAATTGAACCAGGTAACGCTCAATTTTAGGCAAATTGGGGATCTTGTTAACCTTGTTTTAATAAGTAACTTAAATGTTATCAATTTAATAAAATAATGCCAGTTCCTCCTAAATCTTCAACAAGTTGATGTAATCAAACAAGCTAACAAGTTGATTGATATCCAGAATCAGATAGCTAGGATTTTGACCTAAACAATGCCACATTGCGTTTGTAATCATGGTAGCTAAACCAATTGAAAGCCTAAATATATAAATAAATACATACATAATTATATATATACAAACACACAAAGCTACTATAAGCAGAGTATAAGACAGTTTAAACTGTTCAATATAAGAATTGAGCTAGGTAACGTTCAATCTTAGGCAAATTGGGGGTCCTGTTAACCTTGTTTTAATAAGTAACTTAAATGTTATCAATTTTAATAAAATAATGCCACATGGTAACGATGAACTCTTAGTTCCTCCAAAATCTTTGACACGTTGATGTAATCAAACAAGCTAACAAGTTGATTAAATCCAAAATCAGATAGGATTTGGAGTTTGGACCCAAACAATGTCACATTGCCTTAGTAATCATGGTAGCCAAACCAATTGAAAGCCGAATTTATTATCAGTCACTTGCCAAGTGTGCCAAAAGAAAGAAAGTTGACATTAATCATATAGACCAAGACACTATTCTTTGCCAAAACTGTAATGCGGCAGTGTAAGTAATAGAAAAAAAAATGATAAGTCTATGTGTAAATGATTGGAAAACTCTTATAGCATGTCACATTAATATTGTGAAAAAGAAATGTGAAATAGTTTTTGTCCAGTTGTCCTGTTATCTCCACTATACAATTATAAATACATTTTGCACATGAAAGAAGAAAAGTTGTGTGAAAAGAACAGGGGGCCAGTCAAAAAAAAAAAAAAAAAAGATGAAAGAAGGGGGAAAAAAGTGAATAATAATTGGATACTTCTAAAACACTGAATGACCAGTCTTCTTGGCTTCCAATGAAATTGCATTATCTAAAAGGTGAATTAGACTACAAGCAGTATCGTAGTTAGTGACAGAAGGAGAGACACTGATTAAAGCAATGGTTGTGATTTGTGAGTCTTCTCTAACTAATCATACGCAAAAAAATAAAAACAAAAGCATTCAAAATAATTGATGCCTTTTTGACAATCACATGTATGCTGTGTTTGGTAGTGTGGAAATTGAATAGAGAGGTGATGAAAAACTGGAAAATGGAAATGAAGAGGACAGTGATATTTTTCATTTACTAGCGTGAAATATGAAAGAAAAGAAAAGAGGTGACTGGAATTTTAGATAATGCAAATAACCCATCCCATCCCTTGGTAGTCTCTATCTTTACTTGCAACAAATCACAAATCCACCAAATGACGATGATGATGCTGATCTCAAAAGTGTTTCATCGAGAAGATAGAGCTTGTTAATTAATCTAGCATGAGTCTACGAGGAAATCAAAACATACAGATCAAGCAACAATGACACAGGGATAACATTTCTCAACTTCTTTCCCTAAAAAATTCTTATTTTAATTCAAACCCAAAAAAGAGAGAAGAAGAAGAAGAAAAAAAAGTATAACCACGGGGAATACATTTCTTAGTTCATGCTTGACCTTTTCAAAGATGAAAATGAAATTCTATTTGTCTGTCTCTATTAATACCTATGAAGCACGGGTGCGTTTCGGGATTCGGGTGCGGGTGCGGGACTCGGCAATTTTTGAAAAAGTAGGGTGCGGGTGCGGCGATTAAAAAATTATTAAAAATATTTTTATTTATATTTTTAATATATTGCTAAACATACTTTTTTTACATTATATAAATATATACCAAATTTAAGAACAATGGTAAATAATAACTAGAATACAGAGAATAGGAGAAAGCCTAGCTGAAGAGTGAAGGTAGAGAGTGGGAGAGAGGCTCAAGAAAAATGAAGAGGGAGAGGGTTGGGTCTTGGTTTTTTTCCAAACGGTGCGTTTGCACCTTTTTTTTTTTTTTTTTCCAGCCATAAGCACCTGTTGTTGTTTTTTTTGTTTTTTTTTTTGAATTTCGGCCGGTATCGGCATATTTCGGCCGATATCGGCCGATTTCACCTGATACGGACCGATTCGGAACGAATCGGCCCGATTTCGCGCGCGTCGGCCCGAATCGGCGCCGTATCGGCGCGAATCGGTGAGAATCGCGCCGAAAAAAATGGTTTTTTGTTGCCGACGCGGCACGGACGCGCAGGCAGCGCGTCGCCGCATCCGGCGCGTCCGACGCGGGTGCGGCGGCCCAAACGCCACACCCGTGCTTCATAGATTAATACTGTCTCGGGTTTATTCATATATGTGAAATGATGCTTCCCTCTAATGCACAGATGTGTGCTTTACATATGTGGTTCTTACATGCTGTGAGAGGGTTGTCTCATGACACTGTCTCCCCAGTTACCTTCTCCTAATGCACAGGACCTAATGCACGGGAAGTTCGTCACGACCAATTAGTCCTTCTCTTTAATGCTTGACCAAGCCTCCTTCACCCAAATAACTACAAAAAAAGAAAAAAAAAGAAGCATTTATTCATCACATTTTCTCTATCAAACCATTAGTTATTGTGAAAAGGGTGACATTTTTCAGTTTTATCAAAAGTAGAGTTCAGAGATACAGTTTATCACAGGTTGCTTATCGTGGAGTTCGAAAATTTTGGATCATTACTAATGTTGCCATTGTTCACTACTGACCTCTGGGCCTAATACCACCTTGGTCTATAAATACGTAGTGGGTGAAACCATAGTTTCAACTCCCATTTAATGCGTGCATGAATTAATTACCAAGCCTAAAAAAAGAAGCAAGAAGATATTATTTTATGTAAAGAAAAGAAATTTCTTAGAGCTATATATTATCCATGAGATTTTGGGACCACCCTTAAGGGATTACTTCTTATAATAATCTGGTGTATATGGGACAGACTGCATATATCTACGAGAATAATCAGATACTAGTAGATGTCTAGATACCCTTACTTGTCCCAAAAAAAAAAAAAAAAAAAAGTATTTTGTAGTTATGAAATGTTACGGAGATCAACAACACAAACTCCCTTAGAAATTTCTCCATTTTTTTTTTTTTTTATTATATATATATATAGAACCTCATGGAGAATAAGCCCTCAATTATGAATATAAAGGATAAAACCCTAATAAGGATTTTCATGAATAATTAAAGAATAGATGGGTTTTCATGAATAATTAAGGAATGGATTAAGACTTAAGAGCCCTAGTTTACAGCTATGATTGGCAAGTTAATCTAACCTAGCCTATATACATAGACATATATAGGATGTCTTTAAAATATATTCTATGATTGAGTATATGTTGATTTTGTCAGTAACAAGGTATTGTGAAAACTCTTTCATAGAGTTGATTAATTAATGATTATGGTTGTTCAATAGACATTCTTAATGAAATCACAAAAAAAATAAGCTTTAATATTTTTTTGCTTATCGTCGTTTGTGCATTAAGCAACATTTTAAAAATAAAACTACCTCCTACTTGTATTACCAATTTTTTTTTTTCCAAATTCTTCTTTGTCAACTTTAATTTTTGAATTTAATATTTTCATATTTTTTTCTTTTGTGGTTTCATATTCAATAAAAACTAAAAAGAATCTCAAAGTTGATGCAAGAGCTAAACTTGCTTATGAAATATTTTGAAGGTGTAAGTCATAGGAGTAAAAAACTTAATGACTTCAAAGTTTATGGTGAGCAACTCGATCGGCATCCCCTCCACTTATAAACGTTTTCAATCACACGGTTGTTGGGCTTAGTGGTGATGTTGCTATGTCCATAGATGCAAGTGCATTGGATATGTATTTACGTAAACTAAGCTTGCAGGTATTAATTCAATAATTGTACTTAAGCTTAAAAAATATAAAGATTTTAAATTATATGTTTATAGAACATATAAAAATAAATACATACATAATTATATACAAACACACACACACACACACACACACACACACAAATATATATATATATATATATATATATATATAATATATATACATTATACATACAAACACACAGCCACTATAAGCTGAGTAGAAGACTGTTAAACTGTTGAGTATAATATTGAGTCAAATAACGCTCAATTTTAGACAAATTGGGGATCCTGTTAATTAATCTTATTTTAAGTAAATTAAATGTTATCAATTTTAATAAAATAATGCCACATGGTAACAATGAACCCTTAGTTTCTCCTAAATCTTTGGCAAGTTGATGTAACCAAACAAGCTAACAAATTGATAGATATTAAAAATCAGATAGGATTTGGACCCAAACAATGCCACATTAAGTTAGTAATCATGGTTTAAGTAGCCAAACCAATTGAAAGTCTAATTAATTGTTTGCCACTTGCAAGTGTCTGAAAAGAAGAAAGTTGACATTGATCAGATGGCCCAAAACACTATTCTTTAGCGAAAAAATATAAATCATTTCACAATTTTTTTGCCAAAACTGTAATGTGATAGAGTGTAAGTAGTAGAAAAAAAAAATGGTAAGTCTATATATAAGTGACATGAAAACTCTTATAATTAGCCACATTAGAATTGTGGGAAAAAAATGTAGAATAGTTTTTTAGTCTTAGAACCACTCTTGCAAACAACCTATTCTTACCTACCTACCCCTTGTCCTGTTATCACCGCTATGCTATTATAAATACATTTTGCACATAAAAGAAGAAAAGTTGTGTGCAAAGAAGAGGGGCCGGTCAAAAAATAAGAAGAAAAAAAAGAAAAAGGAGCAAATGAGGGGAAAAAAAAGTATACCTACTTTTTTTATTGTATATTATTCGATACTTTTTAACACTCAACGACCAATCTTCCAATGAAATTGCATTATCTAAAAGGTGAATCAGACTACAAGTCAAGCAGTATGGTAGTTAGTGACAGAAGGAGAGACAAGCTAACGCCCCTAAATGAAAGAAGGATCCACTCTATATATTATTAGACTATACTCCTATGTATCTATGTTAATTAAAGTGTAGAAATTTTATTTAAGGTCCCCTTCACCTTGCAATAATTAAATAAATAAATAATATTGTTTCTACTCACTTCAATTTTATTAGTACGGTCTGTATGGTTAGTAAGCAATAATTTGGGTTTCGCCAGCTTCATTTGGTAAATGAGGTTTTTGAGTGCAATTTAGTTTTTATATATATATATATGAATATTTTTAGATCACATAACGTATTTAATTGTCACATGATCATTTAAGTTGACTTATGATAAAGCAGTAAAGCACACCTAGATAATAACCGAACACGTAAGAAAATTCCTCTAAATATATTTAACCAAAAATTTAGCCAACCAAATATTCCAATCCCTTCTATAAATACCTCTCAATCCATTTGAAATCATTCATCCACTACTCCAACCATAGTGTAAAAGTTCATCCTTCATCCACCACATAATGACATCCCTTTCAAACAAACTGCACTTCAACCAATTCATTTCATCTCTAGTCTTCTTCCTCCTTGTTGTCGTCATCCTTGATTTCGTTTGTTCATCCATTGCTTCTGTTACCTCTATAACTTCTCCTTTCGTTCACACTATCAATAAGGTTAAGGTAGCAGAAGAAAGAAAGGAAGCAAAGGCTCTTCTAAAATGGAAAACCAACCTTCACAGTACAAGCCAGTCTTTCTTGTCTTCTTGGGCTGGAAGCAATCCTTGCAATTGGGTCGGAATAAATTGCGACAATAAGTCTGGAAGCGTCACCCATCTAAACCTTTCAAGTCACAATTTGAAAGGTACACTTCACAGTCTAAGCTTTCAATCTTTCCCCAATCTACTCAGTGTTGACCTTTCTCACAACTCACTATTTGGAACCATCCCCTCAAATATTGTTCACCTCTCTAAACTCTCGATTCTAAACCTTTCTTATAATCAATTCACTGGGAGAATTCCTTCTGAAATAGGCCAATTGACAAGTCTTCACATGTTTTACCTTGCTGCAAATCGTGTGAGTGGCCTTATCCCTCAAGAATTAGGAGGGTTAACTTCTTTGAGTGAACTTGATTTATCGTCAAATAATCTCACAGGTACCATCCCTACTTCTCTTGGTAACTTAAGCAACCTAACCACTCTATATATTTATAAGAATCAACTTTCTGGTTCCATCCCTCAAGAATTAGGAATGTTAAGTTCTCTTACTAACCTTAAGCTATCAGTAAATAGTCTCATAGGTACCATTCCTACTCTTCTTGGAAACTTAAGCAACCTAACCACCCTATATCTTCATACGAACCAACTTTCTGGTTCCATCCCTCAAGAACTAGGAAGTTAAGTTCTCTTACTAAACTTGAGCTATTAGTAAACAGTCTCATAGGAACCATTCCTACTTCTCTGGAAACTTAAGCAACTAACCACCCTATAGCTTCATACGAACCAACTTTTTGGTTCCATCCCACAAGAATTAGGAATGTTAAATTCTCTTACTAACCTTGAGCTATCAGTAAACAGTCTCACATGTACCATTCCTACTTTTCTTGGAAACTTAAGCAACCTAACCACTCTATATCTTCATATGAACCAACTTTCTGGTTCCATCCCTCAAGAATTAGGAATGCTAAGTTCTCTGACTGACCTCAAGTCATCAATAAACAGTCTCATAGGTACCATCCCTACTTCTCTTGGAAACTTAAGCACCTTATCCACTCTATATCTTAGTAAGAACCAACTTTCTGGTTTCATCCCTCATGAATTAGGAAGGTTAAGTTCTCTTATTGACCTTGAGCTATGAGTAAACAGTCTCACAAGTACCATTCCTACTTTTCTTGGAAACTTAAGCAGCCTAACCACTCTATATCTTCATGCGAACCAACTTTCTGGTTCCATCCCTCAAGAATTAAGAATGCTAAGTTCTCTGACTGACCTCAGGTTATCAATAAACAGTCTCATAGGTACCATCCCTACTTCTCTTGGAAACTTAAGCACCTTATCCACTCTATATCTTAGTAAGAACCAAGTTTCCGGTTTCATCCCTCATGAATTAGGAAGGTTAAGTTCTCTTACTGACCTTAAGCTATAAATAAACAATCTCACAGGTACCATTCCTGCTTCTCTTGGAAACTTAAGCAACCTAACCACTCTACATTTTCATACGAACCAACTTTCTGGTTCCATCCCTCAAGAATTAGGAATGTTATGTTCTCTTACTGACCTTGATCTATATAAAAACAGTCTCATAGGTACCATTCTTGCTTTTCTTGGAAACTTAAGCACCTTATCCACTCTATATCTTAGTAAGAACCAACTTTCTGGTTTCATCCCTCATGAATTAGGAAGGTTATGTTCTCTTACTGACCTTAAGCTATAAATAAACAATCTCACAGGTACCATTCCTGCTTCTCTTGGAAACTTAAGCAACCTAACCACTCTACATTTTCATACGAACCAACTTTTTCGTTCCATCCCTCAAGAATTAGGAATGTTATGTTCTCTTACTGACCTTGATCTATATAAAAACAGTCTCATAGGTACCATTCCTGCTTTTCTTGGAAACTTAAGCAACCTAACCACTTTACATCTTCATATGAACCAACTTTCTGGTTCTATCCCTCAAGAATTAGGAATGTTAAGTTCTCTTGCTGACCTTGAGCTATCAGTAAATAGTCTCACAGGTACTATTCTTGGTTCTCTTGGAAACTTAAGCAACCTAACCACTCTATATCTTCATACGAACCAACTTTTTGGTTCCGTCTCTCAAGAATTAGGAATGTTAAGTTTTCTGACTGATCTCAGGTTATCAATAAACAGTCTCACAGGTACCATCCCTGCTTCTCTTGGAAACTTAAGCAACTTAACCACTTTATATCTTAGTAAGAACCAACTTTCTGGTTTCATCCCTCATGGATTAGGAAGGTTAAGTTCTCTTACTGACCTTAAGCTATCAATAAACAGTCTCACAGGTACCATTCCTGCTTCTCTTGGAAACTTAAGCACCCTAACTAGTCTTTATCTTCATACAAACCAACTTTTTGGTTCCATTCCTTTTGAAATGAACAATCTCACTCACTTAAAAGATTTTCAATTAGCATACAACCAATTCACCGGTCATTTGCCTGAAAATGTGTGCCTTGGTGGATTGCTTGAGAACTTCACCGCAAGCGATAACCATTTTATTGGTTCAATACCAAAATCATTGAGAAATTGCACTACCCTTTTCAGAGTTCGACTTCAAGGAAATCAACTTACTGGAAATATAGGAGACAATTTTGGAGTATACCCACACTTAGTATACATGGAGTTGAGTTATAATAAATTTTACGGTGAACCTTCAACTAATTGGGGTCAATGTCAAAACTTGACAAGCTTGAAAATCTCTAATAATGATATTTCAGGTAGAATATCTCCTAAGCTTGGAGATGCAAGTCAATTACATTTACTTGACCTCTCCTCAAATAAGCTATATGGGGAGATTCCAAAGGAATTAGGTAAGCTAACATTTTTGATAGAGCTTAATCTAGGTAATAACAAAATTTTTGGATACATTCCTTACAATTTTGGAATGCTATCGAATTTGGAGAGCCTCAATCTTTCTAGAAATAGTCTAAGTGGCTTAATTCCTGAACTTAGGAACTGTAAAAAATTGTGGATGTTGGATTTGAGCAATAATCACTTAAGCAAATATATCCCACTTCAAATTGGAAACATGCACTTTCTCCAATATCTTGATCTTAGCCTAAATTTTTTAATCGGAGAGATACCACAACAACTTGGAGATTTGAAAACATTAGAATTTTTAAATCTTTCTCACAATGCACTCTCGGGCTCTATTCCATCAAGTTTTGATCAAATGTTAAGCTTACGATTCATTGATTTGTCCTACAATCAGCTAGAGGGTCCTATTCCAAATATTAAAGCATTTTGTGAGGCAACAGTGGAAGCATTTAGAAATAGCAAGGGCTTGTGTGGCAACACCATAGGTTTAAAGGCCTGCCCCTCTACTATTAGCCACAATCCACATGTCAAAAAGAGGAATAGAGTTATGAAACAAATTTTAGTGTTTTTGGGCATTGTCTTTCTAATATTTATCATTGTTGGAATTACGATTTGTTTTCACTCAAGAAAGATGAAGACAAAAATTAAGCCAAAAGAAGAACATCAAAATATGTTTGCAGTATGGAGCTATGATGGGAAAATGGTTTATGAAAAAATTATTGAAGCAACGGAGGATTTTGATGACAAACATATTATTGGTGTAGGCGGCCATGGAATTGTTTATAAAGCTAAATTGTCTACAGGTCAAGTTGTTGCTGTAAAGAAACTTCACCCACTCTCAGAAGATAGTGTGATCAATCTAAAAGCTTTCACCTGTGAGATACGTAGTCTAACTGAAATACGACACCACAACATTGTAAAGCTTGATGGTTTTTGCTCACATCCACGACTCTTGCTTTTAGTTTATCAGTTTTTGGAAAAGATACTAAACAATGATGAATTAGCACTGGAGTTTGATTGGGTTAAAAGGGTAAATGTTGTTAAAGGTGTGGCAAGTGCTCTGTCTTATATGCATCATAACTACTCCAGTCCAATAATTCATCGTGATATATCAAGCAAGAATGTTCTACTAGATTCAGAATATGAATCTAATGCCTCTGACTTTGGCATAGCTAGGATTATGAGTTCTGACACATCTTATTGGACTTCGTTTGCTGGTACCTTTGGATACACTGCTCCAGGTATGTTATTTAAGTAATGTTGGCAACATTAAAATTTTCACAATTGCTAATTGTCAGTATTCATGAGTTTTTTTCCCCCTCTTCTCTTTCTCCTACAAAATTTGGACTATACACATGACAATTCACTTTCATATTTGTGAATTTCTTTTTTATGCTATGAATAATGTATCAAATAAAAATATAATTATTTATTATTTATTATTATTATTGTATAAGTCTAAAAAGTTAGAATGCCAAGAAAAAATATATAGAAAAATTTATTAGAATGAAAAAAATATAGTAAATGTTGATAATAATGAAGAAAATGCCAATGAAAAAATAATTTTGCAAAATGATGCACATGATAATAACATTGACTTAGATGGAGTTGATTAGGCAACATGATGAAAAGAAATTATTATTTTGGCTCATATATCATGTATTATCACTTCTATGTATGTTATAAAGTTAATTTGATTTATTTAGTTAGCTTTGTTAAATATCATTACATAAGTAATCATTAAATTTCTCAAAAAAAAGTAATCATTAAATTGGTTATTAATTGAATATATTCCAAATTTATAATGAATATACCTTTTATGTATGTATATTTATAATTTTTTTAATATATGTATATCTATAATTTTTTTATAATTATATTGGGTGTTCGTGTATCTTACGATACACGATATAAAAAAAAAAGCAAAATTCAATTCATGATACAATTCATGTTTTGATAACCATGTTCGTATTAATGTTATTTCAATTGGCATTCTTTGCCTTCAAAGAGGCCTTATTGAAATTCGTCGCACTACATAGTGTGATGTATAGTCGTCACAATTTGAGCTAATTGGTTCGATTAATAATTATGTTTCAGAGGTTCAATTAATAATTAGAGTATTCTACTTATTTATTGATGAAAAATATATTTTTTGTAGCATCTTGATTGGCATTAAGGAATTTGGTAGTTGCAATCTATGATATTTTATACAGTCACTTCATTCTGTTTTATTTGTCATCATAATCACAGTTACAATTAAAAGAAAAAAAGTAGTTTAATTTCGTTAAGATTCATTTTTTTTTTTTTTTTTTTTTTTTTTTTTTTTTTTTTTTTGCAAATCCTTTTAGTTGAAGTTAATGTGCATAAATACCCCAAATAATTCATGGTTAAAGAATCACATTTTACTTCGTGAAGCTTTGTTTTTGGCCAAGTTTTTCGATTTCCTCTTCGATAACACGTTTTAGTGTTATCTTGTGTTTGTATTTCTCTTCCCTTACTCTTTTATTTTGCACTTACCTAAGTTATAGTAAAAGCAATTAAGCTGTAATTTAAAATTGGGGGTCTAAACAAGCATTAGTGTTTCACACTAATTGAGCTTTCAATAATCACAATTACAATATAAAAAAAAAAGTTATGTTTAAATTTAGTTAAGATTTTAATCTATTTGACTCAGTCTTTTACCCGCTTTTTTTTTTGGAATCCTTTTAGATGAAGTTAATTGTGCACAAATACCCCAAATAATTCATGGTTAAAGAATCACAATTTGCTTCGTGAAGCTTTGTTTTCTAATTGTACAATTCTTTCAAACTGTATAATTATTTCTTATACGGCCTAGGTTCAATGCAAAGTTTTAAGATGACATAGAGACCCACCCTTGCTCACTCTAAAAAATAAAAAAGTATTACCCTAGGTTAATTACTTCTGGGTCTTAACTCATGATCTCATCCTCCATTTCATTATTTGGGGAGGAGGAAGTGTCACTTGAGCTAGAGCTCGGTTGGGACCTATCGCCTACAAAATATATACTTATCAATAATTGGATTTTGGAATAGAACACTGAACCTGTTGAAATATATTCAAACCTTTTTGAGTAAACTACATATTTGGTTTTTAACCTTTAGATTATATATCAATTTGGTCCCTAACCTTTTGGTTTTGTGTCAAAATAGTTCTTACTATTAAGTGATGGATGGAAAATACTGACATGGCTAACGGCCAAATTAAAATATTATTTTTTATGCCACCTGGACTTCCACACAAACTGCCACATGGTAATTAAAAAAAATCAACATTTTATAATTCACGTTTACTCTCTCTGTGTTGTCTCTCTCTATTGGCTCGGCATGCATGACTGAAACTCTGTAAGCCCCTTTAATGTTGCTTGCCGCTGCCACCATCGACGGTGGTCTTTGAACACAATGCTCTCTTATTTCTTTCTCGGCCTCACACAACTCTCTAAATCTGGTTCAAACCACCATGTGAGCTTATCTTAAATCTGAACGTGCAGTTCTTCCCCTGCTCTTTCTTATGTGGCCTTCAAAAAATTTAGCATCAGCTAGTAATTCCCTTAGAAGTTGCCTCCCCCTCCTAATTCCAAAATTTTAATATTTCAAGAGTTTAGTACTTTCAGCTTAACTTGTAGAGTTGTTCCTATATCAATATATATGTTAGCATATATTACGAATTTGTATAAACTTAAGAAGTAGTACATGTACCACAACCAAAAGATTGTGTGGTAAGTTGAATTACTTGGTGAAAGTAGAACATAACTCTGATATTTTACTTTCAGAGCTTGCATATACAATGGAAGTAAGTGAAAAGTGTGACGTTTATAGTTTTGGAGTAGTCGCGTTGGAACCAATTATTGGAAGGCATCGGGGTGATTTGATCTCATCATTTCTATCATCATCATTCCCATTATCGTCCCATGATGTGCTACTAGAGGATGTATTGGATCAACGTCTTGCACATCCTACAAATAGAGTTGCAGAGAAGGTGGTTTTAGTGGCAAAGATAGCATTAACATGCTTACACACCAGTCCACAATCTCGTCCCACCATGCAACAAGTTTATCAGAAGCTATTAAATTGGAAATCTCCTTTCACAAAGCCTTTGCGCATGATCACATTAAGAGAGCTCATTGATCACGGGAATTTGAATGAAGCTTCATAAGTGTTTACATATCTCATGTATGGTATTTTGCTTATATACATTCCATCCTCATGTAAAGTTTTAAATACTTATAAGGCCAATACTTCAAAAACCACAATTTACATGACTATTCATCTTCCGTAGCTTCGTTGTTCATCTTCGACCCATCCAAGCCTCCATCTTATTGTCGGAGCCTCCATGCCTGTTGAACAAAGGTCTTCAACCCAAATGGAAGCCGAGCTCTCTCTCTTTTTGTGGTCCTAAAGCTCTCAAGGTGTGGGAAACATATTTGGTCAAGGTCAATCAGAACGCTGGCTTCGAACTTATCATGGTATGTTCTTTGGGTTCCTTCTATTTTATTGCAGTTCTTATTGATTATGTTTATACGAGATTGCCATTTGAGATGTTGTATCAAGTTCTAGAGAATTAGTTCTTCTCAAGTGTCTCACTCTGCCAATGTCGTAGGTATCTTCACACTTGCTTTCATTGTTTGTGACCATACAACTCATCGACAAGACAGGAATAAAAACAGGACTTCCCCCCTCGTTGTTGCTATCCAAAACATGCCAAAAGTAATTCGTTTAGGCCTATGGCTATGTAAAATGGGATTCCGAACATCTAGACAATTATGCATTGAAAGTTTCTTCCAATGGGAATGAAATGAAAGAAACTCAAAAGATAAGGCCAAGGAAACAGGCAAAACTAAACTACAATGGGGAGCCTTAATTTAAATAGGCAGCAGTGGAGGGAAGAGGTTCACTAGTGGAGGCATGGGAAGCATTGCGCATGAATTACCTACTTTGATTGATTGAGATCCTTTTACAGCCCAGGTAGTTTTTTCTATATATATTTTTAGATCAAGAACTGTAACAAGTTTTACAATAGATGTTTGGGGTGCAGGTGAACCAAGCCTGAGAAGATTGGAATACAAAAACACAAGGAGCGGGCAATTTGTATGAAGCACATGGCTAGACTTGGACAAGCTATCAAGACAAACTTAAATGACCTGGCTTTATTTATGAATGGGCGGTATGAAATTATCAAAAATTTTCTTTTGTCCAAGTAGTCTTAGAATTAGGATGACAGAATTTTAGTTGTGTAGAACTCTCACGTAACTGCCCAACAACTAGTAACTTTTTTTTTTTTTGAGCTACACAAGGATTTTAAGAAGAAAAAAAAATTAAATCCCATCTTTAAATGTAAATCTTTTACTTCTGTCAATTCCTGCCATGAGATTGGAGCTAGAAATTTATTCTAGATTTGGTTGTTGTATTAGTGTTTTTGACCTTGTGGAGTTTTTCTTCAATTGGTTTTTTTTATTGGTTTTTGTGGAGGCGGTCATAGCTATTTTATAGACAATGTTGAAGCTAGGATTAGATTAAAAGGATGAAGTCCTGGGAAAAGAGGTGGATACTAAATAAACCATAATTCCAAAATTAATAAGTACAAAAGGATATTAAGAAGCTCAAACTATCGTGTTTGAGCGTAATTGGATGCATTTTGCTTGTATTGGCATATTTGGAGTTACTTTGGGATTATGTTCATCTTTGAATGCATTTGGAGCCTATTGGCATATTTGGAAATAACTTGAACTTGGGTCATCTGGTTGGGCTTAGTTTTGATTTGTCATTTGAAACATTTGTGGCTTGAGAGAAGTCTCTACAAGGTGGACAAGAATTTGATTAAAATTGGTGATCTAAAAATTTCTCCAGTGTGGAGAATGGTTGTAAAGTTTGTCAAAATTTGTAATTTTTGTTTTTGAATTAAGGAAAAATTATTTAATTAACTTGTCTAAACGATTGTATGGCGAAGATTTGTTAGATTTTGTGTTATATTCATATTTTGAATATTAGGAGTTTGCAATTTGAGATAACCAATAGGGGCTTTGACAAAGGTGACGGGATTTTTTTTCTCTTCAAGTTTGATTGAATACAAGTTTTTTTTTTTTTTTAATGAGAATCAAGACCGTGAGGGCTTATTATTAACTAGGAAAATCAGCAAAAACATAATGTAAAATGTTTGGTGGGACATTCTCCATCCAAACCAACAAAGGAAAAGAAAAACGAACTCTCCGCGCTAAGGCATGAGCAACATTGTTCCCTTGCCTCTTAGTATGGGAGAGTGAGACAGTTCCTAGCAAACTTGCTATAGACCTGAAGTCTTTTACTAAATGGCCAACTTGTGAATGTGTTACATCCTTCTGTGACAAAGCTTTTATCACCCCTTCAGCATCTCCTTCAAAACTGATTTGCTGTAAGCCAAGCTCCATTGCAAACACGACTGCTCTTCTTGCTGCTAACAACTCTAAAATTTCCACCGATGACAGAAGGGCAATTTTTTCAGATAGCGCTGCCATAACTTCCCCAAATTCATTCCGGATTACCACCCTAATACCAGCTTCACCCGTGTCAGCAAACATTGCCCCATCAAAGTTTGCTTTCAGCTCCCCTGTTGCTGGAGGCTTCCATCTAGCCAGGGAATTTCTGTTGAAACTCGGTCAGCATCGCCATAGCAGCATCAAAAACTTTATTAACTGGCACAGTCTATTCATTGCACCTTATTTTGTTCCTGCGACACCAGAGGACCAAGCCCCCATTGCAAACATGTCAAGCCGAGCTGAAACGGACTGCACAATACCCACCAGGTCCGAGATTGTCTTCAACTAATTGGACTGACTTTGAAGCCAAGCAAAACTTGGCCGCCAAAGAGATTGAATTGTAGTTTTGTCAAATTTTGGCTTGACCATTCATGCGTGGCTTTAGTTTCAAGCCCACATTAAATGCATATCTTTGTGTGTACAGCAGCCCATCCGTCCTTGTTCACTTCGGTTTCCTCTTGATTAAATATGTTAAAATATAGTATTGTGGGCTTGGTCCAATTAGGTTATTTACTTGTATAGCACACATTGTACTACTTGTACTGCACTCATATTTTCTTGTACAGTACTCATATGCCTCCTATATAAAGGCACCCATGTATATTATTTCGTGTGAGAAATACAATACTATTGAATTCAGTATTTCTAACATGGTATTAGAGCTACTGCTCTGACATTTTCTTAGCAGTTTTGTCTTTATTGGTGTAACTTCATTCTCAATATTGCTTCCGCTGTCATAACAATTGCCACAGCCTTTCGCCGTTGAACCTTCGAGTCTTCCAGACATCGTCCTCAGGTTCCGGACCTGTAGCAGCCACCGTTGAGGAGTTTGAACATTGCAAAGAACACTGCCTTTTTCGACATCGTCGTGAATATTGCTTCGAAAAATTTTCCGAAGGTACCACGAAGATCGTCTTGCTTCGATCTAACTTTTCATGAAAACCTCACAGTCATCGGAGCCTCCACGCGCCCTTATGCGCCGCCCAAAGCTTCTGCACTAAAGGCCACGCTCCCACGCACCGAACCGAGCCGTCACGCGCCGGACAGCTTGCTCACGCGCCGCCACGCACTGCCACGCGCCAGACGCTCCTGTTGACGTCAGCCCTAGTGACGTCATCACTGACGTCATCCTCCAGCGCACTGCTGACGTCACCCGCCACGTCATCGTTGACTTTGACTGTTGACCGTTGACTTTTTTCAGAGTTGACTTTTTGCAGTCCAAGTTCTCCTTACTCAGTTTTTCGCGTAGATTTCATTTTTGTAGTCTGTTTTTGCATATTGTGTCTCTAAATCGATAAAAAAGATGTTTTTCTTCCTCGCCCCATCAATACTGTATTGGAGGGGGCTAGGAATTACTTATCTTGGTCTCAAGCTATGCGCAGTTTTCTTAAGGGTCGCATGCTTTGGCACTATTGCATTGGTGCAATCACTATTCCTGTGAGGGGGGCAAGTGAAGAAGATGCTGCCTTTCTCAGTCACATGATTGAATGGGATAGTCACAATCACATGATCCTCACATGGATTCGAAACATTTCCATTCCCTCCATCTCCAATTTGCTTGGTAGCTTTGATGATGCGAAATCAGCATGAGATATGTTGGCCAAAAGATACTCTACCACTCAAGGATCCATGAAATATCAGTTTGTGGTTGAATTGCATCAACTCAGGCAAGAATCAGGGTAATCCATCAATGACTACTATGATCAGCTTCGCTTCATTTGGACCAAATTGACCTTTTTGATCCAACTTGGGCATGCTCAAAGATGCTCAACAATATGCTACTATTAGAGATGAATTTCGTCTCTATGAGTTCCTGATGTCACTCCACAAGGACTATGAGCCCATTCGAGGTCAGCTTCTTAATCGTTGTCCTCCTTCCTCTCTTGATACTGCTGTGAACGAGTTAGTAAGAGAAGAAGCTCGCCTTGCAACTCTTCCAGCCCAGGATAAGTTTAATGTTCTGGCCCTTACTCCTTCTGCTCCCTCCATAGAGCAACCTCAGCTCCAGCAATCGTCGCAGATAGACCAATAAAAAGTTTTGCAACTATTGCAAGCGCCCTGGCTACACTATTGAGACTTGTTACAGTCGCAACAAATCTACTGCTGCAGTTGCTAACACTGAGTCTACTCTACTAATGCCTCCCATTTCAGCTGAGTCCCAGTCTTCTAGATCTACTATCAACCTCTCACCACTGAACTACAGGAGATTATAGCTCAAGCTGTTCATATGGCTGGTAATGCATCTCTTTCCATTGCTCTCTCAGTTTTACTCGGTAAGTCTCAAACTTGGCTTTTGACTCTGCCTGTTGCAATCACATGACACCTCACTCATCCTTATTCTCCAAACTTGACCCTGATCCACATCCCCTAAATATTCACATAGCTAATGGTTCCACCATGCATGAGAATAGTCTTGGTTTTGTTTCAACCTCCAACCTCTCTGTTCTTAGGGTCTACCATGTTCCTGACTTATCCTATAATTTGTGTTCTGTGGGACAATTAGCTGAACTAGGTTATCGCCTTATTTTTGACTATTTTGGGTGTATTGTGCAGGATTCGAGGACGGGACAAGAGCTTGGGACCGGCCCTAGAGTTGGGCATATGTTTCTAGTGGACAATCTTCATCTTCCACCTGCTGCTCCGGTGTCTGTTACTGCTGCTACCGCTGTGGTGTCTTCCTTACCCTCTTTCTCACTTTGGCACTCTCATCTTAGTCATGCACCCTCTTCTCGGGTACAACAGTTAGCTTCTAAGGGTCTGTTAGGTTCTGTGTCCAAAGACAATTTTGATTGTACTTCATGCCAGTTAGGAAAACAGCCAGCTTTACCTTTAATAATAGTGATTCTATTTCTAATAGTATTTTTGAGTTAATTCATTCTGATGTTTAGGGACCTTCTCCTGTTGCTAGTATTGGTGGATCTCGATATTTTGTTGTTTTTATCGATGATTATTCTCGTTACAGTTGGATATTCCTATGAAATCTCGTTCTGAAATTTTGCCAATATACAGTAACTTTGCAAAAATGGTTGAAACCCAATTCTCCAAAAGAATCAAAAATTTTCGTTCTGATAATGCTCTTGAATACACTCAATATGCTTTTCAAGCTTTGTTACACTCCTATGGCACTGTACATCATCTAACTTGTCCAGGTACCTCTCAGCAAAATGGTCGAGTTGAACGAAAACTTCGTCATATTCTTGACACTGTTCGTACTCTTCTTCTTTCTGCCAAGGTTCCTCCTTCATTCTGGGGTGAAGCTGCTCTTCATGTTGTTCACACCATCAATCGCATTCCAAGCACTGTCATCCATAATCAAACTCCATATGAGCGCCTCTTTGGGTCACCCCCTGACTATCATCACCTTCGCTCTTTTGGATCTGCTTGTTTCGTTCTTCTTCAGCCTTATGAGCACAACAAACTTGAGCCCCGATCTAGACATTGTTGTTTCCTTGGTTATGGTGAAACACAAAAGGGGTATCGATGTTATGATCCTGTCTCTCATCGCCTTCGTGTTTCTCGTAATGTTGTCTTCTGGAAACACCATTTGTTTGTTGAACTCTCTCATTTTCGTTCTTCCCTCACTACCTCATTTGTACTTGAAGTCTTTCTAGAGGAGTCTCATGTTCCTTCTTCAAATCCACTTGATCCTCCTTTGGACTTCTCTATTCAAACACCAGATCCTTTTAATGCCTCTTCTGGACAGGTCGAAGATGAGCAGATTAATGACGAGCTACCCCAACTTGAGCCTGGGTCCCCCGCTCCTGCTCCACATGAAGATCCTCCACAAGACCTTCCACCTCTACAAGACATTCCACCTCGTCACTTAACGGGTAAGAGCCATTCCGACACATTTACTTGATTATCATTGTTACACTGCACTTGTCACACTCCACCAGCCTCAAACCTATCGTGAGGCCTCCACTGACCCTTTATGGCAGATTACAATGAAAGAGGAACTTGATGCATTAACCAAAAACCATACTTGGGACTTAGTTACTCTCCCTCCTGAACAGTCTGTGGTTGGTTGCAAGTGGATCTACAAGATCAAGACTCGCTCAGATGGGTCCATTGAGCGCTATAAGGCTCGTCTTGTTGCAAAAGGTTTTACACAGGAGTATGGGATTGATTATGAAGAGACCTTTGCTCCAATTGCTCGCATCTCATTTGTTCGTGCCCTCTTGGCCGTTGCTGCTGCTAGACAATGAGATTTTTTTCATATGGATGTTAAAAATGCATTCCTTAATGGGGACTTGAGTGAAGAAGTTTACATGCAACCTCCTCCAGGTCTCTCCATTGACTCCAACAAGGTTTGCCGCCTTCGATGAGCATTGTATGGTCTTAAACAAGCTCCTCGAGCCTGGTTTGCAAGATTTAGCTCTACTATTTTCGCTTGGGTTACACTGCCAGTCCTATGATGCTGCCTTATTTCTTCGTCGTACTAATAAAGACACCATTCTACTTCTCCTCTATGTGGATGATATGATCATAACTGGTGATAACCTTAGTGACATACAAGAACTCAAGGATTTTCTCAGTCAGCAGTTTGAGATGAAAGATCTTGGCTACCTTAGCTATTTCTTGGGTCTTGAAATCACTCGTTCCTCAGATGGTCTTTATATTACTCAAGCCAAGTATGCTTCTGATCTTTTGTCTCGTGTTGGACTCACTGACAGCAAAACTGTTGACACCCCAGTTGAGTTTAATGCGCATTTGACTCCCTCGGGGGGGAAACCATTGTCTAATCCTTCTCTTTACAGACGATTGGTTGGTAGCCTAGTCTATCTCACAGTTACTCGTCCAGACATTTCCTATGCTGTTCATCACGTTAGCCAGTATTGTCTGCTCCACGGTCGACTCACTATGCTGCTGTCCTGCACATTTTTCGATACTTGAAGGGCACTCTCTTCCATGGCCTTTTCTACTCAGCTCAATCCCCTTTTGTACTCCATGCATTCTCTGATGTTGATTGGGTAGGAGATCCCACTGATCGTAGGTCCACCACTGGCTATTGTTTTCTCCTTGGCTCTTCCTTGATTTCTTGGCGAAGTAAGAAACAAACCTTTGTGACCCGCTTTAGTACTGAAACAGAATATCGTGCTCTTGCTGATACCACGTCTAAACTTCTTTGGTTACGATGGCTTCTTACAGACTTAGGTGTGTCTACATCCTTTGCTACTCCTCTTTATTGTGATAATCAGAGTGTCATTCACATTGCTCACAATGATGTCTTCCATGAACAGACTAAACATATTGAGATTGATTGTCATTTTATCCGTTATCATCTTGTTCATGGTGCTCTCAAGCTCTTCTCCGTCTCCTCTAAAGATCAACTTGCAGACATCTTCACCAAGTCCCATCCTAAAGGACGCCTTCGTGATTTGGTTGACAATCTCAAGCTGGTCTCACATCCACCTTGAGTTTGAGGGGGGCTATTAATGTATAGTATTGTGGGCTTCGCCCAACTAGGTTATTTACTTGTATAGCACACATTGTACTACTTGTACTGTACTTATATTTTCTTGTACAATACTCATATGCCTCCTATATAAAGGCACTCATGTATATTATTTTGTGTGAGAAATACAATACTATTGAATTCAATATTTCTAACAAAATATATATCTGATGCTCTCTTATTTGGTTTATGTGGCTAGTCTAACAGTTTGGGTGTAAGGCTGTGTAGCAAAAATTGTAAAGGACTGGAGTGGCATGGCAAAATGCGAGTGTGAAAGATCTCTTTGAAGAGGGCTATGTGAAGGAGGCTGTGCAACAATTTTAGAGAAGCGAAAAGTTCTCCTTGTTTTAGGTGCGGTCTTGAACTTTGCAATCAGCCCTATGCTTTGTATTGAGAGAGAGAGCTTCTACTTGTATGAGAGAATAATTTTGGGTGTAATGGGATTAGGTTTTGTGAGAATGCTTCCACACCATTTTGTATTCTCTATATTTATTAGTGAAATTTTTTCTTCTTGTAGCCCGTGGACATAGGCCAAAGGCTGAACCACGTAAATCTTGGTATTCTTTTTTGTGTATTTGTATTTATTTTTCCTTTTGGTTTTTTTTTTTCATTCCTACAATATTATTTAATTGGATGTTTTTCTAAAAACCATACTTTGCCATCAATCTTGTATGGTAATGCTATCTAAAGGTCGCTTCCTATAACAAATTAATAATAGAACTTCAGTTTTTACAATTAATTGATATCTATAATTCATACTATACAACATGTGGGGGTAAAAGCTTTTGAATGAACATTTGGGCTTTGGGCCTGATTGGCTGGTACTAGTTTGTTTTGATCAGGGTCTCTAAGCCCACAAGTCAGTCCACACTGTGGAGGTCCGAGAAGTTGTCCAAGGAGGAGTGTCTCCTTGGACAGGCTCGGCAATGACCTTGGGACTTGCTAAATGGGTTAGAGGCAGGATTTTGGAAAAACTAATGGGTAAAGAGATGACCCAAGCACCCTTTAGAAGCAAGGATGTGTGAGAAATATCTGAGGAAAAAGCTGCTACCACCACATTAGAGGCCCTGCATCTACCTCCCTGGTCGCATTAATGGGGAAATGACCTCTGAACTGTAGAATTCAACATTCCTGCTATTATTTGAAGACTTCAAGAAGGTGGTGGATGAGACAAGTATTTAAGGGGGAAGATTAGTATGATACGTGGATGAATCAGTGAATGAGAAGAAGTATATAAGGAGACGAGAGAGGAAAGAGAAGGGGACCGGCCCCTTAGCTAAAAAAGAACTAAGAATTGTAAACTTTGGCATAGAATGAGAATATTTATACAAATTGTTCTTGGCTTACGTTCGAGGAGGTCTTTTTGTCATACTTATTTATCATTTACACAGATTGTAACACTCTAGCCTGTTAATTGAACTTTCAACATCCCGAACCTAGGTTTCAAATTCATACTCTACAAATTTAATTGTATAAGGCTCAGTGGGCCTGAGCTCATCACCTGTTTTTGGGGTCTGGGTACAATTGTGTGCTTACACAACATTAATGACTTACAACAACTAAAGTTTTTGTATAAATTTTTGCATAGAATTTATAATACAATTTTACCTTTTATTAATAGTTTATTTATTTATTTATTTATTTATTTATTTGGTAATGGGGAGAGCTATACCTTTGAATTATAGTTTTTCTTTCAAATAATAATAACTTTGAAGCTTTTTCAATTTATAGCCGTAGAAGTATTAATGTTGTAAAGGCTTAATCAAAAATTGAAAAAGGATCCCAAGAAACATCCACAAATTCCACATGATTTTACTATTGACCGTCATTGTGGTTTATACAAATAACAATGTTATAATGTTTTAATGTACACAAGGATATGCACAAGAATTGTCATTTTAGTGCATATTAGGCACCAAGAGTATTATATCTCTTTGCACTTCCTAGTTCAACGTCATAGTTAATTTTCATAATAAAAGAATTTGGACATTGTAAAAAAAAAAGTTCCTATATATCAGCAATTCCAAAAATGAATAAACATCTAAAAATATTTGGTACTAGAGCTAGAAAAATAGTGGTAGTAAAATTTTACTTTAAAAAAAAAAATCCTAATCCTCCTAAACCATTTCATGTCTTTGAGAAGTTTTATGGGGTAGAACCCATTTTTGACAACAAGCATTCTGACATATATCAGTCATTTAACTTTTTCAACTTATGGTTCTTTCATAACTTGAGGGGTTCTATTGATGGAACAACAATAGAGTTTGCACTATGTAATCGTTCCTCAACTACATAATTTGTTTTTTAAACCTTGGTTGAAACTTGAAAGTGGAAGATGTTATGTTTCCATTAGCATTGCTTTCAAATTGTTATTTTGAAAAAAATTTCGTATCCGTAAAATGAAAAATATTGCTTTGAAAAACAAATGAAAACTATCAGAAAGATTTTTTTTCTTAGTCATGGAGAAAGATTTTGTATATCAGTGAAAAAAAAAAAATCGACGACTTATGTAAAAACGAGGGGCCTGTTTGAAGCATTTGGGGACCAAATCTAATATCCCTCATTTGTAGACCATGGGCAAACTAATGGGCTGGGTGTGACTGCTGAATCATATACGGATCAAGCCCACCAAAGTCTTATGAACTATGATCCAACAGGTTGAACTCTTCTTTACTTCCAGATACACTCATCACGAGTAATGCTTTAATCGCTCTTGAAATCCTACATTTTTAAAAGACCCATTATCACTGCTAATGTTGTTTGTAATTGCTAGGACAATCATATCAAGCTGACTTACCCACTTTTTTTTATTCATATTATTAATACTGCAGAAACTGGTGGGTGCAGTGCAAGTCTAGAGGCCTTTGTTGTTACGGCCGGGTGCTTTTGGCATCAATGAAACACTCCCATTCATGGGTAGCCAGTTGCTGGATGAAAAATTTTAGACAACACGCTTCTATGGCAAGGTTGGAAGTACAACAATAGCATCCTATTGTAGAAGTGAGATATAAATCTTTTCCTTGTGGGGGGTATAAAATTAATTGGGCTGCTGCTGTTATAATGCAGGATTTTTGGAATGCGTAAGGCTGGGTGTGTATATACTCGATGACAAAGGAAATGTCACCAGCTGCTATGTGCTCGATCTAGAGGAGCTTTCTTATTAGGTATGGCTGAAGCAACTGCATTTTTGTGCTATTCGAGCTATTTCCTTTGCTCTTGAAACTGGGATCCTAGAGGCTTTTTTGGAAACTGACGTGCAACAAGTGCTGAAAGCTCTGCTGATGCCCAAACTAGATTTATCAAGTATAGTTATATACAGTGCATTTTATGCTTATTTGATATGGGAGTAAATTAAGATTAAGTTCATTTTGTGGATCCAAGCACAATGATGGAGGGATTTTAAAAAAAAATTGGAGTAGTCTTAATTCTGAAAACAGAAATTAAATTAAAACGTAAACTTGGGCCTTTCAGAATTAATGTTTCCATTGATGAGTATTGGGCAGTAGCCTCATCATCACCAAATGTACAGGCAGTGTACATTATTGAAGACAGTTCCAGACGCTATTATTATTTTTATTATTTAAAGAAAAATATGATTATTACTTAGTTAGAAAAACATTACTCTCGTAGAAAATGATTTGCGAATTCTAGAAGATCTAACTCATCTTACTTGTTCTTTTTTTTAATTAATTAATTATAATTTGATCGTTACAACGTGAGGGTGAGATTTTAACCCTTGATGTCTTTAAAAGACCAAAAACTACTAGGTACTAACCCATCTTATTTGGACTAATTAATAATTATCGATATTGAAAATAAAGGATCTTGTAATAATTTTGACGTGCTATTTCAATAAAATATCAAGCACGCATACATAAGAACATGCTTGTGCAGGACACAATAAAAGTTACAATTATTTTAAATCAGTATACCACCTCATATATGGGTCATTAAAAAAATTTGGAATTACAGATTGTGGTGAGCAGGTGGTGGGATAATTTGAAATGTTGTGAAAGTATTGTAATTTTTTGTTAGCTCCCAAACTTTATTAAGCCCATAATTCTTGAGGTATTTGAATGAAAATGTTTCCAAAATGTAGCTGACAAAAAGAGAGACTCGTGTAAAATGACTAGCCCAATTTTCTTAACATCTTCCATAAATTTTGCTTTCAATTTCTTTCCACATTCAACATGGAAAAGTCAAAGCCATAGTTGGCCGAGACGTTTATGTCAAATCTTGTTTCTACTCACTTCAATGACCTCGAACGTGACATTTTTCTTCCCTCTAATGCATGGGTGGTTAGAAAAATGACGATATATATGGATTGGAGTGTCAAGTAATAATGACTAATTAATTATAAGGACCGAATTTTTCCTCCAACCCATTTGAAAAGCTAAGCTCATCCACACCCAACTATATACCAATTGAAATACGCAGTCCATCACCCCCACCACCGCAAAAAAGTCACAGAGCTATTAAAGAATGACAGAATTGCTGAAAGGTAAATTGCAAGTTCATATGCGCCAAGATTTAACGCTACTTTGTAGATACACAAAATATCACCTCCCTAATGCAAGAAAAGTTCGTGTTTTATTCATATACGTGAAATGATGCTTTCATTCAAGAGAAATTGGGCGCGGATAATTAATCCTTCCCCCAAAGGCCACTTAGTCAAGAAAATAATTGAAAGGACACCAAACATCAAACCTATATATTAGTGACAAGTAGAGAGAGAGACCAATTAAAGCAATGGTCATATCTCTTCTCTAATTAAATAATCATATATACGTGAGAAAATAAAAACAAAAGGATATTTAACATGATTAGTGCCTTCTCGACGATCACATTTATCCGTATTTGGTTAGGAAGAAAAGAAAAAGGATGAAAAATAAGAAAAAGAAATGGAGAGAAAATTTGATTTTCTATTATTCTGTTGGAGTGAAAAATAAGAGAAAAGAAGATGAGGTGGTTACAGTTTCCCATGATCTTTTTTTTATCCAATTTAGAAAGAAATGGGTGGAGAAATAGGATTTAGAAAAAAAAAATTGCAAAATCTTCTTTCATCTTTTTTATCTTTCGACTATTATATATTAAATAAGAGTATAATTAATAGTAAATTACTTCCCCATTTTTACTTTTTCATCCTCCATATCAAATACACAAGGTGGAAAGTACAAATCATTCCTATTCTCTCAATCTTTTCAATCCTCTTATAACCCTCTCAACGAAAGTCTTAAAGTGTTAAATTTGGTTTCGCAAACCTTTTATATATTGAAATTAAATATTTCCAATTTTCCATACTAAACGATTCAGATGTTATACATATATCCCAGACCTACAAATCCAAAACTAAAACAAAACAAGGCTAGCTCTTTCTTTTTATTTTCCATTTCTCTTCAACTTCTTTTGCATATCTTCATCCCTAAAATTTGAATGAATTTTGATTTTAATCCCCAAACTTTTGCAAACTTTAGGAACTTAAATAATATTTTAACCTAAAATAATTATCTTTAATCGAGCACAAAGCCACAAACCCTCCTTTACCTCTGGTTTTCTTGTCTTCTTTTCCCTTAGCCCTCACGTTGAGTGCCCAACCCCATATTTTTAATTATATATATATAATATATATATATATATATATATATATATATATATATATATATATGTTATCTTTCTCTCTCTTCCTAATCAAAAAATGATCTCATAAGACTCTTACATCATGTCAAACCTGCACGTCTGTCAAGCTTGAATAACATATTATTTCATTTGATATCTTCAATTACTTTTTTTAGAAGAAATTATGTCTTTAATTCAATTGACCTTGTTGGGACTAAAAACAAAAGTCGTGGAGAGCCAAAGACAGAGTTCAACTTGACCATTATCTAATGTTCTAAAATCATTGTCTAAAAATGTTAGACAAGAGAGTCATTATTTTCAAACTCTAAAAGGTCCTAACCTATTTTTTGAACTAATTAATTAGTAATTACTAATGCCGATGACACTAGCAGTTATTTACAGTAGTCTCTCTTTATCTGCTAAATTTTGGAACATTTTTATTCAAACACTAGGTTACTTAGGCAATGGCCTAAGGCCTCTAAATGAAGAAGGATCCTCTCCATATACTATTAGAATATACTTTCCTTATATATAACGCTCATAACACTTTCCCAAACCTACAAATCCAAAACTAAAACAAAACAAGAGCTCTTTCTTTTACTTTTCACTTTTTCTTTTGACCTTCTCTTTAACTTCTTTTGTATATGTGGTAAAATATTATTTTCATCCCTAAAATTTGAATGAATTTTGATTTTAATCCCTAAACATTATGCAAACTTTAGGGACATAAATAATATTTTAGGCTAAAATACCATTTTGGTCCCTATATTTTAGGGTTACAATTCATTTGATCTCTACATTTTGATAGCAGTCAATTTAGTCAGTGTTATTTTCAACTTACAATCAAATTGGTTCGTATAGTTAACTTACTAACGAAATATGCCTACATGACAAATAGTGTGCATCGTTGACGCACAAGTAGCTTATAAAATAATTTTGAAAAATTAATTACTGCTTTAAAAAATGCTACATGAGCACATTAGCAATTTCATCCATGTCAAAAAAAGAAAAGAAAAAAGAATACCATACAAATTTGACGCACATTTTATTTTTCTAGGAATCCACAATTAAAACATGTAAACATATTGCACGTCAAAAAGCTTAAATGGTCAAACAAGAAAAAGACTTACTAACTCAAACTTCCTCTGTGGAGACCCAACCACATAATTTTTTTTATATTCTTGTTATACTCTATTTTATGCTTCCGCCGCATATACAATATATATATATATATATTTCCTCCAATTTATTTGATATCAAAGTATCTTTAACATGATTCATTCAATGATTTTCTTCACAAGTTGATCGATGTTCCACAAACCTGTTTAATAATAATATTATGTATAATTATTTAGTGGTCCTAGAGCACAAAAAATGTGTGTTCTCCTCTCTCACATGATTAATGGTTCTTACTATGAATTTAATTAGTGAAACCAACTATCTTGTGAGATAGGGTAGCACACATTTATTGTGCTAGAACACTAAAATTATTCTAATATATAATTTTTTTAGAGTTTCAACTATGACGTTAGTTTTTTATGATTGTGCTCTTTTATCGTCAGATCAAGACACTAATCGGTTTTTGGTGTAAGTGAAGATTAAACTCTCAAAACTTATATTTAACTATTAAAGACTTTAACAGTTTAGCTAACTGGAATCCACAATTATCTAAAATTAGTATAAGTTTGCACATGATAACTAGAATTGCATGCATCAAAACATTGACGATCGATCAAACAAACCTTGATAATTTCTACTGGCTTGTCCACCACGTTTTCTCGAGGAAACAATGGCAATTGTGTGATTTGGGCATGTGCTAAATTGGGTAAATAAATCATTTTATTTTATTTTATTTGATGATACGATTAGTATTAAAAATTTATTTATTAACCACAAGAGAGATAAGAATACAAATTCAAAGCATAAGAGACGTCTGCCATGGTAATTTGCCCCCAAAAAAGGAAAAACCAGTAAAAGAGACCAAGTGAGGATCTGAAATTGGAATTTCAGAATGTCAAAGAAAATACTCCAAGAATTCACCATTGCAAATAGGCACCAGGTACGGGAACGACGATTAATTGAGCTCAGCAAACTTTTTGAACATTTATTATAAGATTGAATTTTGTTATAGGAAAATATTTATAGCTCTGCAGGAAATGGTTTTGTTGGGCTAATTGAAGTCAACAAATTCTACCGCCTAATGCGCTGCATATAAACCAATTGCAAGTACAATATTTACTTATAACTTCTTATGTTACATACACAAAATTTGACCTCCTAATGCACTACAACAAGTCTGTCATTGCGCAATTAGTGCGTCCCCTAATGCACGACCCAAGTCGGTGCTTTTTTTTATACGTGAAATGATGCCTCTATTAATGCACTGGAAGTTGAGTCAAGTCTCCTTCACCCCCAAATGCACGGTCAGTTAGTCCTTCTCCTGTTCTCCATTAATATACATTACACGACCAAGAAAGTCCTCCCCAAAATACACGGCCAATTAGTCATAGGCCCCTAAAGGCCAATTTGTCAAGAAAACATCATAAAATAACCTATTATTGACAAATGACAAGTAAAGGGACGAATTAAAGCAATGGAAATGACCCATGAGTGCCAATCATGCTTGAGAAGGTGCCAGTTAGTCCTTGTCCACTAATATACATTACATGACCAAGAAAGTCCTCCCCCAAAATACACGGCCAATTAGTCATATGCCCCTAAAGGCCAATTTGTCAAGAAAACAATTGAGAGGACACCAAACATCAAACCTATATATTAGTGACAAGTAGAGAGAGACACGAATTAAAGCAATAGTCATAGCTCTTCTCTAACTAATTAATCATACGTTAGAAAATAAAAACAAAAGGATATTTAACATGATTAGTACCTTTTCGACAATCACATTTATCCATGTTTGGTCAGGATGAAAAATAGGAAAAGAAAATAGAGAGGAAAATTTGATTTTCTATTATTCTGTTGGAGTGAAAAATAAGAGAAAAGAAAATGAGGTACTAGAGTTTCCCACCATTTTTTTTTAATCCAAATTAGAAAAAAAAAAAAAAAAAAAAAAGGTGGAGGAATAGCTTTTAGAAAAAAAAAAAATTGCAAAATCTTCCCTCATCTTTTTCATCCTTCCACATTTATATATTAAGAGTATAATAGTATATTACTTTCCTTTTGAACTTCTTCATCCTCCATATCAAGCACACAAGGTGGAAAGTACAAATCTTCTTGTTCTTTCAATATTTTCAATCCTCTAACCCCCTCAATGAAAGTCTTAAAGTGTTAAATATGGTTAAATTTGGTTTTGCAAACCTTTTATATATTGAAATAAAATATTTCCATAAAAACGATTCAGATGTTATATATTATATATATATATATATATATATATATATATGTTATCTTTCTTCTCTCTTCCTAATCAAAAAATGATCTCATAAGACTCTTACATCATGTCAAACCTGCACGTCTGTCAAGCTTGAATAACATATTATTTCATTTGATATCTTCAATTACTTTTTTTAGAAGAAATTATGTCTTTAATTCAATTGACCTTGTTGGGACTAAAAACAAAAGTCGTGGAGAGCCAAAGACAGAGTTCAACTTGACCATTATCTAATGTTCTAAAATCATTGTCTAAAAATGTTAGACAAGAGAGTCATTATTTTCAAACTCTAAAAGGTCCTAACCTATTTTTTGAACTAATTAATTAGTAATTACTAATGCCGATGACACTAGCAGTTATTTACAGTAGTCTCTCTTTATCTGCTAAATTTTGGGAACATTTTTATTCAAACACTAGGTTACTTAGGCAATGGCCTAAGGCCTCTAAATGAAGAAGGATCCTCTCCATATACTATTAGAATATACTTTCCCTTATATATAACGCTCATAACACTTTCCCAAACCTACAAATCCAAAACTAAAACAAAACAAGAGCTCTTTCTTTTACTTTTCACTTTTTCTTTTGACCTTCTCTTTAACTTCTTTTGTATATGTGGTAAAATATTATTTTCATCCCTAAAATTTGAATGAATTTTGATTTTAATCCCTAAACATTATGCAAACTTTAGGGACATAAATAATATTTTAGGCTAAAATACCATTTTGGTCCCTATATTTTAGGGTTACAATTCATTTGATCTCTACATTTTGATAGCAGTCAATTTAGTCAGTGTTATTTTCAACTTACAATCAAATTGGTTCGTATAGTTAACTTACTAACGAAATATGCCTACATGACAAATAGTGTGCATCGTTGACGCACAAGTAGCTTATAAAATAATTTTGAAAAATTAATTACTGCTTTAAAAAATGCTACATGAGCACATTAGCAATTTCATCCATGTCAAAAAAAGAAAAGAAAAAAGAATACCATACAAATTTGACGCACATTTTATTTTTCTAGGAATCCACAATTAAAACATGTAAACATATTGCACGTCAAAAAGCTTAAATGGTCAAACAAGAAAAAGACTTACTAACTCAAACTTCCTCTGTGGAGACCCAACCACATAATTTTTTTTATATTCTTGTTATACTCTATTTTATGCTTCCGCCGCATATACAATATATATATATATATATTTCCTCCAATTTATTTGATATCAAAGTATCTTTAACATGATTCATTCAATGATTTTCTTCACAAGTTGATCGATGTTCCACAAACCTGTTTAATAATAATATTATGTATAATTATTTAGTGGTCCTAGAGCACAAAAAATGTGTGTTCTCCTCTCTCACATGATTAATGGTTCTTACTATGAATTTAATTAGTGAAACCAACTATCTTGTGAGATAGGGTAGCACACATTTATTGTGCTAGAACACTAAATAATTATTCTAATATATATATTTTTTTAGAGTTTCAACCTATGACGTTAGTTTTTTATGATTGTGCTCTTTTATCGTCAGATCAAGACACTAATCGGTTTTTGGTGTAAGTGAAGATTAAACTCTCAAAACTTATATTTAACTATTAAAGACTTTAACAGTTTAGCTAACTGGAATCCACAATTATCTAAAATTAGTATAAGTTTGCACATGATAACTAGAATTGCATGCATCAAAACATTGACGATCGATCAAACAAACCTTGATAATTTCTACTGGCTTGTCCACACGTTTTCTCGAGGAAACAATGGCAATTGTGTGATTTGGGCATGTGCTAAATGGGTAAATAAATCATTTTATTTTATTTTATTTGATGATACGATTAGTATTAAAAATTATTTATTAACCACAAGAGAGATAAGAATACAAATTCAAAGCATAAGAGACGTCTGCCATGGTAATTTGCCCCCAAAAAAGGAAAAACCAGTAAAAGAGACCAAGTGAGGATCTGAAATTGGAATTTCAGAATGTCAAAGAAAATACTCCAAGAATTCACCATTGCAAATAGGCACCAGGTACGGGAACGACGATTAATTGAGCTCAGCAAACTTTTTGAACATTTATTATAAGATTGAATTTTGTTATAGGAAAATATTTATAGCTCTGCAGGAAATGGTTTTGTTGGGCTAATTGAAGTCAACAAATTCTACCGCCTAATGCGCTGCATATAAACCAATTGCAAGTACAATATTTACTTATAACTTCTTATGTTACATACACAAAATTTGACCCTCCTAATGCACTACAACAAGTCTGTCATTGCGCAATTAGTGCGTCCCCTAATGCACGACCCAAGTCGGTGCTTTATTTTTTATACGTGAAATGATGCCTCTATTAATGCACTGGAAGTTGAGTCAAGTCTCCTTCACCCCCAAATGCACGGTCAGTTAGTCCTTCTCCTGTTCTCCATTAATATACATTACACGACCAAGAAAGTCCTCCCCCAAAATACACGGCCAATTAGTCATAGGCCCCTAAAGGCCAATTTGTCAAGAAAACATCATAAAATAACCTATTATTGACAAATGACAAGTAAAGGGACGAATTAAAGCAATGGAAATGACCCATGAGTGCCAATCATGCTTGAGAAGGTGCCAGTTAGTCCTTGTCCACTAATATACATTACATGACCAAGAAAGTCCTCCCCCAAAATACACGGCCAATTAGTCATATGCCCCTAAAGGCCAATTTGTCAAGAAAACAATTGAGAGGACACCAAACATCAAACCTATATATTAGTGACAAGTAGAGAGAGACACGAATTAAAGCAATAGTCATAGCTCTTCTCTAACTAATTAATCATACGTTAGAAAATAAAACAAAAGGATATTTAACATGATTAGTACCTTTTCGACAATCACATTATCCATGTTTGGTCAGGATGAAAAATAGGAAAAGAAAATAGAGAGGAAAATTTGATTTTCTATTATTCTGTTGGAGTGAAAAATAAGAGAAAAGAAAATGAGGTACTAGAGTTTCCCACCATTTTTTTTTAATCCAAATTAGAAAAAAAAAAAAAAAAAAAAAGGTGGAGGAATAGCTTTTAGAAAAAAAAAAAATTGCAAAATCTTCCCTCATCTTTTTCATCCTTCCACATTTATATATTAAGAGTATAATAGTATATTACTTTCCCTTTTGAACTTCTTCATCCTCCATATCAAGCACACAAGGTGGAAAGTACAAATCTTTCTTGTTCTTTCAATATTTTCAATCCTCTAACCCCCTCAATGAAAGTCTTAAAGTGTTAAATATGGTTAAATTTGGTTTTGCAAACCTTTTATATATTGAAATAAAATATTTCCATATAAAACGATTCAGATGTTATATATATATATATATATATTATAAAGGCTCATTAAACTTTCCAAAACCTAGAAATCGAAAACTGAAACAAAACAAGAGCTCTTTCTTTTACTTTCCACTTCTCTTTAACTTATTTTGTATATATGGTAAAATATTATTTTCATCCCTAAAATTTGAATGAATTTTGATTTTATTCCCTAAAACTTTATGCAAACTTTAGGAACGTATATAATATTTTAATCTAAAAGATCTTTAATCGAGCACAAAGCCTAACCCTCCTTTACCCTCGGTTTTCTTGTCTTCTTTTCCCTTAGCCCTCAAGTTGAGTGCCCAACCCCATACTTTAAAAAAAAAAAAAAAAAAAATTATCTTTCTTCTCTCTTCCTAATAAAAAAAAATGATCTCATAAGACGACTCTTACACCACGTGAGACCTGCACGTCTGTTAAGCTTGACTAATATATTATTTCATTTTATGTCTTCAATTCAATTGACCTTGTTGGGACAAAAAACAAAACTTGTGGAGAGCCGAAGACAGAGTTCAAGACGTGAGTACTATCTAATGTTCTAAAATCGTTGTCTAAAAATGTTGGTTAAGAGAGTCAGGATTTACAAACTCTAAAAGATCCAAACCCATTTTTTGAACTAATTAGTAATTACTAATACCAATGGCCCTAGTAGTTACTTACATTAGCCTCTCTTTATCAGCTAAATTTTGGAACATTTTTATTCAAACACTAGGTCACTTAGGCAATGGCATTGGCCTAAGGCCCTTAAATGAAAGAAGGATTCACTCTATATACTATTAGAATATACTCCTATGTATCTATCTTAATGTGTAGAAATTTTCTTTAAGGTCCCCTTCACTTGCCAATAAATAAATAAATAATGTTCTCTATTGACAAATGGAATGCACTCTCTATATATTTAACATTGACAAATTTTTATGAAGCCTTAAAATTTTAATTAATAAAAATTATTTTAAAAAACGATCATTCTTTTTTTTTTTTATTATATATATATACAAGATAAAATTTCTACTCTAGCTTAATTTAAGTGTATGAGTGTGAAGCTCCCTCCTGGAGACTTGAACCCGGTCCTTGCCTCCCACACTCCACAAGCATTTATACATGTGAAGTGACTATCGAACCAAGAGTGTGCGGTGGTAAAAACAATCATTCTTCAAATGTTGGGAACTCTATTAGTATTAATGCATTTTATTCTATTTGTGGCACTTTTAGAGTGCAAATTTCCAATTCACCAAACACAAAAAAAGGTTAATATAGTCAATAAACTCTTGCTCTCTCTCTCATAGTTCTCTAGACAAAGTCATTACTGAAATCCAACATTATTACTTAAAAAAATATTAATTTATAAATATTTAAATCCGGTCCTAATGACTACCCCATTCCTGTTGACATGTTCCAAATAATTTGCAATCAATTTCTTAGTATGGTCACTCTCAAAAGAAAAAGAAAAAAAATTCTTAGTATGGTCTACAGGGAAAAGTAAGCAATAGTTAATATTGTTTCTAGTCACTTCAATTTATTAGTATGGTCTGTATGGAAAAGTAAGCAATATCTTGGGTTTCGCCAGCTTCATCTGGTAAATGAGGTTTTTGAGTTAATATATATCCATGAATATTTTTAGATCACAGAACGATTTAATTGTCACACGATCATTTTAGTTGACTTAATGAAAACAATTGAGAGGATTTCAGAATGTCAAAGAAAATACTCCAAGAATTCACCATTGCAAATAGGCACCAGGTACGGGAACGAGGATTAATTGAGCTCAGCAAATTTATTGAACATTTATTATAAGATTGAATTTTGTTACAGGAAAATATTTATAGCTCTGCAGGAAATGGTTTTGTTGGGCTAATTGAAGTCTACAAATTCTACCGCCTAATGCGCTGCATATAAACCAATTGCAAGTACAATATTTACTTATAACTTCTTATGTTACATACACAAAATTTGACCTCCTAATGCACTACAACAAGTCTGTCATTGCGCAATTAGTGCGTCCCCTAATGCACGACCCAAGTCGGTGCTTTATTTTTTATACGTGAAATGATGCCTCTATTAATGCACTGGAAGTTAAGTCAAGTCTCCTTCACCCCCAAATGCACGGTCAGTTAGTCCTTCTCCTGTTCTCCACTAATATACATTACACGACCAAGAAAGTCCTCCCCCAAAATACACGGCCAATTAGTCATATGCCCCTAAAGACCAATTTGTCAAGAAAGCAATTGAGAGGACACCAAACATCATAAAATAACCTATTATTGACAAATGATAAATGACAAGTAGGGAGTCTACTCTAGCCAATCATGCTTGAGAAAATAAAATTTTCTCAAAGTTGTGGTTTCATATTTTTGTTTTTTGTGGTTTCATATTCAATAAACACTAAAAAGAATCTCAAAGTTGATGCAAGAGCTAAATTGCTTATGAAATTTTTTGAAGGTGTAAGTCATAGGAGTAAAAAGCCTAATGACTTCAAAGTTTATGGTGATCAACTCAGCAACCCCTCCACTTATAAACGTTTTCAATCACACAGTTGTAGGGCTTAGTGGTGATGTTGCTATGTCCATAGATGCAAGTGCACTTGATACGCGTTTACGTAAAACTAAGCTTGCAGGTATTAATTCAATAATTGTACTTAGGCTTATAAAATATGTAGATTTTAAATTATATGGTTATATATAGATTTAGATATATAATTAGGTTTTTTATGGTTTAATTATGTGGACTCTTTGTTTTCTACATTAAATTAACTCATTTGGCACAAAAATTAAAAAACTTAGATTAGATAGGATACATGACACAAAATTAAACTTTAATTGAAATTTAATTTTTACACAGAATTAACTCACTTTGCACAAAAATTTAAAAACTTAGATTAGATGGAACATGTGGCGCAAAATTATACTCTAATTTGAATTCCAATTTGAAATCTAATTAGATTTTCTCTCAGCTTTGCCTATGCAACCCCATGCACATGCACAGATACATTTAAAAACAATTACAATTACATATATATAATTTCAAATCTAATTAGATCTAGACTCTTCTGTTTTTGCATTCAATAATTTACTTGCCACAAAAATTAAAAAATTAGATGGAACACATGCGGAAAATTGAACTTCAATTAAAATTCAATTTAGAATCTAATTGAATTTAAACTCTTTAATTTTTGAACTTAATAATTCACTTGACACACAAATTTAAAAATTAGATGAGACATGTGGTACAAAATTAGATTCTAATTTAGAATTTAATTGGATTTTCTCTTAGCCTTGGCTATATATATATAACTTATAAACTTGAAGTGCTTTAGTTATACAAATAAAAGACTCATAAATATAAAATCATTCAATTTTTTTTTTTATGGTTTACTTATATTGGACTCCTTGTTTTTTACCCTAAATTAACTCATTTGACACAAAAATTAAAAAACTTAAATTAGATGGGACACATGGCACAAAATTTAACTCTAATTGAAATCTAATTTTTACATTGAATTAACTCATATGGAAAAAAAAAAATTAAAAACTTATATTAGATGGGGCACATGACGTAAAATTAGATTATAATTTAATTCCAATTTAAAATCTAATTGGATTTTCTCTAAGTTTTACCTATTATTATATATATGGACTAGTATGTAACCCGTACTAACACACGAGAATGATAAATTATAGTAGTGTTGTTGATGTTAACTTAAGTTATTAAATATATAGGACATTAGTTTGACTAAGACATATAAAAGTACTAAAATGGTTTTTCCTTGCAATTTTCATGATATTGGCTATGCCAAAATTCTCATTATAGTGCTATTAAATATATAATATTAAAAATCACAATTAGATACTACATATACAATATCAATTCACAATCACTATTCATTAAATTCTACTTAATACAATACAAAATAAAAGAATAAATTGGTCCAATAGTATCTCCTATTGGGGATAAGTGCATGGAATCATTAAGCTCAATTATAGTTTGTTATGTTCAAAATTTTTGCATACAAAATATTTGAATAAAAACAGTTTGAAAATTATACGCATTAGTTTAGAGAAAACAATCACAGAAATAGCGTCCAATAAGTGAATCTGCTTACCATTACATGACCAAAGTCTAACCCAAGTTTTGCCTGAAAGTCTCTCTGTACCAAATAATACCTTTCTAAATTTGATATGAAGTCGGTTCTTACTAATTAGTAATTACAAATACCGATAACCCTAGCAGTTTTACATTAGTCTCTCTTTATCAGCTAAATTTTGGGACCATTTTTATTCAAATGAAAGAAGGATCCACTCTATATACTATTAGAATATACTCCTATGTATCTATCTTAAAGTGTAGAAATTTTATTTAAGGTCCCCTTCACCTGACAATAAATAAATAAATAATGTTTTCTATTGACAAATGGAATGCACTCTATATTTCACATTGACAAATTTTTTTGAAGCCCTAAAATTTTAATCAATAAAAATTATTTTGAAAGACGATCCTTCTTCAAATGTTGTGCACTCTATGATGTTTTTGTTTTGCCTTTTCAAGTATGATTCTCTAGAAGAAAAGACTCATGACCATTGCTTTACTTCGTGCCTCTCTCTACTTGTCAATAGATTTATGATGTTTGCTGCCCTTAATTTCCATTGTTTTCTTGACAAAGTGGCCATTAGGGGCAGGACTAACTTGGTGTTTGGGTAAACGAACTTGACTTGGTCTTGCATTAGAGAGGACTGAATTGGCCGTGGCTTACGAAATTGAAAGCATGAATTATGCGCTACATCATCATGTTCTTATATACTATAAAAATATTTAATGCAAATATGCTTGATATTTCATAGACATGGCAGGTCAATTATTATGGGTAATCTTTATTTTTAGTATACCTATAATTATAACAGGGTTGGAGGTGTCAACAAGTTAAGCCGCAAGGCTCTTGGCGTGCTGCCAACTATGTGAAAGCAACCATATAATTGTAACTATAGTAATCAATTTAATGTTTGCATCACCAACAATATAAGTTTACACTTGATCACTAGAATTGCATGCATTAAAGCAATGCCATTGACAATCAAACCCGAACTTGATAATTAATTTCTACCAGCTAGTTTTCTCCAAGAAGCAGTGGCAATTGTTTGTTTGCTATTTGTTAGAAATACTAAAAGTAATCATTTTTATTGAGAAATAATTATAATATACTGATTTTTTTTTTGGAGGAATTACAATAAAAGATAACAATTGAGTTTTTTTTTTTTTTTTAAGTAAACAATAATACTTATTAGAACATACACGAAAATAATAATATTAGTGTTTTAAATCGGGTTTATAATACATTACATAATCAAAGTACAACTACAAAATGTCCTAACTTTTGTAGTTGTAGACTGATGTTATAAACAACGGACACTAGATACGTACAACCAATGTAGGATAAACATCCCTATTTTTTTTTTTTTTTTTTTTGAGTAAGTTATAGTGATAAAGCTTTTGATGACTTGAATATTTGTTAAATCATAAATGGGGTAAATAAATCATTTAATTTAACTTAATTTGTTGATGCATTTAATATGGTAAGTACATTTATTAACCACAAAAAAAAAATGTGTAATAAAATAAAGCATAAGAGATGTCCACCCCAGTAATTAAATTTAACCAAATGAAAAGAAAAATCTGTTAAAGAGACCACGTGAGGAATCTAAAATTGGGGTTTCAGATTGTGAAAGACTAAATAGAGACTATCTATACGGAGCTGCGACATAGACCAGGTGACAATCCAAGCAGAGAAAATGCTCCAGGAATTCACCATTGCAAAATATCTATCGCTAAGCCAGAATATATATATATATATATTCCCTTCTATATCGATAATTGGGGTGAAAGAATTTAAATCTGTATACATGTCTTTGTTTGGAACATTAAGAAATGCTCATTGAGCTATAAGTCTCTTGGTGACTTGAGCGCACACGCGCGCGCGCGCGCGCACACACACATATATATATATATATATATATATCTTTCTTCTCTCTTCCTAATCAAAAAATGATATCATAAGAAGACTCCTACGTCATGTGAGACCTACACGTCTGTTAAGCTTGAATAATATATTATTTAATTTTATGCGTTCAATTCCTTCTTTTAGAAGAAACTATGTCTTCAATTCAATTGACCTTGTTGGGACAAAAACAAAAGTTGTGGAGAGCCAAAGACAGAGTTCAAGACATAAGTATTATCTAATGTTCAAAAATCATTGTCTAAAAATTTTAGTTAAGAGAGTCATGATTTACAAACTCTAAAAGATCCAAACCCATTTTTTGAACTAATTAGTAATTACTAATACCGATCGTCCTAGCAGTTATTTACATTACTCTTTCTTTATCAGCTAAATTTTGGAATTTTTTTATTCAAACACTAGCTCACTTAGGCAATGGCATTGGCCTAAGGCCCCTAAATGAAAGAAGGATCCACTCTATATACTGTTAGAATATAATCCTATGTATGTATCTTAAAGTGTAGAAATTTTATTTAACGTCCCCTTCACTTGGCATTAAATAAATAAATAATGTTCTCTATTGACAAATGGAATAAAATCTCTGTAAGGCTGAAATTTATCAACCATTTTGTTGGTTTTATTCCGTACCAATTTGCTTGCAATTCAGCACTTAGAAACCCTGTATTTAGGTGGGATTCATGTAAGGGTAGTGTGTAAGAAAGTGTGAAGAAATGCTCAAGATTGTGCAGTGAAGCAGGGACTCACGGTTGAATCTTGCGGGTGGCTCGCGGCTTGCAAGCCGCCAGATGATGCACACGAGTGAAGCATGCTAAAAAGATGACCAGTCACACCAACTAGAGCACTACAGGACAAAAAGTCTAATCTGACCATTCTGTTTGCTCGCGGCTTGAACTCGCGACTTAGTCAAGTCGCGAGGCCAAGTCACCAGTCAGCTCTGTTTTGAAAATCTGACTCTTCGCATTCCTTTCTCTCTCCAGTATACATACCCCTTATACCCACGAAATGTAGAGAGCTTCCAGAGAGAATTTTAAGAGAAAAACCCTAGAGAAAAACAAGATTGACTCATCCACAATCTCCACATAGAGACTCTTCAAATTCCTCTACTCTCTTCTTCGCCATTGTTACATCATTGAGAGGTACATTACCAAAACCTTTTCTCACCATACCCATATCTATGAGAAGGCTGTTTGGTGCTTTGGGAAGCAGTTAAGAATGAACCAATTTCATATTGGTTGATGCTATAGGCTGTAGCAGAATCTGGTAAGCTAAAGAAGAAATAGGTTCGGCACAACCTCATTGGAGTAGGAGTTTGGAGGGCTTAGGTGCACTGGGTAGATTAGGCTTGGAGAATCTTCTGTTGTCCATGTATCCTAACTACATTCTTTAGTAGATTATTGACTGCTTGGAGGGCAGCGGAGAGGTTTTATGCTGAGGGCTTCGGTTTCCTCTTCGATAACACATCATTGTATTGTCCTTGTGTTTGCATCTCTCTTCCCTTAATCTTTGTTATTTAATTTCTGCTATGGATGTGATTTTATTTGGTTTAGATTATGTTATCAATTTTGTTTTAGCTTATTTACATTTTCCGCACGTACATTGTTTGTTAATAAGCTTGAATTGGTAATTTACAATTTGGGGGTCTAAACATTCAAAGGTGTCTTACACGCTTTTTGAACTTTCATTTGGTATCAGAGCGGGTGCACTCTTTATGGTTTAAATACCTTAGTGCGATCCTTGACCCCGCATTGAGATGGATCGATCTCAATCTTTGAATGCTCCACCATATTTTGATGGTAGCAATTATGCCTTTTGGAAGGTACGAATGAGAGCATTCTTATGTTCAATAGATGAATCTGTTTGGGATGCTGTTGATGTCGGCTGGACTAGGCCGGAGGCAACTAAATCCACATGGGATAAGGCAGCCCTCGTAGCGTCTAATGCGAACAGCAAAGCACTTAACGCTATTTTTTGTGGTGTATCTCCAGATGAGTTCCACTGGATATCTCATATAACCATTGCCAAGGAGGCATAGAAGATATTGGAGACCACGTACGAGGGAACAAAGAATGTTAAAGACACCAAGTTGCAGATGCTGACCACTCGGTTTAAGGAGCTAAAAATGAGTAAGGATAAGTCCTTTGACTCTTTCTATAGTAAGCTGAATGAAGTGGTCATCGGCAAGTTTAACTTGGGAGAGAAAATAGAGGACTCGAAAGTTGTACGAAAAATTCTTCGTTCATTGCCAGAGTGCTTCCGTGCAAAAGTGACTGCAATCAAGGAGAGCAAAGACCTTGATGAAATCAAAGTCCAAGAGCTGATTGACTCTCTCCAAACATATGAGCTTTCATTGCCAAATCAAAGAAAGAGCAAATCACTTGCTCTTAAGACGATAAATGAAAGGGTAGAAGCACATGACTCATCGGATGAGGATGCAGTCGAAAAGGATGTTGCTTACCTTGCAAAGAATTTCTGAAAATTCCTGAAGTTCAAGAACAGTGGGAAGTTTGGTGATACAGGAAAGTTCACAAGTTTCGGGAAAGGGAAAAAGGACTTCAAAAAGAAAGTCGGGAAGGAGTCCCAATCTACCCAAGGAGTCACTTGTTTTGAATGTAATGGGCATGGTCATTTCAAAAAGGAATGTCCTAATTATTTGAGATCAAAAGGGAAGGCTTATGCCACCACTCTCAGTGACTCAGATTCTTCCACCTCTAATTCGGAGGATAGCTGTGATAAAGAAGGGAATTTCTCGGTGTTCATGACTATTGCTCATACTGAGTCTTCGAAAGACTTCAATTTGCTTGTGCAAGAGCTTGGGGAGTATAGTGATGAGGAATCCATGGGTATTGTAGAAGAATCGGATGCTGAAGAAGATGAAGATACGTGTTGAAGAAGATGAAGATACAGCTGGTCTTTAAGAGAACTACAATTCACTCCTTGGGAAGTTGGGAGAGTATGCACGGGTGGCCAAGGTGACTGTAAAGAAGATGAAGAAAGTGGAGGACTATCAAAGTCTCCTGGTGAGATACAAGGAGGCCAAGTGTGAGATTGAGATACTAAATGGCGAACTAACTGAAGCTTACTCCAAGGTGAAATTCCTTGAGCTTGAGGTGGTTCAAGCAAATGCCAAAATAGAGAGCGTATCCACAAAAAGGCTCGATGATGTCCTTTCCTCTCAAAAACTTTTTCTAACAAAACTGGATTAGGATACACCGAAGAAAGTAGCTCAACTGTGAATACCTCCAAGGAAGTGAAGTTTGTGAAGGCCAAAGAGTCTGCTGTAGTTGCCCCTACTGTGGAGAAGGCAAAGGTTGAGAAGAAGAAGAATGTAGCTGACCAACAGGTGTTGAACAAGTCCCATAATCAATCTGTGGTCAAGTCTGAAGCCAGAGCAAAATCTCTTCCACGATCGCAAAGAGGTCCTAGAACAAACCATGTTTGTCATCACTGCGGACTTCAAGGGCACACCCGACCAAATTGTCATAAGCTGAGAGCATTAAGGAATGTTAGTGATAAAAGGTCAAGAGAACCAAGAAACGACAAGACAACTTGGGCTGTTGAACCATCAAGAGGTCGAAATGGTGATCTCGGAATGATAGACATGATGAAGATGATTGGTGCATTCACCAATTGCTTAGAAAGCTTCACAATAAGGTTTGAAAGTCCTAACTCTTGTACCCAATCCTATAGGGATATCACCCCAAACGCATGTGACGTGTGGGTGAAAAAGGGTACTCATGCATAAGCATTACAACATGTCCATGCATCAATTCTTCCTATGTTGTGTGAATATGCTTGATTGTATGCTTATTGGTTGTTTGTTTGTTTTCACTTTAAATGTTTTCACATTGATGTTTTTTATCAATCTTTTCTTGTTTTTGTGTCAAAAATCCAAAAACACATAAAAAGTAGAATATCCTAAAAGTTTGATTGCCTTTGTTGAGTTTTGTCTCAAAACATGTTTTGCCCTGTACCTTTGTACTAATGGCCTTGTGCATCTACGAGCATAGCTTGTTTCCTATGCACTCATATCATTGTGGGAGAAATATTGACATCTATGTGACTGTTGTAAATAAATCTTCAAACTTGTCATGAATGATTAGTGAATGGTTTTGTCGATCTTGAGTCATGCATAGACTTGTGCCTATATATCTTCTCACTCCTTTATTAATTTTTTTGCTTACAAGAGCTCACTAAATGTAAATCTTCAAATGAAAAGAGATATTGAGCTGCAAAAGCCTGTCGCACATACTAGTATTTGACTAGAAAAAAGGGAAAGTGACTTTATAAAAATTATATGATGCCCAAAAAGCCAAAGGTTGTCTCATCAATTGAAATATCAAAATTTCTGACATCGATCTCACAATGAAATGTATTGATTCAAAAAGATCAAATGATATGTTGTATATGGAGCCAAATGAAAAGCTTCAATCTTATGCTATCAAGTTTTATGGGAGGTTATATATGCATATTTCTATAATTGAGATGGGTCACATTATCTGGTGTTGATTGTGTATGCCTCGGTTGAATTGATCATTAAAGCTTCACATTAGATTAAGGACTATCTCATTTTTGATACCCACACACATCACACAAGCCTATGATCAATGAATGACATATTCATTTGTGTGATTGTACTTGATTAAATGTGTTTTCACATGCTCAATCTATGTTGATCAAACACAAAAAGATTTTTGAGTGTTTTAAGTTGTGTTTGGAAAGTATTTTGTTCTTTCAAAAAATGTCCAAATTTCAAAAACAGTGTTGCCCTATTTTGGCAACTCAGTCGTGAGTTGGTCCAGTCGCATGCCCTAGGCGCAAGCCCATACAGAGATTTTTCGCGACTCACTGGCAGATAAACGTCCCAATCGCGAAAAACACTTAGAATATTTTTCAAAATTTGGGTCTTTATGTTTTTTGCGGCTCAGAGTGGCGACTTGTTCGTGGGTGGAAGGTCTAGTCACAAGGGGTACACAAAGATTTTCATGGCTTACTTCGCAACTTCCACGCGGGTAGGACTTCCAGTCACGAAAAACACTTAAACAAAATTTTCAAAATTTGTCTTTAAGTGATCTGGCGACTGAGACTGGCGACTTGCACGCGACTTGACTTAGTTGCGAAAAACGCGTGTTTTGCGTATCATGGTCAGTTTTTAAACCTTTTTCCAGTTTTCCCTCGAACTTTTGTGACTGTTCATTGTCACCCCCATTTATACCTCTCTCAAACTCACCGTGTTTCTCACAAAAACCACCATTGTTCTTCATCATCTCAACTTCAATCCTCAAGAAAAGATATGGATTTTCTTATTTTCATTACATTTTTCATGTTTATAGCCTTGTTTTCTTGGATCTATGAGTTGATGCTGAGATTTGTTGTTTCAAATATGGGTTGGGTTTATGTCTGTCAAGTTTTGGTGTTTGGGTTTGATTGACCTTGTGTTTAATGATGCAAGTTATGGGTGTTATCATGATTTAGTCTCATTGTTTGAGTTTGTTTTTACTGTGTTGGTTTGTGCATCTCATACCCATTATGATATGTCTTATTGACATTTTTTTTTTTGGATTATTGTGTTTGACTCTATGTGTGAGTAAGTTTGGTTCAATATGGTTGAGTTTTGATGGTTGGGTTATTATTTTTTTTTGAACTTTTAGTTATCATGTGTTTTTCTTCTGCCTTGAGGATATTGTCTGCTCTGTGTTTGTTTGTTTATCTCATACTCATTAAAATATGTCTCATAGACAAATGCTTTCTTCTGGTTGATTGTGGTACATGCTATTTCAATAACAGCTGTTTATTGCATGTTGAGGTCTGTGCTTGGGAATATGCCTTAGAGTGTTCCTTTTTGAGTAGTTGTGGTCACTATCACATTGTGTTATGCATTAGTATTGTTCTATGCTCTTTTTTGTTATACTAACCATGTTACCAATGGTTGAATCTCCATCTATTGTGCTCTGTTTTTTTTGTGTGGCCTTTTCTACTATGTTGCAGATGACTCCTACCAAGAAGAAAACTACTGCCAAGAAGGGTGATAAAAGGCTAAAAATGGACAACACCAAGTTTAGATCAACTCAACACTTTGAGAGATATAGAGATTTCTTCTTAAAGGCACCCATCATTCAAGAAAGATTTGTAGATTTGGTGGATTTGAAGGACGCCTTCATTCCAAATTGTTTTGAGGGCAGAAGTTGGGAAAAGTTGCTGGGTGACTTACCTGTAGTGTGTGAGTCTTTTATCAGAGGATTTTATGCAAATGCTGTACTAAAAGAAGATGAGTTAAACTGTTGGATAAAAGGAAACGAATTCACTATAGATGCAGGTGATATAGATGTGGTGCTAGGTCTTGAAGGTATAGATGACCATGACTTCACCAACTTCAAGGACAGGATGCTATCCATAGAGACCGTCCAATCTCGCATTGGTGGAGCAAGAGAGGGGTGATGCCTCAACACTACAGCCTTCCTTGCTGACATGAATTATCTAACCACCATCATGATGTTCAATTTGTACCCAATTAGGAAGCTGACTACAATCAATAATGCCAGAGCTATATTTCTCATGGAGCTCAAGGAAAACACCTTCATAGATATTAGCTCTCACATCTTTGACACCATTGTGGATGAGACTAGAACAACCTCTAGGGCCAAGCTGATTTTTCCCAGCCTTCTTATGAGTCTTTCCAAATTGAAAGATGTTCCCATCCCTCAAGATATCAGTCCCATGTCTATACCTTCAGCCATCAACAAACTAACCATCATAAGAATAAAAGTTCGCCTCCCAGGTGATGAAGAGGAAGGTGAACAAGCTAAAGGTGAACCCATGGACATTAAGACAGAGGCTGCCGAACAAGCTTCAAGCTCAAGAGGTCATGGCAAGAGGAGCAGAGCTTCATCTTCATCAGTTGTACCTTCAGATGCATTCCAGATCATCCTAGAAAGGATTGATGGGCTCAGAGATGTCCAGAATGAACAATCTGATAGGCTGGCTGCACTACAGGATCAGATGAACATCCTCTCAGCAAAGTTTGATAGCTTCTCCACCTAGCAGTGACCCTTTGGCCATTCTGGTCAAAAAGGGGGAGAATTTTTTGAAAGGCAACTCTTAAGGGGAAGTGTCTGTTTGAGGGGGAGCATGCCAAAAACTTATCTTAAGCAGTTTACTTTATAATTTTGTTCTATAGTTTCTAGTGTTGTGTTTTGGATAATTGTTTAATTATGGATTTGCTAAATACTTTGTTAAATATTTTGGTTGTCTTTTGCTGATTTAAGCTTAAGGATTTTTTTTACTTTTGGCTATATATTTTTGAGTTGGTTTTTTAGTTTTTATGTCGTGATCTATACCCATGTTGCTTTTGTAAGCTTTTAGGGTTTGTTTTCTATAGTTTGTAGGCTTTGATGGTTTGTACTATGCTTACATAGCCTAGCTTATGTACTTGTTGTTATGCTATGCACTATTTTAAGTACATCACTCTTGTGCCCTAATAGGATCTTGTTCCTAGATGCATATACTTCATGTATTGTGCACTGGTTGAGTGTTGGACATGCAAATGATTCTTTACAGTTAAGCTTAATAGCTTGCATGTCCGGATGTTCATTCCAAGTGTGAATGAGCATTGTGGTCACTATTTTATAGTGATTGCTTGTATGGTCAAGTTTTGGTTTATTATTTTACTCCATTGTGCTTGATCGCATCATGCTTGTCTCATATGCATTACAAGTTTTTCTGCATGTAATGATCATATGTTGTTGTGTTTCAGGAGACACTTGTTCTTATGATTCAAGAGCTACACAGATTCTAAAGTTAGGTGTGAGTGAGTTTTGTTCAACTGTTCTTAACTCACATGTTAAGTCTAGAGTTTGTTTTAGGGTTTTGTCACGGAATAGCCAAAGGGGGAGATTGTAAGGTTGAAATTTATCAACCATTTCGTTGGCTTTATTCCATGCCAATTTGCTTGTAATTCAGCACTTAGAAATCCTGTATTTAGGTAGGATTCATGTAATGGTAGTGTGTAAGAAAGTGTGAAGAAGTGCTCAAGACTATGTAGTGAAGCAGGGACTCGCGGCTGGATCTCGTGGGTGGCTCGTGGCTTGCAAGCCGCCAAATGATGCACACAAGTGAAGCATGCTGAAAAGATGAACAGTCACGCCAGCTGGAGCACTATAGGACAAAAAGTCGAATCTTGCCATCCTGTTTGCTCGGGCTTGAACTCGCGACTTAGTCAAGTTGCGAGGCCAAGTCACTAGTCAGCTCTATTTTGAAAAACTAACTCTTTACATTCCTTTCTCTCTCCAGTATAAATACCCCTTATACCCACGAAATGTAGAGAGCTTCCAGAGAGAATTTTGAGAGAAAAACAAGATTGACTCATCCACAATCTTCACATAGAGACTCTTCAAATTCCTCTACTCTCTTCCTCTCCATTGTTACATCCTTGAGAAGTACATTACCAAAACCTTTTCTCACCATACCCATATTTGTGAGAAGGCTGTTTGGTGCTTTGGGAAGCAATTAAGAAGGGACCAATTTCATATTGGTTGATGTTATGGGCTATAGCGGAATCCGGTAAGTTAAAGAAAAAATAGGTTCGGCGCAACCTCATTGGAGTCGGAGCTTGGAGGGCTTAGGTACATTGGGTAGATTAGGCTTGGAGGGTCTTCTGTTGTCCATGTATCCCAACTACATTCTTTAGTGGATTATTAACCGCTTGGAGGGCGGCGGAGAGGTTTTATGCCGAGGGCTTTGGTTTCCTCTTCGATAACACATCGTTGTGTTGTCCTTGTGTTTGCATCTCTCTTCCTTTAATCTTTGCCATTTAATTTCTGCTGTGGATGTGATTTTATTTGGTTTAGATTATGTTATCAATTCTGTTTTAACTTATTTACATTTTCCGCACGTACATTGTTTGTCAATAAGCTTGAATTGGTAATTTGTAATTTGAGAGTCTAAACGTTCAAAGGTGTTTTACAGGCTTTTTGAACTTTCAATCTCTATATATATCTAACATTGAAAAAAGAATTATGAAGCCTTAAAATTTTAATCAATAAAAATTATTTTAAAAACAATCCTTCTTCAAATGTTGGGCACTCTATTAGTATTAAGCCATTTTATTCTATTTGCGGCACTTTTAGAGTGCAAATTTCCAATCTCCAAAACACACAAAGAAGAAGAAGGTGAATACAGTCAATAAACTCTCTCTCTCTCTCTCTACAAAGTCATTACTAAAATCCAACATTATTACTTTAAGAAAATTATACAGAAAATTAAATAAATATTTAAATCCGGTCCTAATGACTGCCCCATTCCTGTTGAAATGTTCCAAATAATTTGTAATCAATTTCCTTAGAATGGCCTACATGGAAAAGTAAGCAACAGTTAATATTGTTTCTACTCCAATTTATTGTCTGTATGGAAAATTCGGCAATAGTCGGCCAAGACATTTAAATCAGGACATTTAAGTCAATCTTGTCACACGATCATTTTAGTGGACCAAACGGTCATATGATAAAAAGCAGTAAAGCACACCTAGATAATAACCGAACAGGCAAGAAGATTCCTCTAAATATATTTAACCAAAAATTTAGCCAACCAAATATTCCAATCCCTTCTATAAAATAACTCTCAATCCATTTGAAATCACTCATCCACTACTCCAACCATAGTGTAAAAGTTCATCCTTCGTCCACCAACATAATGACATCCCTTTCAAACAAACCACTCTTCAATCAATTCATTTCATCACTGGTCTTCTTCCTCCTTGTTGTCATCATCCTTGATCTCATTTTTTCATCCACTGCTTCTGTTTACTCTGTAACTTCTCCTTTCGTTTACACTAACAATAAGGTTAAGGTAGCAGAAGAAAGAAAGGAAGCAAAGGCTCTTCTAAAATGGAAAATTAACCTTCACAGTAAAAGCCAGTCTTTCTTGTCCTCTTGGGCTGGAAGCAATCCTTGCAATTGGGTCGGAATAAATTGTGACAACAAGTCTGGAAGTGTCACCCATCTAAACCTTTCAAGTCACAGTTTGAAAGGTACACTTCACGATCTAAGCTTTCAATCCTTCCCCAATCTACTCAGTGTTGACCTTTCTTGCAACTCACTATTTGGAACCATCCCCACAAATATTGTTCACCTCTCTAAACTCTCAGTTCTAGACCTTTCTTATAATCAATTCACTGGAATAATTCCTTCCGAAATTGGCCAATTGACAAGTCTTCACGTCTTTTACCTTGGTGTAAATCTCATGAGTGGCCTTATTCCTCTAGAACTAGGAGGATTAACTTCTTTGAGTGAGCTTGATTTATCAACAAACAATCTCACGGGTGTCATTCCTACCTCTCTTGGAAACTTAAGCAACCTAAACATTCTATGTCTTCAGAATAACCATCTCTATGGTACCATCCCTACTTCTCTAGGAAACTTAAGTAACCTAGTCATTCTAGATCTTGGTGGGAACCAACTTTTTGGTCACATCCCTCAAGAAATAGGTCTGCTAAGTTCTCTAAGTTTCCTTGTGTTGGCATTAAACAATCTTACAAGTGTCATCCCTACCTCTCTTGGAAGCTTAAGCAACCTAACCACTCTATATCTACATACGAACCAACTTTCTAGTTCCATCCCTCAAGAATTGGGAATGCTAAGTTCTCTGACTAACCTTCAATTATCAATGAACAATCTCATAGGCACCATCCCTACTTCTCTTGGAAACTTAAGCAACCTAAACACGCTATATCTTCATATGAACCAACTTTCTAGTTCCATCCCTCAAGAATTAGGAATGCTAAGTTCTCTGACTGACCTTGCGTTATCAATGAACAATCTCATAGGCACCATCCCTGCTTCTCTTGGAAACTTAAGCAACCTCAGCTATCTATATCTTCATATGAACCAACTTTCTGGTTCCATCCCTCAAGAATTTGGAATTGTAAGTTCTCTAAGTGATCTTAAGTTATCATTTTACAATTTCCTAGGTATAAGTTTTGCTTCTATAGGAAACTTAACTAAAATCACTTGTTTTAGATTATTCAGTAATAAGTTATGTGATCTCATTTCATTTGAACAGAACAATTTTACTCAATTGAAAGAGTTCGAAATATCAGAAAACCAACTCAGTGGTCACTTACCAAACAATGTGTTCCTTGGTGGATCGCTTGAGAAATTCACCGCAGAAAACAATCATTTTATTGGTTCAATACCAAAATCAATGAGAAACTGTACTAGCCTCATAAGAGTTCGACTTGATGGAAATCAACTTAATGGAAATATAGGAGAAATTTTTGGAGTATACCCACACTTAAAATACATGGATTTGAGTTATAATAGATTTTATGGTGAACTTTCAACTAACTGGGGCCAATGTCAAAACTTGACAAGCCTAAAAATATCTAACAATGATATTTCAGGTAGATTACCTCCTGAGCTTGGAGAAGCAATTCAATTACATGTGCTCAATCTCTCCTCAAATAAGCTAAATGGGGAAATCCCAAAGGAATTAGGTAAGTTGACATTTTTGTTTGATCTTTATCTAGACAATAACAAATTTTATGGACACATTCCTTACAATTTAGGGATGCTATCAAATCTAGAGCAACTTAATCTTGCCAAAAATAATCTAAGTGGTCTTATTCCCGACTTAGGGAATTGTAAAAAGTTGCGGATGTTAAATTTGAGCAACAATCACTTAAGCAAATATATCCCACTTCAAATTGGCAATTTGCAATATCTCCAAAATCTTGATCTTAGCAAAAATTTTCTGACAGGAGAGATACCACAACAACTTGGAGATTTGAAAATGTTAGAAATCTTGAATCTTTCCCACAATGCACTCTCTGGTAATATTCCATCATGTTTTAATCAATTGTTAAGCTTGACATCCATTGACTTGTCCTATAATCAATTGGGTGGTTCTATTCCAAATACTAAAGCATTTCGTGAGGCACAAGTAGAAGCATTTAGAAATAACAAAGGTTTGTGTGGCAATGCTACTGGTTTGAAGGCTTGCCCCTCTACATATAGCCAAAATGTTCATGTCAAAAAGGGGAATAATGTTATGACACTAATTTTAGCTCTTTTGGGCATTGTTTTTCTTATATGTATCATTGTCGGAATTACATTAAATATTTGTTTTAAAAAGATGAAGGCAAAAAATGAGACAAAAGAAGAAGAACATCAAGCGATGTTTTCAATGTGTAGCTATGATGGAAAAATGGTTTATGAAAACATTGTTGAGGCAACAGGGGATTTTGATTACAAACATTGTATTGGTGTTGGGGGGTATGGAATTGTCTATAAAGCTGAGTTGTCAACAGGTCAAGTTGTTGCTGTAAAGAAACTTCATCCACTCTCAGAAGATAGTGTGGCCAATGTAAACACTTTTACCAGTGAGATAAATAGTTTAACCGAAATACGACACCGCAACATTATAAAGCTTCATGGTTTTTGCTCACATCCACGGCACTTGCTTTTAGTTTATGAGTTCTTGGAAGGAGGGAGCTTGAAAAAAATACTAAACAATGGTGAATTAGCATCAGACTTTGATTGGGCTAAGAGGGTAAATGTTGTCAAAGGTGTTACAAGTGCTCTATCTTATATGCATCATGACTGCTTACATCCAATAATTCATCGTGACATATCAAGCAAGAATGTTCTGCTAGATTCGGAATATGAAGCTCATGTCTCCGACTTTGGCATTGCTAGGATTATGAGTTCTGACGCATCTTATTGGACTTCATTTGCTGGCACTTTTGGGTATGCCGCTCCTGGTATGTTATTTAAGTATTGTTAGGGACGTTAAAATTTTCACAATCTTATGACTGAAGTAACATAAATTTTTACATGGACTTACTAACTCAACTGTTATTAACAACAATCACATGCATTGTGACTATTGTTGTGTCTCGTCTTATTAATGTTATTTCAATTGGCATTGTTTGTCTTTTAAAATTGGAAAAAGTTTACCCCCAAACTGGTTTTGAGGAAACTTCCTCGAACTAGCTAAGTGGCTATTAAAGAGGCTACCCGCATGTACTTTTAAACACATGACTTTTTATAATAAGTTATGTGACTTGTTTAAATAATACATGTGGATAGTCTTATAAATCACAACTTAATGAATTGGAGGAAATTCCTCCAAACTTTAATTTGTCCTTTAAAATTTGTTTAACCGCATAATGTTGTGTACAGTTGTCATTGTTTGAGCTAGTAGGTTTGATTAATAATTGAACAAAGTTTAGCTAAAAAATTAATTATAGCCTTAGGCTTCAACCTTAATCAATATCTTTTTGTTAGAGGTGAGTTTTGAAAATTTCACCAATGGATTATATTATTTTCTTATATCCTCTATATTTGCAAAATTTCAATAAAATTAAAGATTAATAAGTATGGTGTCAATAAAATTTTCTAATTGTTAATTTTTATAGTTTAAAACTATACTTAAAATATAAGCTTATAGATCATATAGTAAATAATATCCGATTGACACAAAATTTGACATGTGTATTAAGAGTGTGAATATGCAATTCAACGGTTAGATTTTCAAAATATGTAGTACTGTTTATTTTAGGCGAAAAAACACTTTTGATCCCTATATTTTGGACCAATTCTCATTTTCATTCATATTTTGATTTTACTACTATTCTAGTCCCTAAAAACAGAAAATCAATTTTATTTTAGTCTCTGCCATCAACTCACTAACTGAAAAGTCTTATTTGGCAAACGCAGGGTCAACCTTGCTGACATGACGTTGACGTGGACATTAAAATATATTTAAAAAAAGTTATTTGGCATTTTTTAAATGCCACATCAGCATTTAAATTAAAAGATTTTAAAAAAAATTAATTCCTCAAATTTAATTTTAGTTTTAATTAAAAAGAATATAAAACAAAAAAAAAAGTTCTTTCAAACAAAAATTTTACTTTCTTTTAATTAAAATGATTTTTTTATTCCAATTTTTTTTTTGGAAGAACATATTCATGTTCTTTGTGTTCTTCCTAGATATGATTCATATTCTTAGCAAATTAATTTTTATTTTCTTATCACTTTCTTTGTCTTTCTTGTACTTTCTTTATAACCAAACATATCAAAAAATAATTAATTAATTAAATTTCTTTCTTGTATTTTTTTTTTATTTTTTTATTCCTTTTGCTATTTTTTCAAAAGAACATGTTCATGTTCTTTGTGTTCTTCCCCAATGTTCTTGCCCCATAATCAATCTCTAGCAAAGAACCAAACCCCAAACCCATATCTCAACCAAACCCCAAACCCATAAATTTTCTTAGCAAACAAACACAAAAAAAAACCCATAGAAAAAACAAACAAAAACCCCCAAATCACCATCACCGAATCAAAGAACATGAACATCAAACCCAACCAAAAGATTAGAAACCCATCAACCAACAAAGCACCACAACCGAATCAAATCTTCCAAAGTCTTCCAAAATTTTCCCTCAGCTAGCAACAAAATCAAAATAGTGACTCTTGACTCTCTAGAAGTGCAAAAATGGTGATCAAGATTGTGACTCTAACTCTCACTCTAGGCATGGTGATTCTACTACTATCACTCCCCGGCGGTGTGAAACTAGTCCATTGAATCTCTAGGAGCGACATGGAGTCAATGCTTTTTGCCTTGAGAGCCTGCGGCTACAACCTCTTCTCCAACACCATCGCCACCTCCAACCTCCAGTTCGACCTCCTCTGCACCCACTCCAACACCAACACCAACGACAATGCTTCCAACGACGACTACTTCTTCACCATTTTCACTTGATTGCCATTTTTGCACTTCTAGAGAGTTAAGTATAGGGTTTTTTTTTTTTTTTTTTAGGATAAACGACAGAGGGTTTTATTTCAATCTAATGATTTTTTTTTTTTGAGAAAACATCAAAAAATAAATTTAACTAATTTAAAGAAAAATAAATTTAAACTAATTTTAGCTTTTTTTTAAAAAAAAAACTAATTATTGTTTTTTGTCTTTTAAAAAAATTAATTAAAAAAATAAGTAAAATGCTGACATAGCATTATTTAAATGCCTAATGAATTTTTTTTGCTAATGTGGATATGACATGGATGTGTGGCTAATGACACGTAGGATCAATTATTTATTTTTTAATTGCAAAGCCTACCAACAGAGCACTTTGTTTGCCACATATGCATTTTCTGTTAGTAAATTGGCGGTAGGGACCAAAATAGAATTGATTTTATGTTTTAAGGGACTAGAATAGTAGTAAAATCAAAATAGGGACCAAAATGACAATCAACCTAAAATGTAGGGACCAAAAGTATATTTTCGCCTTTATTTTATTGAGTAAGGTTGTAGTCTTAAGCTATAACCAATTTTGTAGCTAAATTTTGACCTTAGTAATTAGAGTACTTTGCTAAATTATGAATGAAAACATTATTTTCAATATCATCTTGATTGGCATTAAAAAATAAAAATACGAGATTGGAGGTCACAATCATTGATGATTTATATGGTTACTTCCTTTATTTGGGGTATAATCACTATTACAATAAATAAAATGTTCCTTTTAATTTCAATTGTTGAGATTTTTTTTTTTTTTACATAGTAATTGTGCATAAATACATCCAACTAATTTGTACTTACTGAAGAATCACATTTTACAGAGTCAGCCTCATTTTCCAACTAGTCAATTCTTTTAAACTAGATTTAATTATTTGGTGAATAGTTTAAATGAAAATTTTGCTTGCACTACCTGTACTACTCCTGCGTTCAAGGAAATTTTTTTAAGATGACATAATACATAGGTAGCCCCACTCCTTCTCTCTCTCTAAGAAAAAGAATTCCCTTTTTCTTATTTGACATTCAAAATTTTAGCAGAATTCAATTCCTTTAGTTGGCCCCTCCACCTAATTCCAAAGGAATTTACTATATGAATAGAAATGTTATTACAAACTTCCTTCTACAATGTGAAAGAATAGTAAAACTCTGATCTTTTACTTTCAGAACATGCTTACACAATGGAAGTAAGTGAAAAGTGCGACGTTTATAGCTTTGGAGTAGTCACATTAGAAGTAATATGGGAAGGCATCCGGGTGATTTGATCTCATCATTTCTATCAACCTCATTTGCATCATCTTCCTATGATGTGCTATTAGAAGATGTATTGGATCAACGGCTTGCGAAGCCTACAGGGCAAGTTGCGGAGAAGGTGGTTTTAGTGGCAATGATAGCATTGGCATGCTTGCACAACAATCCAATTCACTCGTCTCCGACCATGCAACAAGTTTATCAGAAGCTATCAACTTGGAATCCCCATTCACAAAGCCTTTGGGCATGATCACATTAAGAGAGCTTGTTGGTCTCGAAAATCTGATTTAAGCTTCACAAGTGTTTTACATATTCTCAAGTACGCTATCCTGTTTGTGTGCATTCGTTCCTCGTGTATAGTTTTAAATACTTATAAAGCTAAAACTTAAAAAGCCACAATTTTGCATGATTGTTCATTTCCTCTGCAGTTGTCGGCATTGAGCTTGAATCTCTACTCTACTGTGATGCCTAGGGCCAATCTTTGGCCGCTTCAATGTTCATCTAGTACGGCAAGAACACCAGCTTCAACCTGTCCAAGCCTCCATCTCTAGACCAATCCAAGCCCAACTAAGCGCTTCAAGCTTAAAGGATGCTAAGTTCTTTCTTGCTTTCTTCTACTTTATGTTTTCGGTCAAAAGCTCTTAAAGTGTGGGAAACCAAACTGGTTAAGGTCAATCAGAACATTGTCTTCAAACTTATCATGATGTGTTCATTGGGCTCCTTATATTTTATTTATATTTCTTATTGATTTTTTTTTTATTTGAGATTATTTCTATGTGAGATGTCGAGAAATTAGAGGGTGAGAAGGGGAAAAATGGATGCTTACTTTTTGCTGATTATATCAACATGATTACATGAGGTCACCCCAATTTTGTGAAAAGATTCATATTGGATTGTACTATATATTCTCCTAGATCTGCCTCATGTGTAAAATAAATAAAAAAATAGTTAAGATTTTAGAAATTGCTCTTTTCACTATTTTGAAGGTCTTCCACATTGGCACTACACATTTGTATAAGGTTATCAAGTTTTAGAGAATTAGTTCTTCTTAAGAGACCCCATTTGCTTTTGCCACAGGTATCTTCACTCTTGCCTTGAATAGAAGCAAGCTTTTTTTTTTTTTTTCAGTCAGTATTGAATTAATATACAGGGAAATTGGTCTTTTGGAGCTCTTCTTTAATAGGATTGTTTGTTTGATTGATTTTGGACAAATGGTTTGTCTTATTGCATCAAGAAGCATTCATGGTAAATGATTTGTGTGTGTGTGTGTGTGTGTTTGGGGGGGGGGGGGGGGGGGGGGGGGGGAATAAAAGAGGTGGATACTGAATAAACTATAAGTTCAAAAGTTTTTATTTGGAGTTTGCTTGGGATTATATGCCTTTTGTTCATTTGGTTGGGCTCTAATTGGTTTTGACACTATTTTTGGATGCATTTGGCGCCTATTGGCATATTTGGAAGTAGCTTGAGATGATTTGCACTTTGATCTTTTGGTTAGGCTTCGTTTTGATTTGGCACCTCAAGTAATCGTGGCTTGAGAGAAGTCTCTACAAGGTAGGGAGGATTTTGATTAAATTTGGTGATCTACAAAAACTCTTCATTGTGGATAATTTTTGAAAAGCTTGGTGCAATTTGTAATTCTTTATTTTCGGATTAAGGAGAAATTCTTTCTTTGACTTGTTTGGAAGATTGCTTGGTGGAATTTTAGTTATGGTGAAGATTATTAGATTTTTCCTTATATTCATATTTTGAATTGATTTGGGTTGCAATTTGAGATAATCCATAGAGACTTTGATGGAGGTGTAGGAGAATTTTAGAAATTCTTTCTCTGACTTGTTTGGAAGATTGCTAGGTGGAATTTTAATTATGGTGAAGATTATTAGATTTTTCCTTATATTCATATTTTGAATTGATTTGGGTTGCAATTTGAGATAATTTATGGAGACTTTGATGGAGGAGTAGGAGGATTTTTCATTTAGGTGGTTTGATTAAATTCAAGCTACAATGGAGATGTGTCACTTTTGTTTCATTCATGCTTTAATTGCATATCTTTTGTGTACATAACAACATATTCTCCTTTGTTGACTTTGGTTTCTTCTTGATCGAAAACTAATTCTTACCATGTATTCTTTTTTATGTTCCTTATAAAATAACTAAACTTTAAAATGGAAAAAAAGAGAACACATGACATATCATAATTGGTGGACAACAAAAAAAAAAAAATTGGTGAAAAATTGGTAGGAAAAAAAATGGTACAAATGATTTGTATTCTCTCTTAGTCATATATATATATATTTCTCTCTTATTTGATTTGTGTAGCGAGCCTAACAAGTTGGGTGATACAAAAAGGTGTGGCAAAAGGTCAAAGTGAGAGACCACTTTAATGATTGCTGTGCAAGAATTCCAGAGAAGGGAAATCTTCTACTTATTTTAGGTTTAGCCTCAAATTTTGTATTCAATCCCAAACATTTTATGGAGGTAGTAAACTTTGTCTTTGAGAGAGAATAATTTTGGGTGTATTAGGGTTTGAGTTTTGTGAGAATGTCTCTACATCATTTTGTATTCTCCAAATTTGTTAGTGAAATTTCTTGTTGTTGCCACCTGTGGATGTAGGCCAAAAGCCGAACCACGTAAATTCTTGGTGTTTCCTTTTCTTTGTTTATACTTTATATTTTTTTGGTTAAAATCTTTTTATTTTTTTATGGAAGGGTCTATGTATCTATTAATTAACACATTTAAGTATTATTATAGCATTTTATTGAACAATTAAAACTTGTAGTATATCATTTCTCAAGAAAAAAAGATTAAAAAAAGCACAAGATTGATTCAGCACAAGGTTGTACATCAAAATTTAATGGGCAATCCATTTGTTCCAGATGCCTAATATATTTGGTATATTAGTTAATACCAATACTAATAACTTTGAGGGTCAACAAAATAACCAATGCATTCAGTGAGTCAGTCAGAGTGTAATTTTTTTTTTTTTTTTTTTTTTGGGGGGGGGGGGCTAAAATGTAAATTGCATTTGAGTCAATTCTCCATAAACGAGAATTCCATCAAGGCATCACCTGATCCTCAGGTTCAAAGAGACATATATATATATATATATGAATCTTCATGATGCTCCGAAAGCAACTAAAAGAGCATTTAGAGGTCCGCTACATTTGTATCAAAATTAAAGGGTAAAATAACTAGCAAGTTATAAAATACGTATCTCGATCTACACAAAGTATAATGTTGTTTTCCAGGAATGTTTTATACGCTAAATATGTAACAAACTTCTCTAATAAAGAGACATCCATCATCCCACTTTAAATCTAAACAAACCCTCATTATATTTTACTTCTAGTAAAAGGATAACACATATTTTCGTTTCCAAATAACCAATGAGCAAAGAATAAATACAACCAAAAAAATCAGAAAACAAAAATCAAATAGAAAACAAAGAGAGAGTAAATGCAGAAAAAAAAATTAAAACCCATTAAAAATTGGGAAAAAAATGGTTTAAGAGTAATTATAACTTTCCAGAGGTGATCTTAGAAGTAGATGATGTTGTGAGAAAATAAGTCAAGAAAAAGAGAAGTACGAGAAAGTAGGTTAAGAAAATATGAATGTCAAAAAAATTTCAAGAAATTGTGAGACAATAGCTTTAGAAAATAATTGTGAAAAATAATATTAGGGGAAGGTGTGTGTCAAGAGTGAACAAAAAAGAATTCAAAAAAATGAGATAAAAACTTAGGCTGTAATTTTGGTTTAGATCTATATATGGTGGGAAAGATGGTTGTCTTTACTAAAGACGCTTCTTCCTTTCTGGGAGCCATTAAATTGGTTCTAATTAGGGTTTATGCTTGACTCTTTTTTTTTTAAGAGATAATTACAACATGCTGCTAACCACGTAGTTCGAATCCTTTATACCCGACTTGATTACACTTTTTATAATGTGAATTACCATCCCCTGGTTGATATCGTCTAACTTCTATTAGAATCCTTAATTGTAGGGGTAGTTAATTATTATCCTTATCAAAACTTTATAGAATCTTGAAAGGAATAGATAATTGTCCTTATCTATAATCTACAGTCTTAAATATAGAATAGAAAAATAAATAATCTAAAACCTTAATACAAGACCACGTGACTTTTGGCGCCTTTGATATTTGGGAAACATTTACGTAGGTGTTCCTAAATTTCGACAGAATATATGAAATAATGAACATGGCTTGCTTAAGACATGGTGATGTAGTCCTAACTCCTAATTGAAGATTTATTGCAATACTCCTTTTGCAGACGTTGTTTCAAAAGAATAGATTCGTTTCCCAAATGCATAGGAACATCTCACAAAATTGCAACCCCCTTTGAAATAAGAGTGAACAACAAAATTACTGTATGTTTCTCTACTTACAAGGGAAATCATGGAATGTAACGAACGAACGATTAACGGATTTCAGGACTCTAGAAATGCAATAGCCAAAAATCTTTTGGGATAATTCACAAGATGCATACTAACTGGCTTGACAGTCCACTCACTTTGTTGCATTTCTACATACAGATGCTATGTAAGCTGAAATGGACACATTCATTGCTAGTAAGCCTAAAGTAATTAGCATAATGCCCAAGTTAAATCACAAATGTTTCTTTTGTCTTTCTCTATTCCTGCAATCATGCAATTATCCCCTGTTTGGTTACCAAGAAATAAAGCAAAAGCAAAAGAAAACAAAGTCAATCTTCCTCAATTAAGCCATATATGTCTCAGCTCAATTAAAGGTGAATGACATTGATTCCTAAGCAAGTTATATCTCATTTAGTTCTCTGCTTTTTTCTTTGAACACATCAAGCATAAATATCTAATTTTTAGTATTATGAAAATAGTAACAATAAAAGAAATAACATTTGTAAATGACTTCTAATTCAAATTGCATGAAAGAACAAAAGAAAGTAAAGAATACTAGCCTCTAAGCATATAACCAAAAAAAAAAAATCAAGTTTTTTAGTTTTAAAAGTTCTCTAACAGTGACTTAAACCAAATCCTTAGGAAATCCAAAGGGGTGTGCATTGCTTTGAGCGCTGCATCCAGACGAATATCTCTCTGCAAAACAAAGTGTGAGAACATGAGAGTGTAAAATTCTTAGAGGAATCTAAATAAAACTGAGAGAATTTCATTGATCAAGAAAAGAGTCTTACAATCAATTGAATTGAAATACATAGCCTAATCCTACTTATACACAGTTCAAACCAAGCAAAATAACTAACTTCCTAATCTGGCGCGAAAAACTGTTACCAGAACCATCTAAACTGTACACGTGCCATCCAGAAATAACAAACTCTCTAACTGCCTAATTTCGTGGAACTAACTCCTCAAAGCTCTGGATGAATAGCTCATGATAAGGGGGAACTTCTTCAATTACTTCTAGAAGGTCTGTGCTAACCCAGGTAGGCTCTGATGCTATCCTTGTTGCTTGGCTTGTGCACCTTTGCTCATCAGGTGCTGCACTTGCTGCTGCTTGTCTCAAGCACCTTAGCTCACCAACTCTGTTATGATGATCAGCACTGCCATCTGTAGTTTTAACACAGAAAATACAGAATGTGGGTGTCCAAGAAATTAACTTAAGAAAAGAAAATGTGAGAGAAGGTGAAAGAAAATAAGTGGGAAAATAACAAAAGAGCAGAACCTTCTTGGACGTCCTCTTGGTCTTGAAGCCATAGTGATTGATTTCTCTAATTCTCTCTCTCTATCTTTCTTTTTTTCTTTTGGGACAGAGTAGAATATAGATAAAAGGTTTTTTCAATGGTTTGCAAAGGAAGCTATTGAGATTTTATCAAAGAGAATCAGATAAACATAAGCAATAATCTAGGTTATCGCATCACAAGAAAAGTTCTTCTAGTAAATCAATAAAATCTCATAATATTTCATAGTTCAACGAGTAGTCAGTCCACTGGGTAAAAATAAAATGAAAACAAAATTTATATATATAGAAACCCACCAGGTTCACAATTCAAAATCATTTAGATTTTATTTTTTAGGAAAATGTCAAGACCATAATTTTTATCACAACTTGCTTATATGACAAGTTGTGAGTGGTAAATTATAGGTGACGAGTCTACAACTTTACTACTCACGACTTACCACGTGAGCAGGTTGTGTCAAAAGTTATAATCCTAACATTACTTTTTTTTTTTTTTTTTTTACCTAAACTTTATCTAAACAAACCGAAAGACTCATACATAAAACTTGGTTGCGTGTGCCTTTAGATAATGAAGTATTTTAGTTGGTTATTCCGACCAAACGTTAACTCAATTTAATAGTCAAGATATTTGATCACTAATTCAATTTGCGGGTAATCAATCAAATTGTAGGTCATATAAAAAATATAAAAATAAGTTTGAGAAAAAAGTTGAAAAAAAATAGGCATGCCTAAATTACTAAGTAAAATTAATTCTAAAGCACTAGTCAAGTTTCACATGCAACAACATTAAATAAATTTTTAAAAAATAAAATAAAATAAGGGCAAGTTTTTGCTAGATAAATCTCGATCACATAACATTACTTAGAATTCTAGTAACAAAAATACTAAAAACACATCCTACGCATATTGCATTCTCACTAGTTGCTCTAGTCCCATAAATTTCAATTTGAGCTAAAACCTGAAGCTCTAAAACCACATCCTATGCATATATATTGGAGGACTAATAAGAGCCTTCATAGCAAAGTGTTTAAAAAATATAGCTTTTAAAAATGTATTTTATCTATTTTACTATTTCACTTTATAATACATCTAACATTAAAGGTTCTATTTTTATACTACTTAATCTAAAATAATATAAACAACTCATGAAAATAATATAAAAAATGCCACCACAAAAACCTATAGACAGCCACCTCCACTAGCCACAACCGCCATGGCAACCACAACCGATTGTAGAGGAAAAAAAAAACAAAGCCAAAACAAAATCATGACCCATCACCACTAGCCACAACCACAACCACGTCCACTACTACTCACACACCACTATGGCAACCATATCCCAGTGTAAGGGGAAAAAAAAACTAAGGCAAAACCACAATCTATCACCACCAGCCACAACAACCCACCATCACAACCACAACCAACTGCCACTTATCCACAAAACCCATACCCAAAATCAACCACGACATCCACCAACCCATGAAACCCATACTAAAAATTAACCGCCGCCGCCACCACAACCATCAACTCATGAAACCCACACCCAAAATCAACCACCACTACTACAGCCAGCAAACCCACAAAACCCACACCTAAAATCAGCCACCACCACCACTACCACCAAACCCATAGAACACACACAAAACAAGGAGGAGAGAGAAGAGACCAGCGGCAAAGATAAAGTCATGGAAAAGAGAGGAGAGGGAAGAGAGAAAAGAGAGACGAGTCTAGAGAGAGAGAGAGAGAAAGAGAGAATTAAAAAAATGTAGCAACTTGTTACAGTGAGTTATTACTAGTGGCAACTTACTACAGTAAGTTGCTAAAAAATTTTAAGTTTGGCCACTGATAAAGGGGTTTTTTTGGTACTTGAGTTGTTAAGAAACTTTAAAGTTATTCTAACAGCTTTAGTGTGAATGTTCTAACTTAAAATTTATGATACATACTTTTGTAAGGGTTTTTTTAAAAAAAATTTGAACACTTTGTTTTTTGGTTTAGACAACTGACGTTTTTTTAACATATCATACATATTTAATCTTAATTGTTAATATAAGATAAGATAGTCATTCATTCTTAAAAAAAAGATAAGATAATCATCGTGGGTTCCAGTTAGCTTAATTGGTAAAAATTTTATAAAACAATAGTCATTTAGGTGAGAAATCAAATCCATTTAAGAAAGAAATTTTTTTTCCTAAATAATGTAATGTTATTTGTAGTTTTTTTTTAAGTACATAAATTATTTTGGTTTGACTAAAGTTTATTCTCGTGGGTTGTGATGTTGTTGTTTGGGCTGGGTTGTGAATTTAATTTTGGAGGGGAGCTAACCTTTAAGCCCAAATTGAACTAAGAAGTACTATGTATACCTTCTGTTTTGGGTAATGTCAGGTTGGCTAGGGCTCTGTGTCCATCTCTGTATATCTTCCGTGTAAATCTATTTGACACACAATTTCACATAAGACTTTTGAGTCCTGCTGGCCCGCTAAAAATTGAAATCAAACTCAAATTATCGATCTTGTCATTGGACAAGTCAGACTGAAAATATTTGGGTCCGTTTGGCTGAGACGATGGAAAAATAGAAGGATAAAATATTGAGAGAAGATGAAAAAGTGAGATGATAGAAAAGATTTTAATTTTTTTTTATTTGTGTTTGGTTAGGAGAACGGAAAAGTGGAGGGATGAAAAAAAAATTTGTTTAATTGAAAATAAAGTTTGTATAAATTTACCATTATGTCCTTATTAAATAAAACAAAAAGTATCGCATTATACTTTAAAAAAATTGTGTATAGATGGACACTTCATTAATGTAAAAAAAATAGTATGAAAAATTAACCCAAAACTGTTTTCTAAAAGGAAAAAACCAACCAAAAATCATGAGAAAATAAACATATGAGCACCAAAAATTAAGAAAAAAAGAAGAAGAAGGAGAAGAAGAAGAAGAAGAAAGCTAACACGTCTAGACAAAATCAAAGAAAGAGAAGAATAAAAAAAAGCCAAAGCACGTTAGTAAGCAGAGAAAAAAAAAAAAAAGCAAGCACGTAAACAGAAAAAGAAAAAATCAAGGAAAAGTCAAAAAAAAAAAAAAAAAAAAAAAAAAAAAAACCAAAAAACGTTAAAAAAGATGGGCGCAGTTTTGTCTAAATATTTTTTCTATTTTTCACTCCAATTTTCTCTCCAATTTGGAGAAATTGTATTTTGAAAGAGAGGAGAGAAAACTTGTGGGCCCACCACTTTTCTCTCTCTCTCTTCCTTTCAACCAAATAGTGAAAAATGTCATTTTCTACCTTATTTTCCTCTCCTTATTTTCAATCTTCCATGTTTTAACTCCAACCAAACATACCCTTAGTAAACAGGCATAATAAATTCTGCAACTTTTATTCATCATTTTTTTTAAGATAAAGTTTGTTCATAACTTTGGGTTTGAATAATGTGATCTCACTTTTAATTAATGAGATCACCATTCACATATAATTGTGAAGTTTAATGTGTGATTAGACTTAATTGTTGGTAAAATTCAACTTATTATATACATTTAGTATATAATTTTAATTTAAAATTAATGTTACATACAAGGAATACCTATCAAATTCAAGGTTCAAATCCCCCTTTCCACCTATGGATTTAGTTTTCGTGAGTATAATAGAAAAATAAACTCATTTTATTTTAATTTTCATCTTTCTCCAAGACTCCTAGTTAAAGATATATAGCAGTATACACGATTTATTTCTGAACAGTGCAACACACAATGAAAGGAATATGCCTTAACGATTTATTGTGAAACATGGAACGAGTAGCACTAAAAAATCATCCAAGTGCACTAGGATCCTATAATCCCATTTCTTATTTTATGCATAACAATGTAATTATGTTGTCTATGCAGCTTTTTTTGCATAACTTTTTTTTAAATTAGGGGTGTGCAGCAACCCATCAATCTGCCATAACTAATTTTATCACTTTGTTATTTTCAAGCAATTATCATTTCTTTTTTCTTCTTGTGATCAACTTTGGTATTCTAATCCTCCATTCTTACTCCCCTGGTGTGCAGCCAACACACACACAGACTATAATTAAAGACAAGTCCATAATAATATAGAAGGGTATGTTTCATGCTTGTACAGAGACTGTCAAATGGAAGTAGTGTCCAATTTGCCATTTACACGCAATTAGCAAATGTAGTTTGTGATTATGTTGCATGCTTTTGCAGAGATTTTAAAACCTGTTGAGGACTTCGGTTGAATTCAAAAAATTAATTTGTAATACCTTATAAATTATAATGAGGGCCTGTAATGTTGATCTATGGCTAGATCAATTCGATAATTTAGAATCCTTTTATGCTTATTCTTTGGTTAATGAAAGTGAAAACTAAAAGATTTATCTTTTAATTTTATTATCCTTAATTGTCTTTCCTGTCCCAATAAATTTGAGAATTCCTATGACTTGTTTAATTGTTTGATGTTGTAGGCCTTCCAAATTATATGATGCTTCTTTCACGATAACCTTCACCACAGTTCATGGTCCAGGAATGAATGTAGCTTTTACAGAAGTGATTTTTATTTGTCAATGTAATTACCCCATTGTGGAGGTCAGGCTACCAAAAAGTAAAACAAACAATTTACTTCTTCAAACAAACAAAGTATACTTAATTTTTTAAATTTAAGCAGGTAAATTTTATATGGAAAAAAAATGCATTTTTTTCAAAGTATCTTTGTTTTATCATTGTTTTTTTTTCTTGGTTATAAGAAAATAATATAATAATATGGTGAGATTTCTTATAGACCATAAGTTCCTTCTTCTTTTACCCTTTTGCCCTTTTTTTTTTCCTTAGTGTTTCTCAGAATCTAAATACATGAATAATTGTGTGGTATTATAATTTTATGAAAAGAGCATCATGATAATAAAGTAATCCTCTTACATTTTTCTTTTTTACTAATTTAGTAAAAAAAAAAAAAAAAAAAACAATGAAGTAACTTGAGTGTGGGCCTTCTAACTCAACGGCTTAAATGGCCTAGTTACCTCTGCCTCAACACATTTTTATGTTGATAAGGGTCTTGAGCTTTGATGAGGAGTGCTATGAGTTGTAAGTCGGATCCGTGAAATAACAAAATCTAGGCTCTTAAGTCCATTACATTGAAGGAATATATTTTTCGGCTTTGAGCTCATTCCATGTAGTGGGCAATTTTGGGCTTTTAAGCCCATTCCATGAAGTGATGACTTTAGGCTTTTAACTTTTAAGCCAATCTTATGTAATGAAAAAGACCTAAGCCCATTTTTCCAAGAAATATAAATACCTTTGGACGAAAATCCAATCCATATAGAGAAATTCTGGGCTTTGTGGGTATTAAATTTTTTTTTTTTTGCATGGAAGTATATTGGCAGCCAGATTTGTCTTGGACAACGGCTTCAGATCCCGGGTAAGAACTGGAAACAAAATTCGAGTTTGGCCAGACCAATGGCTTCCAACCCGTGCTCCCATGCTAACCATCAAATTATTTAAAAATAATAATCAATGTTATTACATGCAAGGAATACCAATAGAAGCTAAACGAATTTTATTTTTAGGTGGGGTGGCACCTTGTTTGTAGATTTCGTTTTTGTGAGTATGATAGAAAATAAACTAATTTTATTTTCGTTTACACTTTCCTCCAACTACTCTTAATTAATAAGATGTAGTTGTGAATTGTGATTGATTTCTGAACCATGTAACACACGTTGAAAAGGGTATGTCTTTACTCTCCATTTCTTATTTTGTTCATAACAATGTAATTATGTTGCTTCTTCTGCATAATTACTTTTTTTTTTTTTTTTTAATTCTTGGTACCTAATTGATTGAAATGTTTAATATTTTGATGAGTCTAGGTTGTTGATCAATACAATCAGCAAGCTCCCTTGGCACCACCAACCATGTTTGAACAATATGGTGGTGGGCGTGGTGGTGCAATCTCTATTGGTGAAGCACTCAAAGCCACTACCAAGACAGCTGCGGTAGAAGATCGTGGACTGGAGTGATGCTACTGTTATTCAGACAGTGAAGTTAAAGCACCAGGGCAAATCAACATAGTCCCAGGTGGGGTTGCCACTACAGCCCAATCAGCCGCAAGTTCTAATGCTAGAGCAACAAGCAACGAGAAAAAGACAGAACTTGTCAATATTCTAGCAATAATAGATTAATTTACACTTATTTATATCTACTATTTGACACATATATTCATAATTAATATAGAAATATTCACATTTTAATGCGAAAATATTAATATTTTAATGCAAATAAGTAGTGAATGTATAATAATCAAAATCCCTAATTATAAGGTGTGAGAATTGAAACCCTTAATTAGAGAATGATTAATTACTAATGGTGCTCGACTTTAGTATTTTATGAAAACTTTTAGTTATTCTACTAATTGATTTTTTTTTTTTTTTTTGAGAAACAATCGGTTAATCAATGACATATTTGAAAGAGAAAATTAAAATTGATTTTTTTTTTTTGGAGAATAAAAAACGGATGGCAAGTATGTGTGTGGGTATATATATAGACGAAACTATTTACTTACAATGTTCTCTATGAAGCTCCTTGTATTACATGTACAAATCATTATTTTATAATCATTACTGTATACTACTTACTATTTTACCCAAAAAAAAAGTGAATTTGATGCTTTTAATAAGTTTACAATGACAAAAGGCCACAAAAGGCCAATTGCAGTCAAGCTCATATTCAAATTTGTCTTTTGATGAGCACTGTGGGCTCCAGTCACATCCACACATCTGTAATATAGATAAGCCTTTGTTCACAAATAGACCGGTTCATTTTGCTAGCCTGCTTGGGTTAAGCGCTGGTTTCAACCTATATTCAGGTTCAATTGTGTGAAGACTTGCCCGGCCTAGTGGATAGCACCAAATGTTTAAACCCAGGCCCTATGCTTTATAGCGTACTCAATGGAGCCTAGCCTAAGCCTCTTGTTATTTTTTTAAGGCTCATTGCACACGACTCAATTTGGATGATGCAGTTTTCATATAGTTTCATTGAGAGAGAGAGGTTGCAACTTCCTCTTAATAATAATTAAATAGTAAATAACAATAAGCTATTGCATTATTGTAATAAAATTAAAACCTTCAACACGATCCAAAAATAATGGGAAACTATTACTTTTTCTTATCTCATGAGCATATCAAAAAGTCTATACAAAATAAAATTTCATTTTTCTCATTCTTCTTTTCAACCTTTAACCAAATAAAACGAAATTTACATCATTTTTTCATCTTTCAACTTTTTTCTTCTCTACCCTATCAATTTTTAATCAGCGATATTCTTTCTATCCTTCCTTGGTATTCTATCCTCCCACCTTTTTATTATCTAGCTCATTGGTGCAGTTTTGCCATATTTGATGGATATATAACATTCTATTGAAGCAAATGAATGTGTTCTAACCCATACAAACACATTGATGCATTTAAACTTAAACACAATTTTTATTATAAAATATAAATAATTAGAAAATTTATTTTAAAAAATAGGATGTAAAACATGCATTAATGCATATATATAGATTGATTTAAAATTAATCACAATTTTTATCATAAAAATATATAATTAGTCAAATTATTTTGTTTAAAAAATAAACATAATTAGTCACATATTAAAGTTCTTACCTAAATTTAATACTACTTATGATCATTTTTTGTTCTAATTTTTATTAAGATAGAAGGTGTGGTGATTTTTATTGAGTATATGTGATTGATTTTTTTTAAAAAAATTTATAGTTCATTAATATTATATTCTTAATATTTTACACTCATTAACTCACTTGACACAAAGATTAAAAAACTTAAGTGAAAACATGTCACAAACTTAAGTGAATAATTATGATGTAGTCCCCAAATAAATTTAGACACAGCGCAAAGTTGGAATTTAATTTTAAATTCCAATTGAACTCTCTTATAGTTTTGGCTATTGATATATATATATATAGGGTTAAATTAAAATTAAAGTTAATTAAGTTCATTTTGTGGATCTAAGCACAGTGATGGAGGAATTTAATAAAAAATTTGAAGGAGTGGTCTTAATTCTGAAAACAGAAATTAAATTAAAAAACTAAACTTGAGACTTTCAGATATTGATGTTTCCATTGATGAGCATTGATCAAATACAGAGGCAGCGTACATCATTGAGGTCTATAGCTTTTTTCATTGGGCTAAATTCATAAAAATCTGGCCTATCACATTCAATAATAAATTTCTAAAGAAATTCGGGGAGAGACATTCCACACCGTTTTAGTAATTTTGGTATTAGTCTCAAACATCGATGTCCTCAACCATAGGAAAAAAGATTTCTTAGTTCTGACCTTTCCAAAGATGAAAATGAAATTCTGCAGCAGTGTCATCATCTTCAATTTAGACATCATTTCTAATGCACGGCAAGTTGGAAAGTTGCCAAATGTATAGATGTGTGTTGTGAAAGGATTCTCATGAGTTACCATCCCAGTCGTCCAAGTCAGTCTTTCATTCATATTTGTGAAATGATGCTTTCCCCTAATGTAGGGGAAGTTGGTCACAGCCAAGTAGCCCTTCCCTCTAATGCATGACCAAGTCTCCTTCACCCATATACACGGCTAGAACAGTCCTTTTCCCTGATGCAGTCAATTCTTCCCTCAAATACACGGCCAGTTAGTCAAGAAAACAATTGAAAGGGAAGCAAACAGCATCACCTATTAGTTTTCAAGAGCCTTTTCACTAGTGAATCATACGAGAGAAAGTTAAAACAAAAACATAAAAACATCCAACAATCAAGTGTTCGAAAAGCTTTGAACACCTATATTAGCTCAAAAATAAAAAAGTACTCAATAGAAATAGTGTCTTTGCAGCTATCACTTGTAAAATTTTAAATTTGGTTCAAGCGTCTCTTTTTATAAATTGAAATAGAGTATTCTCATACAAAAAATGGTTTGGTTAGCTAAGTAGTAAAGTTTCACAATTGATATATATATATAAAATAATATTAAAAAAATATTGACTTAAACTTTTAGATCAAGTGGTGTACTTATAATAGTCATCTTAATTTTTTTTTTAAATGGATAGTTACAACAGGGAGGAGATTTCAACCATTGATATCTTGAAACACCAAAAAGTGCTAACACATCTTATTTGAACTAATTAATATTTATCAATATTGAAAATACTGGTGCTAGTAATAATTAATTGACCTGCTATGTCAATTAAATATCAAGTTTGTTCGCATATATAAGAATATGTGATCACCGCACACTCTTAGCACAATAGTCACTCTATAAGTATATGTTCATGGGAGTGCTTGTAGAGTGTGGGTGGCAAGGGACGAGGTTTAAGTTTTTAGGAAGAAATTTCACATATATATCCACTTAAACTAGACTAGAGTAGAATTTATATCTTATATAAAAATAATATGCTGATGTAGTTTATAAGAGTTCTTTTTAGGATGCAAAATTTTTTGACAACCATTTTAAATTAGTCTACCATCTCACATGTGAGTCATTAAAAAAATTTTAATTACAGTTTGTGGTGAACAGGGGTAAGCTAATTTGAAATGTTGTGAAGCTGTAGTAATTTTTTAGTGGCTCCCTACCTCTATTAAGCCCATAATTCTTGAGGTGTTTGAATGAAAATGTATCCAAAATGTAGCTGATAAAGAGAGAGACTCGTGAAAATGACTACCCCATTCTTCTTAACGTACTCCATAAATTTTACTTTCAATTTCTTTCCACGTTAAACATGGAAAAGTAAGCAATAGTAGGGCCAATTAAGTCAAATCCTGTTTCTACTCACTTCAGTTTCGTCGAAAGTGAAATGATTCTTCCCTCAAATGCACGGCCAGTTAGAAAAATGATGATATGGATTGGACTGTCAAGTAATGACTAATTTATAAGGACCGATCAAATATTTCCTCCAACCCATTTGATAAGCAAAGTTCATCCCACACCCAGCTATCTGCCAAATGAAATAAGCATTCCATCACCACAAAAAGACACAGAGCTATTAAAGAATGAAAGGTAATTGTTTGTTCAAGATTTAGCGCTGCTACGTTGTCAATATGAGCATCGCTGCCATTGCCAACCCTTTCCTTGTCACTTCATGTTCATGGTCACAGTTTGAATTGGTCCTCAAAATGCCAATCGAGTATTCAACATGATCGGCTCACCAAGATTGTGACAGCTAACTAGTTTAAAGTTGGAAGCAGCAAAAAGAAACGAGAAGGGTTTTTATCTCTTTGTCCATTCATTCAGTCGGGTTGCTATATTTGTGGATATGCTTTTAATTATAGGATTTTTAAAAATAAAATAAATTAACTTAATTGTTGTCAAGAATCTTGTAATAAAATTGGTGCCTCTTTATGTTTCAAACAACCTTAATTAGAGTTCAAATTTCCCCTCATCCCTTATAACTATCTAATTAAAAAAAATATAAAAAAATAATACCACCGCACACCTTTGGTGCAATAGTTATTTCACAAGTATAAATGCTTGTGGGTGTAGGGAGTAAGCGTCAAGGTTCAAGTCTACAAGAAAAAGCTTCACACACTTATGCAATTAGATTAGATTAAAATAGAATTTCTATCTTTAATATATAAAAAATCCAATTAAAAAAAAAAACTTTATGTTACATAATCTTTATAGAACACATAGATTGTCATAAACCACCATGTATTAGGGGTCAAATGAGTATTCACCAAAAGAATTGAAACATGTAAACATATTGCACGTCAAAAAGCTCAATGGGTCAAATGAGAAAAAGACTTATTAACTCAAATTTCTTCTATGGAGACCGAACCACGTAATCTTTTTTATATTCTTGTGCTACTCTATTTTATGCTTCCACATATACAATATATATATATATATATTATATTTTTTTTTTTTTTTTGCTCCAATTTATTTGATATCAAAGTATCTTTAACTTGATTCATGCAATGATTTTCTTCACAAGTTGATGTTCCACAAACCTGTAAAATGATAATATTATGTATAATTATTTAGTGGTCCTAGAGCACAAAAAATTTGTGCTCTCCTCTCTCACATGATTAATGGTTCTTATCATGAGTTTAATTAGTGAGACCAACTATCTTATGAGATGGGGTACCACACATTTATTATACTCCTAGAATACTAAATAATTATTCTAATATTTTTTTTTAGAGTTTCAACATATAGTGTCTGTTTTTTATGATTGTGCTATTTTATCATCAGATTAAGACACTAGTTAGTTTTTGGTATAGGTAGAAATTGAACCCCCAAATCTCATATTCAACCATTAAACATTTTAGCAGTTGAACTAACTGAAGTCCACAATTATTTAAAATTAGTATAAGTTTGCACATGATAACTAGAATTGCATGCATTAAAGCATCCACGATCGATCAAACAATCCTTGATAATTTCTACTGGCTTGTCCACCGCATTTTCTCAAGGAAACAATGGCAATTGTGTGATTTGGGCATGTGCTAAATTGGGTAAATAAATCATTTAATTTAATTTAATTTGATGATACGATTGGTATTATAAATTTATTTATTAACCACAAGAGAGATAAGAATACAAAAACAAAGCATAAGAGACGTCTGCCATGGTAATATGCCCCCAAAAAAGGAAAAACCGGTAAAAGAGACCAAGTGAGGATCTGAAATTGGGATTTCAGAATGTCAAAGAAAATACTCCAAGAATTCACCATTGCAAATAGGCACCAGGTACAGGAACGAGGATTAATTGAGCTCAGCAAACCTATTGAACATTTATTATAAGATTGAATTTTGTTACAGGAAAATATTTATAGCTCTGCAGGAAATGGTTTTGTTGGGCTAATTGAAGTCAACAAATTCTACCGCCTAATGCGCTGCATATAAACCATTGCAAGTACAATATTACTTATAACTTCTTATGTTACATACACAAATTTGACCTCCTAATGCACTACAACAATCTGTCATTGCGCAATTAGTGCGTCCCCTAATGCACGACCCAAGTCGGTGCTTTATTTTTTATACGTGAAATGATGCCTCTATTAATGCACTGGAAGTTTGTCAAGTCTCCTTCACCCCCAAATGCACGGTCAGTTAGTCCTCCTGTTCTCCAATAATATACATTACACGACCAAGAAAGTCCTCCCCAAAATACACGGCCAATTAGTCATAGGCCCCTAAAGGCCAATTTGTCAAGAAAACATCATAAAATAACCTATTATTGACAAATGACAAGTAAAGGGACGAATTAAAGCAATGGAAATGACCCATGAGTGCCAATCATGCTTGAGAAGGTGCCAGGTAGTCCTTCTCCACTAATATACATTACATGACCAAGAAAGTCCTCCCCCAAAATACACGGCCAATTAGTCATATGCCCCTAAAGGCCAATTTGTCAAGAAAACAATTGAGAGGACACCAAACATCAAACCTATGTATTAGTGACAAGTAGAGAGAGACACGAATTAAAGCAATAGTCATAGCTCTTCTCTAACTAATTAATCATATGTTAGAAAATAAAAACAAAAGGATATTTAACATGATTAGTACCTTTTCGACAATCACATTTATCCATGTTTGGTCTATGAAAAAATAGGAAAAGAAAATAGAGAGGAAAATTTGATTTTCTATATTCTGTTGGAGTGAAAATAAGAGAAAAAAATGAGGTACTAGAGTTTACCACCATTTTTTTTTAATCCAAATTAGGAAAAAGAAAAAAAAAAAAAAAAGGGTGGAGAAATAGCATTTAGAAAGAAAAAATTGCAAAATCTTCCCTCATCTTTTTCATCCTTCCACATTTATATATTAAGAGATATAGTATATTACTTTCCCTTTTGAACTTCTTCATCCTCCATATCAAGCACACAAGGTGGAAAGTACAAATCTTTCTTGTTCTTTCAATATTTTCAATCCTCTAACCCCCTCAATGAAAGTCTTAAAGTGTTAAATATGGTTAAATTTGGTTTTGCAAACCTTTATATATTGAAATAAAATATTTCCATTAATATGATTCAGATGTTATATATATATATATATATATAATATATATAAATATATAATATATAATAAGGCTCATTAAACTTTCCAAAACCTAGAAATCGAAAGCTGAAACAAACAAGAGCTCTTTCTTTTACTTTCCACTTCTCTTTAACTTATTTTGTATATATGGTAAAATTTATTTTCATCCCTAAAATTTGAATGAATTTTGATTTTATTCCCTAAAACTTTATGCAAACTTTAGGAACGTATATAATTTTAATCTAAAGAATTTGTCTTTAATCGAGCACAAAGCCTAACCCTCCTTTACCCTCGGATTTCTTGTCTTCTTTTCCCTTAGCCCTCAAGTTGAGTGCCCAACCCCATACTTTAAAAAAAATTAAAAATTTATCTTTCTTCTCTCTTCCTAATAAAAAAATGATCTCATAAGACGACTCTTACATCACGTGAGACCTGCACGTCTGTTAAGCTTGACTAATATATTATTTCATTTTATGTCTTCAATTCAATTGACCTTGTTGGGACAAAAAACAAAACTTGTGGAGAGCCGAAGACAGAGTTCAAGACGTGAGTACTATCTAATGTTCTAAAATCGTTGTCTAAAAATGTTGGTTAAGAGAGTCATGATTTACAAACTCTAAAAGATCCAAACCCATTTTTTGAACTAATAGTAATTACTAATACCAATGGCCCTAGTATTACTTACATTAGCCTCTCTTTATCAGCTAAATTTGGAACATTTTTTATTCAAACACTAGGTCACTTAGGCAATGGCATGGCCTAAGGCCCCTAAATGAAAGAAGGATTCACTCCATATACTATTAGAATATACTCCTGTATCTATCTTAAAGTGTAAATTATTTTTTTAAGGTCCCCTTCACTTGCCAATAATAAATAAATAATGCTCTCTATTGACAAATGGAATGCACTCTCTATATATTTTAACATGACAAATTTTTATGAAGCCTTAAATTTTAATCAATAAAAATTATTTTAAAAAACGATCATTCTTTTTTTTTTTTTTATACAAGATAAAATTTCTACTCTAACCTAATCTAAGTGTATACGTGTGTGAAACTCCCTCCTGAAGACTTGAACCCAGCCCTTACCCCCTACACTTCACAAGCACTTATAACTATGAAGTGACCATCGAACCAAGAGTGTGCGGTGGTAAAAACAATCATTCTTCAAATGTTGGGAACTCTATTAGTATTAACGCATTTTATTCTATTTGTGGCACTTTTAGAGTGCAAATTTCCAATCCACCAAACACAAAAAAAGGTTAATATAGTCAATAAACTCTGGCTCTCTCTCTCATAGTTCTCTAGACAAAGTCATACTGAAATCCAACATTATTACTTAAAAAAATATTAATTTATAAATATTTAAATCCGGTCCTAATGACTACCCCATTCCTGTTGACATGTTCCAAATAATTTGCAATCAATTTCTTAGTATGGTCACTCTCAAAAGAAAAAGAAAAAAATTCTTAGTATGGTCTACAGGGAAAAGTAAGCAATAGTTAATATTGTTTCTACTCACTTCAATTTATTAGTATGGTCTGTATGGAAAAGTAAGCAATATCTTGGGTTTCGCCAGCTTTATCTGGTAAATGAGGTTTTTGAGTTAATATATATCCATGAATATTTGTAGATCACAGAACGATTTAATTGTCACACGATCATTTTAGTTAACCTGCTAATATTATCCTACATAAATTTTTGAGGTCCTACAACTATATTATATGGGTCTGGTTAATGTGTGTCCTTAGAGTACACATTAAGCCTTCTATTTTTAAAAATATATTCTCGAGAATTAAAAAATTATTAATACTTTTTCAATTCCCGATAAAATATTTTCAAAAGTGATTTATTATTGTGTGCCCTAAGGGCACACATTAACAAAATCTATGGGTTCAATTAATGTGTGCCCTTCGAGCACACATTAAGTCTTCTATTTTTGAAAATATTTTCTAGAGAATTGAAAAAGTTGTCAATACCTTTTCAATTCCCAATAAAATATTTTCAAAAGTGATTTATTATTGTGTGCCCTAAGGGCACACATTAACAAAATCCATATTATATGGGTCCAGTTAATGTGTGACTTTAGAGAACACATTAAGCCTTCTATTTTTGAAAATATTTTCTCAAGAATTGAAAAAGTTGTCAATACTTTTTCAATTCCCGATAAAATATTTCCAAAAGTGATTTATTATTGTGTGCCCTAAGGGCACACATTAACAAAATCCATATTATATGGGTCTGGTTAATGTGTGCTCTTAGGGTACACATTAAACCTTCCATTTTTTAAAATATTTTTTCAAGAATTGAAAAAGCTGTCAATACTTTTTCAATTCTCGATAAAATATTTCTAAAAGTGATTTATTATTGTGTGCTCTAAGGGCACACATTAACAAAATCCATATTATATGGGTCCGGTTAATGTGTGCCCTTAGGGCACACATTAAGCCTTCCATTTTTTAAAATATTTTCTCGAGAATTGAAAAAACTATCAATCATTCTCTTATTTTCATTATTATTCAACCTCTGTCTCTACTATAACTACAAAAGGAATTATAATAACTTTGCCATCTTTGTTCGACATTATTACGGGCTCTAATACCACTTGTTAGAAAAATAAGCCGTTAGAAAGATTATAATTAAGTAGTTAGTATAACATATATAAACAAATATTACATGACCAAAAAGATTAATCTTATAATGAGCTTTGACCCAATTATGTTATATTAGTTACTCACTCTTCCCATTATTATTTAATATGAGATTTCACTCACACATATATCTAACGATAAATAAAAAATAAGAAAATGAAGATGATGATATCGGCATCTTCAATCAACTTTCAACTATAGTTGCATGCTTTTCTGCCTTCGCCTTCTTTTGCATACAAAGGGCCCATTGACGACACACCAAAACAAAATAATGACTTCCATGTTCCATAGTACAATAATGAAGCATCACGTACTAATAAACCCTCCTTTTCATCTCTCTTTGTTGTTTTTTACTTCTTTTGTTTTGTTTTTTTGTTTTTTTTTTTCTGTTAACTTTGTTGAAACTAAAAACATGTTATTGATTCTCAATCCTGTATAGAGATGCCAAGTAGATTCATAAAAAATAAAAAATAAATAAAAAAGGAGATGCCAAGTAGAGTCTAAAACTGTTATTACACAGCAAGGATAAAAGTATAACGTAAAGTGTGTACCTTATAGCATTACATAAAGGTAAAAAGAGGTAATAGTATTACATAAAGGTAAAAATTGGCAAAAATACAATTCACACCCACTAATTCTGTCCAAAAATTATTTTGATTGTTTAAGTTTGAAGTTGATCATTTTAGTCTATAATTTGCACCAAAAACATTTTAGTTCTTTAAGTTTGAAATTTTCATTTTAGTTTGGTAACTAATTCATTTAAAAATCATTTTAGTCTTTTTAAGACTCACTTAGTGCCCGTTTCAGAATAGTTTATTTAGCTGAAACTGAAAACTTTTTGCTGAAAGTATTATAGATAAAAGTAAAAATTAGCTAAAATAGTACAACAAGACCCATGAATAGTACCAAAAATAAGCTAAAATTTTTAGCTTGTCCCAAACGAACACTTAGTCAAGTAACTTTGCCCAAAAATAACTCAAAACTACAAATTTAAAGGAGTAAAATAATTTTTGGGTATATTTATTGGGCTAAAATGATCATTTTCAAACTTAAAGAACTAAAAAGTAAATTTCCTAGATTAAAATGACCAAATTCAAAATTTTTAAATGACTAAATTAATTCTTAAGCAAAGTTAGCAGTGTAAATTGCATTTTTGCCTAAAAATTTGTTGCATGCATTAATGCACATTAATGCACATATACGAAAAAACAAGTAATTAAAATAATGATTTCAAGTCAAAATTTCTAACTTGCTCATTCAATTGCTTTTTCGCTACATATAGAGATGTTTGTAATTTGTATGCGTGTAATAAACACTGCTCTTACCTAAATAATCCTAGCAAACGTGGTTTGTGGGACGAGAGGAGAAAGAAGACACAGTAACTCTGGACTCAGCAGGGAGGGTTTGAGTTGAGAGACGAGCGGGAAAGGAACGTTCAGTGCCCATTGGGGAAAAAATATCTTATCCCTTTATCTGTATATGAATATGACTAAATTTATTAAAAATAATAATACACGTGAAGAATAGACAAAAACATACTCGAAATAAAAAGTTGATAGACACACAAACTGGCTAGAGAACGAAGAATAAGGTAAAAGTAATACAAGACTCGACTAGTATAGACAGTCAACAAAGATTGCGCAGAAAAAATAATACACGAGAAGATTAGACAAAAATAGATTCGAAATAAAATTGACAGACGAACAAACTGGCTATACCTATATATCTATGTATAAAACGAATAATAATAGAGGAAAAGTAATAGCAAGACTTTAAATAAAGACTAGACATTTACACAGTCTCCACAAGTATGGCAGAAGAAGAAGACACCCCCAGAGCTTAGATATTTCTAAGTTCTAACCAATATCAAAAAAATAATACAAAAGTATAGAAGAAGACAAATGCATGAGAGGGGAAGAACTAGCGGGGAACATAGCACAAGTGGAGGAAGATATATACTTTTCAAATCGTAATTAAAGTTTAGAATGCAGTATTTACGTAAATTACGTTACGTCCTGTTTTTCATCTCTCTTCGTTGTTTTTACTTTTTTGCCAACCTTGTTGAAACTGAAAATATATTATTGATTCTCAATCCAATGTGTAGAGATGCCAAGTAGAGTCTACAACTATTAGTAGACAAGGATAAAACTATAAAAGTATAACGCAAAGTACCTTATCCCATATAACGTAACGTAGAGTAAGTATGGTGACTATAACTAGGTTTGGACCGGACTAGTGAGTGAGGCCTAGTTGGACTGTATACATAGGAGGAGGGAAGAAAAAGTGAGGGGAGGCGTTTAGTGAGGATGGGCAATTGAGGAACCTGATCAGAAGGGTGGAGTGGAGTACTGGGACAATGACGTGAAGGTTAAGACATTAAATTCTATAAAGAATTTGTATAAACTATTGGTTTATACTCTCCAATTAGAACATGTAGTATCTTCATATTACTAAAACATAAATACATTTAATTATACATGATAATATCTCAATAAATATCATATTTCAGGTTTTAAGTAAAAAGTTTATGTAGTATTATTAGGTGTGGTAGGATGTATTAAGTTATAAGTAAAAAGTTGATATGACAAATTCAGACTTAGTATTACATTAAAGAAAAAAAAAAACTGATTAAAATACAATTTGCACCTACTAACTTTATCCAAAAATTATTTTGAATTTTTAAGTTTGAAGTTGGTCATTTTTGTTCAATAACTTTGCACGAAAATCGTTTTAGTTCTTAAAGTTTGAAGTTGTTCATTTTAATTATTCTGATTATAACTTTGCTCAAAAATCATTTAAGTACTTTAAGGACTCACTTAGTCCTGTAAATTTGCTAAAACATAACTCAAAACTATGAACTTATAGGATTAAAATGATTTTTGGGTACATTTATTGGAATAAAATGACAATTTTCAAACTCAAAAGACTTAAATGATCTTGGAGTAAACTTATCGGACTAAAATGACCAAATTCAAGCTTAAATGATTAAAATGATTCTTAAGACAAATTTAGCGGGTGTAAATTGCATTTTTAACAAAAAAAATATTGTTGCACACAGTAATGCACACACATGTACATACATGAAAAACAATTAAAATTGTGACTTGAACTCACAATTCCCAATTCGGTCATTTAATTGTTAATAGAGGCGTGTACATAATAAACACTACCCTTACGGAAATGCTCTTGGGAAACACAATTTGTGGTTTTGAGGGGTTGAGATGATAAAGAAGACACAGTGAGTGAGAACTCAAAAGGGAGGGTTTAAATTGACAGAGACAAGAGGGACAGGAACGTTGAATGCCCCGTGAGGAAAAATATCTTATCCCTTTAAATAAAGGGTAAATAAAGGGTTATGTTAACGTATGTTTTTAGGATAATGGTTAATCATCTATTTTAGGAATGTTTTGACACTATTTTTATGAAGAAAAAAAAAAAAAAAACCATAAGGGCAAATACTATAGGTACATCTGTTAGAATTTCTCTTAAATAATAGTACACGTGAAGAATAGACAAACCATACTCAAAATAAAAAGTCCATAGACAGACAAACTGGCTATAGAACGAAGAATAGGACAAAAGTAATAACAAGACGGTCAACAAAGATTGCGCAGGAAAAAACAATAAACGAGAAAATTAGAGCAAAATAGATTCGAAATAAGAATTGACACACGAACAAACTGGCTATATATGTAGGACGAATAATAACAGTGGAAAAGTAGTAGCAAGACTTTGAACAAAGACTAGACATTTACACAAAGACTCCACAGGTATGGCAGAAGAAGAAGACATCCCCAGAGCTTAGATATTTCTAAGTTCTAACCAATATCAAAAAAATAATACAAAAGTATAGAAGAAGACGAATGCATGAGAGGGAAAGAACTTGCGTGGAATATGGCACAAGTGGAGAAAGATATATACTGTTCAAATCGTAATTAAAGTTTAGAATTTAGTGCTTACGTAATTTACGTCCTTTTCGACCAAAATGAAAGAAATTATTTTATTCATTTTGAAGTAAAGATATATCTATTAATATTCCTGATTCTTCTTTATCACATTAACATCCACTACTTTTCTTCCGAGTGAAGGAACACATTACACAGCTCTCCGGTCACTACAACAAAATTGATTCTTTTCAAGGGTCGAAACCCTTGAAAAAAAGTATTAAAAGCACTCAAAAGATATTATTTTGACCCTTGATGGCCTTTGAAATAATTTCCTCCAAATAGAAATTTTTATAGGATTTGTGATCTGAAACCAAAATTTCAAAGGCCTACATACTCCTCGTAAATGTTTTACCTTTATCGAGGACTAGCAACTTTTGAAAAATTTGAAAGAATAAAATAACAATAATCTTTTTTTGAGGATCTCTCAACTTTCAAAATAGGATTTTTCGTTTTAAAAATAATAAATAAATAAAAACCAACAACCATGCACCTAAACTTTAAAAAACCACATATTAAAAAATTTATATTATATACCAAAACACAAATTGATGCATGTATATGGATTGTTTAAAGAATCGTCTAGTCTTGGCTAAAAATTAATATGATGGGGACATGATTCATGCAGTCCTTTCACACCCGATCGGTTTGTTTTGTTCCTGATGGGTCCAATTCCAAGATTGATGCTGCTTTGTCACACCTATTGACTTAAGAACACGACAGGTATTGACTCTATCTTATTTTAGCTGTAGGTCTCACCAACTCCTAATGGGTCCAATTCCAAGATAGATGCGTTTTGTCACACCTATTGACTTAACAAGACGACAGGTATTGACTATGTCTTATTAAAACTATGACAGAGCAAACATGACGTGGGAATGGTGATTGTTATAATCCTCCAAAACTGAATGCAATTTTCTTTTTGGGGACCACAGTCAATTATTTTTGGCTTGATTATTGTTCAGAAAATAATTGACTGTGGTCCCCAAAAAGAAAATTTGTTATGATATTCTAAATGGTTTGTGATTAATATATAACAATTTGTTCTGATTCAGCCCATCTTGAGAAATTATCAGGTCTATTAAAAAGGTTATTAATGTGGCCTTTCCAACTAATTAAATAGTATTGTTTATGTAAATGTGTAAGTAAATTTTTTAATTAATTTAAGAAATAAAAAATAAAAATCATTAAATATTGTCATATTTATATAAATAAAAGTATTTTATTGATTAGGAGATTAAAGAAGAACTGATTTTTTCATTATTAGTTAGTCCATCATCCATGCATCAAATTCTCTTAAGTTGTGTTTAGGTGGCAACATTTAGATTTAAATTCGGATTTGAAATTCTTCGATTGAAAATGCCTAAATTCTTTGATTTTATAATTCTTTGTTTGAGTTTTTTTAAATAAAGAAGGATTTGAAATTCATAATCTGAAATTTCATTACTTTTATAATTCTTTGTTTGGATTTAAATTTGAATTTAAGATCAATAAAATATATTTTTTTAATTATCATTTTTATTAGTCATTCTATATTTTAATTTTAAATACATGAGGTAATATTGATAATCCAATTAACAAGATGATAAATAATATTTTTAGTCATAGTAAACTACAAAGATATCTTGCCAACTATTTTGACAACTATTTTAGTGACTAAATATTTTGTTACTATAGGTCTTTTTTGTTGTTGTAGTGTTCTATGAAAAATCCTAATCGGTGTTGAAGTTTTTAGCTTAACCACAAGAGAAAAAGAAAGGAGCAGGGGAAATGAATAGAAGAAACCGACGTATGCATCCCAAATTTTAAAATCCAATACTTTGCTCAAACGAAAAATACACACCAAAAAGTTCCTTTTTTTTTTTCCTATTCTTTTTGTTATAGAGATGAAGACTACAAAAAAATTAAGGGTTGACTTAGCCAACCTTCCTTTTTCTACGTAATTCAACAAAAGTTGATTTCTCCAGTTATATAAACATCATCTAGCCACAATTATTTGGTACGGACAATAGCCTCACATCCCAACCTACAGATAGAAACTCATGGAGATTTCTGCCTATTTCCTCTTTTCTGTGTTGTTGTTGGTACACTGTTTTATGGCTAGCTCAGCTGTGGCAGTAAGAACCAACATCACCACAGACCAATCAGCTCTTCTTGCTCTAAAAAACCATATTAATGACCCTCACAAAATCCTAGCAAGCAATTGGTCTACCTCTACCTCTGTTTGCAACTGGATTGGGATCACTTGTGGTGCCAAACACTTTAGAGTCACTACCTTGAATCTTTCTCACATGGGTCTTTCGGGAACCATTGCTCCACATGTGGGAAACCTAACATTCCTCTCTGGTTTATCCTTCAGAAACAACAATTTTCATGGTTCTCTTCCAAATGAGTTGGCTGCTTTGCGTCGGCTGGAAGTTGTCAGCTTTGGAATGAACAACTTTTCGGGATTGTTACCATCATGGCTTGGGTTCTTACCTAAACTACAAGTGTTGTGTGCTTTTGCTAATAGTTTTGATGGCACTATCCCAGAATCTCTAGGCAACAGTTCGTCACTGCAAATACTTCATCTCAAACAAAACATGCTTTCAGGTTCTATGCCCTCCATTATTTACAACTTTTTAAATTAAATTATTATAATTTATAAAAAAAACATTATTAGTTTACATTGTCCTATCAATATAAAATTTTAATATTTACACTTTTATGCAAATATGTATAACATTTTACACTTTTTGCGAATATGTACAATATATTATACACATTTGTTTAGTTTATAATATAAATTTTAGGGTGATAGTATAATCTATATTTATATGTATCTAAAAACTAAGACGTAATATTTAATGCTGCTATACTCCTGTTTAGTTATCTCATTAGTCACATCATACTTTTTTTTTTTTAAACCATTTTTCTCTTTATAATTTTTTAATTTTTTTATATAAAATAATTAAATACAAATTATGAACAAACATTATTATTTATTAGATACATATATTTTACTATTCAGTTACTTAAATTGATTTCAACTTTTCATTTTTTTCTTTCTAATTTCTAGTAATTTTTAAAATTGAATAATTCATTATCTTTTTAGTAGATAAAATTAATATTTCAAGTGTCCATTCATTTATCTACTATTATAGTGTTTTGTCTTTCAAAATTTCAGTTTTTCATAACCTTATCTCTTTCTCACTCATACATTGATTATTTATTTAAGTTTTATAATGTTATATATATACCCATACAAATTTTAGATACAATCATCCGTCATCTACAACAAAATATTTAGAACAATACTAATTGTTCTCCATATTTTTCAATCAAGTTTTAGTTTTCACCATTTTGAGAAGACATTAATTATTTTTGTCTGAAACTTTCAAAAGTTAAGGCAACAATAAGAAGACCATTGAGGTAAACATAACGCACAATAAAAAATGATCTTTTTCTTTTTTCCGTTTTCCTTTCTTTTTAGTACTCTTGCATTTTTTGAAGTGATTCGGTTGTATTCCTTTCCAAAATTTTCAATGATATTGACTTTTGTTATTTTTAATTGACTTAGAATTGTTGATGTAATTTTATTTGGCCTATCATTGTTATGAAAATTCCTAATGTTGATATGATAATGAACATTTTTTGTGCTTATTTGTAGAGTGTCAAAAAGTAAAAAACTATTCAGTATAGTAATTTTGTTATTTTTGCATCCCATGTATTTGGTAAAAAGTTTTTTAGAAATCTTATGCATCTTTCTCAAATTTGTTTGTGATTTTTATTTTGTTCATTCTACTACAAATGATAGGCATCTCCACCATTAAATTTTTAGCTAATTTGAGCTTTCTTGGTAAGCTTTTCCATTGTCTAGTTAATCATCTTTAAGGAAAAAGCCAAAAAGAGAATAAGACAAAATATAATTTACTCTAGAGCATCATTATGCTATTAATATTTTTATGTATAGATACTTAAGGAACTTGATTAATTCTTTCTTAGAATTCCTATTATCCTTACGTCTAGCCTCTTAGATTAATTTTTGAGGGGTTCAAGTGATAGCCTAGCAACATTTTTTATGGTGTCTCCTATTTGTGGTTCAAACCCCACCATTCCCCCTCCACCACCATCTACATATGTTTCTCTCTCTCTCTCCACACACACACACACACACACACACACACACATATATATAATCGGCTATTCAAATTAAGAATTCTCTTGTGTTACTCTCCCCCTCCACCACCATCTACATATGTTCTCTCTCTCTCTCTCTCTCTCTCCACACACACACACACACACACACACACACACATATAATCGGCTATTCAAATTAAGAATTCTCTTGTGTTACTCTTTAAAAATTTTATTAGATGTATTGATGACACTTTTGGTTTATGAAACATGATCAGCAAAACGTGATTCTTATATAATTATATCTAGACTATACTGTAATGTCATGATGGATGGATTTGTCTTATTTTACTATAAAATCTAAGTAAATATGTGGTTTATGAATTTGAAGAGATATTGTGGGATTTGTTCATATGTTCATATGATGAAATAAAATTTGATCTTTGCATTTTATTTTATTTTATATTTCCACTTTATGATATATGATTTATTAAATATGATCTATTGCATAGTTATCTTTATATATTTTTTCACTTAGTTTCAATTGTATGGAAGAAAGAGATGTGAATTTATGTTTTGGAGAAAAATATACCTATAAGTGTTAAATCGCATACATCTGTATAATAATAAACAAAGTATACATGGTTAGAACTTGGTCTAATATTTCTCAAACTGTAAATATTTTTATTAAAAAAATATTGCATTGTATTTCCATATATATCTCACTATATGTAATACCCAACTACAAAATATATTTAATTTGTTAATTGTTACACTACAAAAAAAATTATAATATAAAACATAATTTCAAATAACACATTGACTTTTAAAAATGTACAATCTAATATATTAATTCTATAATTATCTCATAAAACATATTCATATCAAATTTCCTCGCGCATCGCATGGGCCTGCGACGAGTATAAACTTAATTGTCCTTATTTTATTTTAGTATTTGCCATTTTTCTTGTTTTTCTTTTATCTTGAGAATGTAAATCTCATGCAAAAATTATTATATCTTTTCAGATAATGTAAATATTATATGGTTGTGAGATTCACACACTATATATTCTCAAAAAAGTGGGAAAAAAGGTGTATACTTAATAGATACGAAAAATTGTTGTTCTCATTCTCGTATACCCTACACCTTGCATAATTCAATCACTAGTGCACTTCGTACCCCTCCTCTCACTGAAAAGTAAAGCGCAGAAAAAGCTCATATCTTCTTTTTTTGGCTAGCTAGCCTCACAAATAAATAACAATCAGCAATCTCCCTATCCTTCTTTAATTAGTTCTCTATTAAGCTTCCGCTTTCTGCTGGCCTTTGCCTCATAAAATAAAAAGCAAATAATGTTTTCAAAAAAAAAATTTCAAATAATTATACAATATTTTAAGAGTAATATAATGATGTATAATTTCTTCTCACATAATAGACTCCCAGAAGACTATGTTTATTTCTTCTGTTTAATAGAATTTGGTTTTAGCAAAAATAAATAAATAATACAGGTGTGAGAATTATGATGTGTAGGCTTATTTTATGATAAAATTAGCTGCCAACATAGGCACACAATAGTAAAATCTATATATAGATAAACAGCTGCTTTGACGTCACATAAACATAAGCAACCACTAGTTGTTTGCTTTCTCTTTTCTTTTCTTCTTTGTGTATGCTATCTGTGTGCTTTCAATGTGCGTTTTTACTTGATTGTTATAGTATAAAAGTAAGAGGGGAAAAAGTATTCATTAGCTAAGTACTTGAAGAGCATTGTTTTCCTGATATAAAACCAGGAAAAAAACTTCTTTTTCGTTTTCTATTAATATTTATAAGACTTTAGGATTTTGATTTTGATTTTTTTCCTTCTAATGAGTTTTTGGCTCTTGAGAGGGGGGAGGGGAGAATAAGGGAGATACTAACTAGAAACTTCATTTGATAAGGCCTGCTTCCTAATTAATTGAGCTATCTATAGGGGTTTTTAGAAAATTTACTGTTGAAATAATTCATAGAAACTAAAAATGTAGCATTTTAGAATAAATCATTTTACTACTTAAAAAGCGATCATTTTAGTTTTCAAATGAAAGCTAGTAATCTAACACTAGTTAAGCTAAGCTTGCTAGCTCTTAATCACTTGTATACATTTTGAAAATTTTCAGGAAAGGTACCAAAAAGTCTGGGAAATTGTACTTCCCTCGAGATAATTCACTTGGGTGATAACGACTTTACAGGTACGGCAATAACCACTTCAATTGAATGTTAGAAATTTTAAAAACTTAGATACATTAAGTGAAATTATTTAGTTAATCTGGTATACTATAGCCTAGTTTGGATAGTGCGTTTTGCGTTTACGTTTTCAAATTCTGCGTTTTTTTTTTTTTTTTTTTTTTCAACGTGCATGAACAGTAACCGGTACTGTTCATGCACGTTATTTCATTGTGCGGGAGACCAAATTTACTGTTCATGCACTGTAGCTGCACTGTTCATGAGACCCACATATATTTATTCAGAAAAAAATATTAAAATGGGTCCCACGGTACTATTCACACATTTAAAAATTATTTTGGTACAGTGTTTTCAGTTTTCAGTTTTCAGTTTTCAGCAATAAGCTCTATCCAAACGGACCCTATATGTTATTCTCTTATATAAAAGTGAGTTTTATACATAGGTCTTTACATGAGATTCACTTTTATATGAGAAAAATTTGTAATACACCAAATATATGGAGCTTCTCAGGCAAAGAGGATGATGAATTTTATGTACACATGGTGGGTTTATAAAGACCACAGTATATAGAAACTAACAATTTCCATTTTCATCACCTTTATTTATGTTGAGCAAATTCTATAAGTATTACAAGACTTTACTGTCTTACTACAAATTTGTTACAACCTGATAAGTTTGTTTATAGTGATTCCTGTAAACAAGCATTTTGCTGAAGAATAAGCTTTCACACCAATGGAATAAAGGCTTAACAGGCCTAAACTGATTTGCTTCATTCTATATTATGTGCTTTTTATAGGTTGATAATATAGAGCAAGTTGATAAAACAAAAAGTTCTACCCTTAAAGAAAAGATATAATGGGCAGGGTTTCCACCTTCGCTAGAAAAGATGAACCTTCTTTCATTGTCTAAATAGAATGCATTTGGATAAACTATATATATCTATATATGTGTGTGTGTTGTGGATAAGGAGGTTTGATTTTTTTTTTTTTTTGAGTTATTGTGGCAGGTGAAGTACCACCAGAGATTATGACCCTTCGAAATCTAACGAAAGTAACTCTAGCCAATAATAGCTTAACTGGTCTCATCCCAAGTGCAATTTTCAATAGCTCAAAGATTGAAGTCATTAATCTATGTATGAACAATTTCTCAGGCCATCTTCCATCAAGCATAGGTCATTGGCTTCCAAATCTCGAGATGCTTTACCTATGGGCTAATATGCTAGAGGGAATAATTCCCAGTTCTATCTCAAATGCTTCTATGCTCACCAATCTAGAGTTGGGTGCAAACTATTTCGTTGGCACTATTCCTAATACCTTGGGAAATTTACGGTATCTTGAGACACTCAATTTAGCCAACAATTTGTTGACCAGAGAATCCTCAAGTCTAGAGTTAAGTTTTCTTTCATCTTTGACAAACTGCAGTTTGATAAGTATAGTTCTAGCAATCAATCCACTTAATGGTACCCTTCCAACTTCCATAGGAAATTTCTCAACTTCTCTTGAAGAATTTGTAGCATTTAATTGCAACATAAAGGGCACTATTCCTATGGGGATTGGTAATTTGAGCAACTTGACTCGCCTAAGCCTAGAAAACAATGAATTGGTTGGACTTATTCCAACTACGATCAGAGGAATGAATGGCCTCCAAGGTTTGTTTCTTCAACACAATAAACTCCAAGGATCCATCCCAGATGGTATTTGTCAACTGAGGAACTTGGTTGAATTATTTTTAAATCATAATAAGCTCTTTGGACCAATACCAGCATGTTGGGGAAGTCTTTCTAAACTTCAAAAGTTGAACTTGGATTCCAACAAGTTGACTTCCATACCCTCATCTTTTTGGAATCTTAAAGACATACTAAATATAAGCATGTCCTCCAATTCTTTAAGTGGCCATCTACCATTAGATGTTGGGAATTTGAAGCATGTAACGCATATAGACCTGTCATGGAATCAACTGTCGGGCGACATCCAAGCTATTATAGGCCTGGACTATTTAGCAAACCTCTTCTTAGCACATAACAAATTCCAGGGTCCTATTCCTTTGTCATTTGGTAAGTTGATAAGCATGGTAAGCTTAGATTTATCTGATAACAACTTATCAGGAGAAATTCCCAAGTCTCTAATAGAACTCACATTCCTCAAATATTTCAATGTGTCTTTCAATAGATTGCAAGGTAAAATTCCATATGAGGGTGTTATTGCTCAATTCTCAGCTCAATCATTCATGGGAAATCAAGCATTATGTGGTCCACCACAACTGAAAGTTCCTCCCTGTGAAACAAGTAATGTTGGACAATCAACCATTATAGTTATAGTAAGGTATTTACTACCGGCAATGATAGCAGCAATACTTGCATTATTCCTCATATTTGCTCTAATGAGAAACCGAAAGAGAGATGCAAAAAAAAAAGGTCAAGGAGATTTGTTACCCTTAGCAACATGGAGAAGAATAACATATCTAGAACTTGAACAAGCAACAAATGGATTCAGTGAAAGTAACTTAGTTGGGAAAGGGAGTTTTGGCTCGGTGTACAGAGGGACACTTTTAGATGGAACTAGTATTGCCGTAAAGGTTTTTAATTTGAATATTGAAGGAGGGTTTAAGAGTTTCGAAGCTGAATGTGATGTATTGGGTAGTATTCGGCACCGGAATCTTGTGAAAATCATTAGTTGCTGTAGTAGCATTGATTTTAAAGCTTTGGTACTGGAGTACATGCCCAAGGGGAGCCTTAAGAAGTGGTTGTATTCTCATAACCACTTCTTGGATATGCTACAAAGATTGAACATGATGATAGATGTTGCATCATCATTGGAGTATCTCCATTATGGTTGTCTTGTACCTGTTGTTCATTGTGATTTGAAGCCCAACAATATTCTCCTAAACAAAGATATGGTTGCACATGTGAGTGACTTTGGCATTTCAAAATTCTTAGGCAATGAAGACTCTATGACACAAACTATGACATTGGCCACTATTGGTTACATGGCACCAGGTAATGTTTCTAGTTTACAAATCAATTTTATGTTTACATACACACACACAAACTCAAATTTGTCTCAAAAAAGTATTGAGCATTTTTCTTTTTACTATCAAGTAACGATATTGGATACTTTCTAACAATAGATTTCAATCAAACTTGTAGAGTATGGATCACAAGGGATAATTTCCACATGCAGCGATGTGTATAGTTATGGCATTTTGTTGATGGAAACATTCACAAGAAAGAATCCCATAGATGAAATGTTCGTTGGAGAAATGAGCCTAAAAGGTTGGGTAAAACAAGCACTACCTAATTCAGTAATTGAAGTTATAGATGCTAATTTGCTAAAGAGAGGCGAAAAGAATTTTAATGCTAAGTTGGATTGTATGTTGTCCATTATGAAATTGGCTATGGATTGCTCAACAGTGGCACGGGAAGAAAGGTTAAACATGAGAGTTGTTGTAACAACACTCAAAAATATCAAATTGAAGTTTTTGAAGGACATTGGAGTAGATTGACAACAGGAAATTAAGAAATTTGTCTACATTTTTTCCTTGTTTATGATTAGAGTAATACTGAAGGATGTATGATTGACTATATATATTGGAGGCATTAATTTGCCCTTGACTATATGTATTGGAGGCAGTAATTTATCCTATAATGGTAGTAGATAATTATTACAAACTTATGGGTAGAACTCATTTTTGAAAATTGGCTTACAAGGGTAGGGTATTCAAGAGTTTATAAACACATGTTTAAATTTATATTTAATTCATGTGAAAAACTAGGTTCATAACAATAATGCAATGACTCAAAGTTAACAACCAAATGTTCTACTCTAGTTTAGTATGTTAAATCACCTAGGAAAAAATGATAGGATGATGCTTTTTATTAATTGGTGACTAGTACAGTAAATTAAAAATCCATTATATAGTTTCTCCAAAAAACAAAATTCATATTATATACACACATAAAAGCTTTTTGCTCTCCTACATATAGTTTTGTGGGACCTAGCACCATGTTCAATATCCCTAATATTATTGTGGAAGATGGGGAAGGATCCTCCCTCTTTCTTTTTTATTTATTTATTTTTTTTGTAATAATTTCTTTTACTTACAATATATATATATATATATATAAAGAAGAAGTTGAAATGGAAGAGTGGGATGAATAGTGGAGGTTTAAATAAAGAGGACAAAATTAGATTCAAATCCAAACTTGAAAAATGAAAATAAGTATGAGTGAAAAAATAGGTCAATCCAAACCTAACTTACTAAAATGTCAGGTTAGGTTGATTCTCACCATTCTCAGTTATTTTCAATTAGACTCTCAAAATTTTTCTCTCTTTGATTTTTACATTCTCAGTTATTTTATTTTATTTTTATTTTTCACTCTTCTTAATTTTTCTCTTTCTCCAAGCCAATAAGGGCCAATTTCCCTCATGTTTTCATATACATTTACTCAGTAAGTTTCGATTAGAACAAATAATGCCACTCTTGCTTTACATAAATATATTTAATAAATTTTAGGAAGATCGATACATCTTTATGTTTTCACATACCAATGTGAGTGAAATCTCATATTAAATAATAATGGAAATAGTGAGTAACTATATAACATAATTAGGTCAAAGCTCATTATAAGCTTAATTTTTTTGGTCATGTAATATCTATTTATATGTTATTAACTACTTAATTGTAATCTTTCTAACGTGTTATTTTTCTAACAAGTCGTATTAGAGCCCATAAGAGTGTCGAACAAAGATGGCAAAGTTATTATAATTCCTTTTGTAGTTACAATAGAAACAAGGCTGAATAATAATGAAAATAAGAGGATGATTAATATAATAGTTTGGACCTCAAAAATTTATGTAGTATAATATTAGCAGGTAAACTAGAAGTTAAACATTTTATCTTATATATATATATATATATATATATATATATATATAAATAAATGAAATTTTATAAGTGAGATATTTGGGTTCTGCTATTTAATAATCTAGTGCATGGCTCAAGAAAGGTCCTAAAACTGTTTAAAATACTAAATTATCAAAAATAGGATGTACATCAATAGCTAGTGTAGAAAGGAAAATTTTCTGACCAATCACAAACTGTCACGTCATTTTCATGATACTGAATTCTACCTTTCTCCATACATAAACTCAATTTTTACCAATATTAAGGCAAAAGACTAATTAAAATACAATAACATCATTAATATTGAAGTTGTCAGTGTCACCTCCGTTATTCATCAGCCACGTTCACCTCTACATTCAATCTTGAAGGTTAAAAGTCTGCAAATGCTTACAATGCACATAGCTTTCCCAGGAATCAGCATCCTTGTGCTTGAGATGAAAACGTACAGAGATCCACAATGAACAGCACAAAGTGCTCACTACAATATTTTGATAGGTAAAATCAGTTTCAAATGGCAGTGAAAAAATTATTTCTGATTTCTGACCCCAAGATCATAGCGAAAATTGTCACTACATCTTAACAAACTTGGGAAAAGGGTTGTGGTTCTTGTGAAAATTTTGTGTCCCTATTTGCTATTTTGATTTTTTTGCTATGTCTGTCTTAGCGAGGATGCTATATTTAACGACCCAATATTCGAGTATAATCAGCTTTCAAAATAAACATGGTCGTTTCTTGCATCTTAAAAAATGAAAAAAAAAAAAAAAAAAAAAAGCCTGTTCATATTTCAATAAATATAACCTCAACAGAAAGTTAGAGAAATCCCATAAAGAGAATTTCATAAGCTTCCCTCAATGATAAACGTACTTCTTGTTTTCCCCCATCTTTCTACACTATTCCAACAATGAATACACTAAACACATGAGTGCATGATTAGATCCAATAACATATTTCTTTCATTTAAGATTAGCTGCAGAAATAATTTCTCCTCTTTGGTTAAGGTCGATTGGCTCACCCATGTGGGGGAAGCGAAAATTTTAAGTAGATTTTTTCATATATTTAAATATTAATTGAAGAATATTTATATTTTGATTTTTTTCATTTAAATTTAAATTTCTTGCTTTGAGATGCAAAATTACTAATAACATTTTTGTGTTATAAGTTTAGCTCACATTTCTTTTTCAATAGGTATTATGGCTAATTTTTTTAATAATTTTTCTAACACATGGTCTCCTAATTGATTCCAATTAGATTTGGATTTCCTTTTTCTTTTCTAGGAGTTCACCAACTCTCTGTTCTCCTTGAAGTAGAATTCTTATTACAAGCCCATTGAATGGGCTATCACGTGAACTGAACCCAAGAAAAGCTTCAGGTTTATGAAACCTTTCATCCAAATCTCTTGCCCATTAATTAATTAATAAAAAAATGGCAAGAAAAAAGATGGAGACAAATACAACTCCAATCATAAACTCATTATAGTGACATCATTAATAAAAATATTTAAATAAAACAATCCTAAGTAATTAATTCATACATATGTTTAATATATACATGAACATTATTTAATCCAAATCACATGGCGTCATTCGTCTTCTTCTATACTTTTGTATTATTTTTTTGATATTGTAAGAACTTAGGAATATCTATGTTCTGGGGGTGTCTTCTTCTTCTGCCATACTTGTGGAGTCTTTGTGTAAATGTCTAGTTGTTTTTTAAAGCCTTGCTACTACTTTTCCTCTGTTATTATTTGTCCTATATATAGATATATAGGTATAGCCAGTTTGTTCGTCTGTCAATTTTTATTTCGAATCTATTTTTGTCTAATCTTCTCGTGCATTGTTTTTTTCTGCAAATTTTTATTACTTTTGTACTATTGTTTTTGTCTATTCTTCACGTGTATTATTATTTTTAATAAATTTAATCATATTTGATGAAATGCAATTTCACCTCGTCAATATGTTCCTTGTCTGTTCGATGGACGACCTGAAATCTTGTGTAAGTGAAAGCACTAAATAGATAACGGCACCGGTTTGGGGCCTGCGAAGGACCCTCCAAGAGCAGAAGTTAGTTTCAACTATTTAAGAATCTCAATTCTGTAATGTCTGTCATTCGTGTCCTTTATCTATCTTTCGTGGCTTTATATAGCCTTAAACTGAGTTAATACTCAGTTTAACGTTACACTATAACTGATGGATTTAATGCTTAATGATGGTTGTTTAATCCCCACATTTGCTGTTTGTAACTGACCTTTAAGTGCATATTATTGGACAGGGATAACAGTCCCGTGCCTATTTATCATTCGATCATTGCATCTGTCTAAAATTAATATGCTTACGCTCGTCCTTACTTTTACTCGTCATTGTTATAGACGTTTTGCAAGTTATTGTCGACCATCATACGCTACTCGTCAATATTCAAATACAATGAAGGGATAATATATTTTTCCCTTAATGGGATTCAACGTTCACGTCCCTCTCGTCTCTCTCAACTCAAACCCTCCCTTTTGAGTTCTCATTCACTATGTCTTCTTTCTCCTCTAGACCCCTTGTAGACGACTAAATTTCTTAGTTTGAAAATCAAACAAGTAAAATAGTTTCACAAATGTGAATTTGTATTGATAAATATGTAGTACAATTCTCTGTAATTACAAAAGAGTAACCCTCTGATTCGATCTCCTTGAAAGATTTGTTTATTAAATTGTGGTAATGTGATTTTGATTCGAACACAAAATATCCTTCAATTTGACTGAGGAATGGATCAAAGATCTTTGAAAAGGATTACAATAAATCTCTGGCGATGAGCTTGTTAGAAATTCTTTGTTCTTTGTGTTCTTCGCGTTCTTGATACGTTCTTCTTGTTCTTGGTCTTCTTCATCTTTGAAGGTTTGTGGTGGAAGTTCTTCGGTGTTTTAGAGGCTTAAGTTCGTAGAGGTTATTTATTATGGTTTGTTAAGGTTCCTGAAGGCTTTTGAGCTTGATTCCAGCAAAATTGAGAACTAGGTTGAAAGCTTAGATGGTTTTGCTTCAATGTTCTTCGGTTTTAAAGTGAAGTTCTTGAAGGCCTTGAGGCTTGATTCTTGCAGAGCTTCTGTACTTCTGAGTGCTTCTGAATCTTCTTTGACGCTGCTTTTGCTCTAGATGGCTTGATGTGTCCTTAAATGTCTTAAGAAAGCTTCTATTTATAGGAGTTTGGAGGTGGTGAGCAACACATGGCGGAGTCTAATTAGTGACACATGTCACAACCTGATTGGTCCACTTATGCCATCGCTTACACGTACGGAATTGCTTATATCATCACTTACACGTGCAGAGCTGTTTATGTCATGATGATGTGTTTTATGCCCCTATTTCAATGACACTTGGCAATTTCTGTTGGTTTCTGAATAGTGATAGCAAAACCTAACAGTTGTACATGGCGCTTTGTAATTGGCTATATTTTGTGAACTTGTTAGTATGATGTATCACTTATTATAGGTTGGAAAATGGATTGTAGTGAGTGAATGAGTCTTGAAAATGGATTTTTATACTTGACTCTTCAAGTGAAGTAGTTAAAGGTGTTGGAGCTTCCAGCAGGATGAAGTAATTTTAGAAAAGTAGACCCACCCATATGAAAGGCTTTGATGAGACTAGAAAGAGGTCTGCGAGTATTTGAATCTACTTGCATGACCAAGTCTTCTCAGTAGAGGTTAAGTCGAAGTAATTTCAGAAGAGTGTTCCATGGTGCTTGGAGTGGGTTGGTAAGGCTAAAAGTTATTTGCAAGAAGTTGGATGTATTTGCAAGATTGAATCATTTCAGCAGAGGTTAGGCTGAGGTAATTTCAGAAGAGTATTTTGATCGTTGGCAAGGATCACTAGGTGTAGAAGATGGAGAAGAAGTGAGAATGTTGACTGGGTACAGCATGCAGAGCTATTGGGCTAGCCTCCCATTTTTAAGAAGTCCAGGCGAAGCAATTCCCAAGAATATACTTTGGATTATGGCGAGGACATGTGGGAAAGTGGTTGAATGCGCATGTGTCATTGTTTCACTTAGGTTAAGTTGAGGTAATTTCAGAAGCTTATTGATTTTGGGTATGCTAATGTTGGTGGTGAAGAAGATGGTGATGAAACAAAGTGAATGGGTGAAACATATGAATCCATGGCGCTAGCCCTGTACGTTGGGGACCCTCTGGTGTAGATGTTTCTGGAAGTACACCTTGGGATATGGGACTGACTACATGCTGAATGAGGTAATTTCAGAAGCTTTCAACAATATGTGGCCTAGAACTTCATCTCAGATTTAGTGCAATAGTTTCTTGACATGTTTACTCTTTGCAGGCCTATAAGCTATTTCTTAGGTCTAGTGCAATAAATTCTTTCTAGCACCATGATCTTTCTAGGGGTACTTAGCTCAATATTTTTTTGAAAGTATGGTGTTTTGCCTTTTTACGCCTCTTTTTTTTGTCCCTTAGTTGTCAAAGACCCCTATATAAGCCACTTGGGGCATGCACTAAATTTGTACAAGCATCTTCAGTGGGTAACGTAATACAAGTGTAGAGAAACTATGTCTTTTTACTTTTTTTAATTATTTAATTGTTTTTATTACTATTATTTTTTTCACTTTTTGATTTTTTTTATTATTTAATTGTTATTATTATTATTTTTTCACTATTTGATTTTTTTTAATGTTTTGTCTGTACTAAACCTTTTTTTTTTTTTTTTACAGCTATCATGATGCTTTTTTTCAAGGATTCAAAGATTAGTCAAGAACCAGCCTTGGTCATTTGTAAGGAGAAAGATGACAAAGATGCAAAGGCTACGACTTTGATTGTTTATCCGCCCATAATCGGGAGATTTTCAAAAAGATGGGGTCATAACTCTTATCCTCTCAATTTGCCGAAATGGTCACAGGTCGTTCCCCCTGATGGTAGCTCTAACTTGGAGACAATTATCCTTCTTGCTTTGCATCACAAAAATGTTGCAAAATCAAAGCCGTACAACACTTTGGGACGAGAGATAATTGCAAAATGTGCCAATTGGGATTTTTCCTTTAGCGCGAATGGAGGGTTTTCCTACTTCTCCCTTTATTGGGATTGGCTAGAAGATGTGCCTGGTCGATGTAAACACCTCCTTGATGCGATCCACCTTTACAGTGTTGTGTTTGCCTCCCTGTTCACTTATGATTATGATGAGAATCTAATGAAGGCATTGTGTGAGTGTTGGAGTCCGTCGACCAACACCCTCCACACCTTAGTTGGGGAAATTTCCATCACCCATGGGATCTTTCCATTCTTGGCGGACTTCCTTGCACAGATGCATTTTATGATGAAGTGGTACCCCATGTGCAAGAGTTGGATGGAACCAATGACCAAGGACGACCCTATCTGCCATACACTGCCACTACCTTTCCATGGCGTATCATCACCTTCAAAACCGGCTAAAGAGACAAAGGAAAGTGAGGGTTCGCGACTGGATTACTTTTTGGAACAGAGGAAATGGCAGGTACCTAACTCTTAGAAAACCAGCGAAACGGACAACCATTCCCAAATGTAGGCAGAATCCCCTGGCAAGATAAACGAGCATGGACCATGGTCTAATAAAGAACACGGGGTCTTTGTAGATCTTCAAATTGAGGGTGACTTAAAGGAGGAGACTTACTTACCGGCACTTCTTTCTTGTTGGCTGTGTATATTTGTCTTTCCTAGCAAGGATCCGAATAGCATCCGTCCTGGCACTTTCAAGATCGCTAGTTCCATGGCCAATGGTCATTCATTTGGCCTTGCTCCCCCAGTATTGGCTAGCATTTATCGTGGACTTAACACCATTTCTTCTTCTCCTACTCCGAGCAAGTTTGGGGCTAGTTTTGTCATTCATTATGTTTATGCTTGGGTAAGTCATTTTTTCGGAAGCAACCACATCACACATGACAAACTATCTAACCCTTTGATGACTAAATACTCTAGCATAGGTTATGCCTCTCTATTCAGTGAATTGTCTGCATGACAACATATACTAACCGCCACCGACTTCCTTTGGCACGAGACTGCTTTCAAGAAAAGCTATGACCAGACATTCATCAACAACGATCATTTATCCATTTAGAAGTTTGACTACTTTATGAACCTTCACTCAGGGTACTTGTCACTTCGATGTGAAGACCAACACATTGTAGAAGCATATAGTCCTCACAGATTCAGTTGGCGCTTTGGATTTCATCAAGACATTCCAAGTGATTTAAAGCAAGAAATTCATACAGGCTCTTTAAAAGATCTATACTAATTCTACCAATCTTTCACTTGCTGCAACACAATTCCAAGGTACTCATTTCGGCTTTTACGTTAGACTTTGGAAGCCAGGTCCGACATAGCTACAAATAATGGTAGGAAGGAGTATGTAAAAATGATTTTACCAGAGGAACAGATTTTCTAGCTGAAATTGCCTCCTCCTCTGTTAAATCACTGACGTCCAACAAATCTCAGAAGGGAAAGAGGGAACTACAAGACTCATACATCCCACAACCCCTGTTAGAGTTTGCACGAAGTCAATGCATCAAAGTTTGCTTGTTGTACCAGTTAGGGATGCCATTAAAATTTCTGAAGAGGAGGTGTGTAACGACTTCGACCACAATTGGAAACATTTGAAGACTCCAATGAGGGGTGTTGATACAGGGACTTCCACTAATGTGAGAGACCGCGCCCTCGGCCTGTTTTTATAAAGTGTTGGGTCAAACCCACGTGAATGGGTGGAGTCTTGTTATTGCCTCTCAAAATGGAAGTTTGACTAGTTATATTTTCCCTTTAAGATTAAGGGTTTTACAATGAAGTCGCCACTTATTTAATTATTGGAAAAATAAGAAAACCAAAATTGAAAAATTCCTCATTTTATTAATTTTCAATTGAATTTACATTGATCATAAAAAAATTACATGGCTTTGGTCCTAGATACAATCTAAGATAAAGTACATGGCTTTGTTTCCTAGTTACAATCTAAAAATTAAAAATTACATGGATAAGCATTTGATCTACTAACCCTTGATCTAAGTTCGGAGGCTATGTTACAAGGTGGGAAGGTGTTAGGCACCCATCTTGTCTAGTGAAACCGGTCTTCTAGACTATGGTGGCCAACATTCATATCACATCATCCAATATGTTATCAATCAATTTGCATGTTGAATTTTAAGTGTGTGCATGTGATAAACCCTAATTCAATTTATTAAGCATTTCATTTGGATTGAAAAATAAATTCTAGTGAATGTGTGTGGATGGTGATATCCTAAATTCAAGAATTTAAAAGAATTATTAAACAAACATATTTTTCATGTTTTTTATGTGGATTTAAGATTGAAACTAGTGTTATGCATGAACATGTGATGAACAACCAAAAACATGTGAAGAACACGTAAGAACAATTAAGAACATTCAAATATATTCATAGGAATTTAAATGATATATCATGCTATGCTTAATCTTAAACTCTCATCATGGCAACACAAAAAAAAATAGGGAAGGGGATTATACCTTCATCCAAGATCCGTATGGGGGATGAGGAGACTCTTGAGGGAGGTCCTAAGGATGGAGGAAAAAGAGTTAGGAGAGGAAGAGTGAGTGTCACTGAATACCTTGAGTCTCAAGAAGACCAAGATATAACAAGACTACTCAACTTCCTAGAACTCAAGAGAGGAGAAGAGATGGTTTTTTGTGTGTCTTGGAATGAAGGAGGGGGAGGGTTTATATATTAGTCATAGAGGAAACATGAATGGAAGGCCATTAATGAGGGTTGACAAAGAATCATGAACCTAGACCTTATTTCAGCCTTAGGGGATGTGGGAAATTTAGACCTCGGTTAATAGAATTGACAAGTTTTAAACCCAAGTTGTTAATTAGATTTATTATGCATAAAACTTGTTAAAAAAAAACAAACATCATATCATGTCAAATATAAGTGTAGCGGAAAAATAAATAAGACAAGATATATGACCTAGAAAAACCATGAAACCAACTAGTTTCACAATAAAAAAACCTGGGAAACCTTCCTAAAAAGCAATCCACTATAGTAAAGAGAAATTTCAGATCTAGTACAAAACCCTACACAAATACAAAAGCCTGGCCCAAAAATCATATTTGAAAATTCTGATTTCCGTAACCTCGATAGATACCTCGATAGATAACTATCTGTCGAGGAGCTGTCCGCAGGTGTCCAACAGGTGTCCAGCTTTAGTAAACACATTTTCTTCACTTGTTTCTTGGTCCAATCTTCATGGCTTTAATACTAGACTTGAACAACATGTTCTTTGAAGTATTAAGCATATCCTAGATCTACCCAAATACAAGTAAAGTGCATTTTGTCAAAGGATTAGCCAACTACATAAAATATGTCCTTAACAATCTCCCCCTTTGGCAATCCGTGATAAAACTACAACAAACAAATAAACATATGAGAGAAGTCATAAATCACTTCACTCATACTCACTTGTTGAATATAATAAAATCTATCCTAACATAAACTCTTGAAAAACTTTGCAAGAAGAGAGTTCATGACAAGTAGACTTTGACAACCTGTATTTCTAAAACACTTGAACAAAACTTATCAAAGCATCTTAGTGTGAAGTAGAAATAATAGATTGCATACAAATAAATAAATATGTGTATAAAGATAGAAAAGAAACAACATATGTAGAGATAGGTAAAAAAACATACATCATCACATACATATCAAAGATAAGCACAATGTATGTAAACATGGTCACAAGACCTAAGGTACAAGAACAAAAAGCTAAAAGTAGCTCTTACAACAACAGGAGGTAAACACTCCCAGAACAAGATGCAACACATCTCCCCCTTACAGAGGAATGTATTTCTCCCCTTAACTTGTAGAATCTTAAAGAAAGAAACCACAAATTCTCCAATTTCTCCCCCTTTTTGTCACGATTGAAAATGGGTACAAGAAGCTAGAAAGGTTCGCTCGAGAAACAGAAAGATGATCAAAAATGATCAAGGGGGTACAAAGAATCCATATAAATGCATGAATGTAATAAGACAAGATGCTATGGATGACAAGATAAGAGAAACATGCAAAACATGTGAAGAACAAAGCATGCAGTAGAATCTCGATGGATTGAAAGGTGTCGAGTCATTATCGAGGAATGTGTTAAGAAAAGCAACGTCGATAGATAGAGCTATCGAGAAGTGTCGAGGAACAAAGCAAAGACACGAGAACAGAGGCTCGATCAATCCACTAGGTGTCAAGAAGCTATCGAAAGGACAGAAGTTTTCTCGATCGATCTGCTAGGTGTAGAGAAGATGTCAAGATTGTGATAAGAAAAGCTAAGAAGCTCGACAAACAGCCAGGTATCAAGGAGGTGTCAAGCCAGCTTTTAAAAGCAATTTTTCGAGAAGAGAAAAACACAAACATGAATGCAATCATGCATGCAACTCAACCAATGATCCAATCAACATATTAGACTCTCAAATCATCTCTCAACAACAATTTTAAGCACATGGATCCCAAAACACACACCACACACACACACACACACACTAAACAAGTCAAACCGATTTTATATTTCAAAAATAAGTCAAGACAGTTTAGTGAGTATACATCAACACATGTAAACCTTGTGATGGACAAATCACATTGTACCTGCACATGTATCAAGAGTAGCAAAGAATGTTGCGTGTTGTGTGTGAAAACATTGCAAGATTACATAAGTATCTCAATGTTATGACGATTTGAGATATGAGAAAATCACTTTAACTCACACACAATCATAACTGTTTGATGGGGATTAGCACCTTCAAGGTACATCCTATAATTCTCACATCTCCTAGAAAACATGCTTCAATTATATTTAAAGCATTTTTGTTCTTTTTGCTTTTATTTCTTTGCATATTTTCTTTTTATTAAGCAAATCATGCATGGGTATACAAAGGAGAGAAAAGAAATATCCAATTATGTTAAGCTTTTTGACATTGCACTTTTGCTATGCCAAAGCATACAGATATCATTGACATTGCACTTTTACTATGCCGAAGCATACAGATTTCATATCATGATTGGCGGGCAACAATGGTGAGATGGTTATTTATGCCTTTTGCTTAGAATTTTCTAGTCCTACCCGTCAAAAAGAGTAATACGAGTGTTAAGTATAAGAGATAACTTAACCTTACTTATCACAAATAAAGAGACACAAAGCTCACTTGCTTTGTTATGTACAAGATGCTCATCTAAGTTACAAGAGATACAAAGTTTAGAAAACTTTGTTTCAATGGTCATTTTAAGGTTCACAAGAACCAATGTACACAAACACACACTGGTTTTGTATTTTTCTGATTTTTTTTTTTTAATTTTGAAAACAACACAAAATAAAAACTAAACAACCAAACAAAACAGACAAACAACATGAAAGCATGAAAAAAATGCAAATGCATGAAGGCATAATAGAAGGTGCGAATGCATGAAAGCATGATTTCAAAAGTAGACAAGAAATCAAGCAAAAATAGCCCTACTTTAGATATAAAGAATTAAAGGAGAGAACAACAGAAAGACAATTAAGTCTTAGGCTCTTTCTCACCCACACAACACGAGTCTTTGGCCGTGAAGATAAAATGCACATGTCTAAGTATGACTACTAAAGGACATAGAAGAATTAGAATTCTTTTGAAATTGAGTTAAAAAGCTCAAGACTTTTAATAACTCTCCAAACAAAGGTGTAGGTCCTTGAGAGGAAACCTGTGACCGTTTGGACACTTGCTTTTAAGAATACAACTTAAAGCAATTAGGACGAATGTGTCAAGGAATGCCACAATGGTGACAAACATGAGGTCTAACAAAGGATTTAGAATTAGCCAAAACAGTTTTGGATTTCATACCTTTATTACCTTTCTCAAACTGAGGCACAATGACAGTCCTTGATCCAGAAGTCATGGAAAAGGAGGAGCCGGAGGAGACAACATATCCTAAACCAGTCTTATCAGAACTAGGCTTTTAAGCACTCAAAACCTCATCAAGATTTGCACTAGACATCCTCTCTATTTGAGTTCTAGCTTGACTAAGCTCAACCTCGAGATTCTTAACCTTTTCTTCTAATGAAGTGTTCTCCACAATGAGAGTCTCAACTAACCTTGTAGTCTCATCTAGTTTGACTAACAATTCAGTTTTGTTAATTTTACCTCATTAAGCTCTTTTCTACAAAGATGAGAAGTCTTTTCAAATTTTATGAATTCAATGCATAGCTTATCATAGCCTTCTTGGAGGGTCATCTTCTTGGATACTTCATCAGAAGAAGAATCCTCACTGTCACTAGTGCTCTCCACAATCACCTTGTCGGTTGAGGCAGCAAAGGCCATAACATGATCACATTCGTTCACATACTCATCAGAAGAGTCATTATCAATGTCACTCCAAGTAGCAACCAGCCCTTTATCTTCTAACTTCTTGCCCTTTTCCCTCATAAAGTAGTTTGGACACTCTATCCTCATATGACCAAAACTCTTACACTCATGGCATTGGATGAGGGGTTTCTCATTCTTACCCTTCCTAAAGGATTTTTATTTCCTAGAAGGTTTGCCCTTATTCTTTTTCCTAAACTGAAGAAGCTTGATAATCTCATCAGTTATGAGGTTAGATCCTCATCCTCATCCTCATCTTCATCTTCATCTTCATCTTCAGAGTCCTCAATCTCTTCCTTTATACCTTTATAAGCCAAATTTTTACTCTTTCCACCTTTTCCCATTGAGCCTAATCTTATCTCATAGGTTTGAAGGTTCCCTACAAGCTCAGTCAAAGGAATTTAATCAATGTCCTTTGCTTCTTCAATGGCTATGACCTTGGCATGGAATCTTTTAGGTAAGGACCTAAGGATTTTCCTAACAATTTTAGATTCTGCTATAAACTCTCCAAGATTGAAGGCAGAATTTACAATATCCTTGAGTTTAGCATAAAACTCATCAAATGTCTCATCCTCCTCCATCTTTATTTCTTCAAAACTACTAGTGAGTCTTTGAAGCTTCACAGTCTTTATTGCCTTGGTAACTTCATAGGTGGTCTCAAGAATGGTCCATGCTTCCTTGGCAACTTCCGTGGATGATATTTTCTTGAATTCCTCATTGGTCACTCCATAAAACAAATCATTCAAGACTCTACTGCTGAAATTTGCCACTGTGATTGTTGCATCATCCCAATCCACCAGAGATTTCTTTGGCTTAATCCAACCAACTTCAACAGCTTACCATACCTGTTCACCTAGAACCTGCAAAAAAACTTTCATATGAACTTCTAGTATGCATAATTAGTGACATCAAATAAATGAGGAATCAAAAAAGATTGTCCACGATCCATGACAACGGGGGTCAAGGATCACAGTCAGGATATTAATCCAATCAGAGTGCACCCGCTCTGATACCACTTGTTGGAAAATTTAGACCCCGATTGATAGAATTAACAAGTTTTAAACCTAAGTTGTTAATTAGATTTATTATGCATAAAAATTGTTAAACTAAACAAACATCAATATCATGTCAAATATAAGTGTAGCAAAAAATAATAAGACAAGATATGATGACCTAGGAAAACCAATGAAACAACTAGTTTCACAGTAAAAAACCTGGGGGAAACCTACCCGAAAAGCAATCTACTATAGTAAAGAGAAGTTTCAAATCTAGTACAAAACCTTTGTCCCTAGACTCTACAATCCCCGTAGATGAACTCACAGTAGAAACCTTTTACCACTTTAGAACCTCTGAACTCTTCAATATATGAACGCCACCCTTTGATGCACGGATCCAAGAACATAACTAACTCCTTTACACAAATTCCAGTACGTGACTCACTTACCTACTTAAGGAAGAAGAATGTTAGCTACAAAGTTCTTCACTTCATCAACAATAAAGATCAAGAAGCACTTGGTTACAAAACCCTAAGGCACAAAGACGCAGTAGCTTCTTTCAGAGAGAATAAGGCTTCGGTCACCTTTTGCATATGTTCTCCTTATATTCTCTTATGTGGTAGTCTCTAAAATAAGCCTTATATATGCTTAGGGTTGTGAGAAAAGAAACCCTACACAAATACAAAAGCCTGGCCCAAAAATCAAATTTAAAAATTCTGATTTCCGTAACTTTTATAGATACCTCGATAGATAGCAAGTGTCGAGCCTCATTAAATCTCGATAGATAACTATCTGTCAAGCAGCTGTCGGTGATGTCCAGCAGGTGTCCATCTTTAGTAAAAACCTTTTCTTTACTTGTTTCTTGGTCCAATCTTCATGGCTTTTATACTAGACTTGAACAACATGTTCTTTGAAATATTAAGCACATCCTAGATCTACCCAAATACAAATAAAGTACGTTTTGTCAAAAGATTAGCCAACTATATTAAATATGTCCTTAACAGGGGAAATTTGGAGCATTAAATGTAGAGATTGGTGGGAGTGAGGAGCAAGCCAAGATTCAGTTTTCCTGTAGTTGCTGTAACAACCTATAGAAACGACTTCGAAAAATCATATCTGACTTAATTCTGATCGGAATTGTCTCATTCTTATGCTCAAATTGAAGCCCCAAATGTCTAGTTTCTTGGAAAATAACCTCATTCATAGATTCAAAATATTCTGAGAGATATCAATGAAATAGTGAGCAGAGGTCATTTGTTAAAAAATGGTTTCAGCACAATTAACTTTAATAGGTCCTAAATTAGCTCCCAATTAACATTTAATGGCTCCAATCACTCCCATTTCAGACTTAAATGGTTTCAAATTTACTCTAATTAAAAGATAATTTCACAAATTACTTATTGATAATTAATGTTTAACTATCTAATTAATTAGGTGTGTGCAACCTTACCATAAAATGTAGTCATAACCAATCAAATTATGACACATCATTAATCTCAAATTGATATAATTATAACCAATTGGAATTAATTGTTCATAATCACATATAGTCGAAATCAATTTGTGATATTGCACCTCGTCCATTAAAACTTGATTTGATGATAACTTTCAATCTGATGGTCCGATTAGTGCTTATGACCAGTTGATTTGATCGTTACGACACCAAGATCATTTTGGTGAAATGAGATTAAGGATCTTATAACTAGAATCAAGATGCATATTTCCAAGGCGAAATTACCCTTTTACTCTTCATGTGAGGTTAAATGTGGATTGCAAAATGAGATGTCAACAACTAATCATGCGCATCTTCTTACAAATAACGAGTCTTCTACCTCGATGCCATCTACAAAGGGTTCAGATCTCAAGAGGCATAAGTTTGCTGATGTTGTCACGTTGTCCAAATTTTCGATTGAGACAGAAATGGCACCTCTCTCATCCTTGCAACTGACCAACCCTCCAGAAGTCTCTATGTTTCAGGCCAAGGCGCATGTTTCTTTCGTGCGTAAGAAAGGGGCTTCTATGCTGGGAGATGTTCTTCTAAATAGGCTTTCGAATCTTTCTATTGACAACATCCTCCCACAAGCTGAAGAACGTGAAATTTATAGTGGGGTTGAAAGTCTTGGAGTGGACCCTCAACACTTGCGCAGAAATGTTGACAAATATTGCAAGGGTGGCAGACTATTTGAAGATTAAAGAATCTCTGAACACACGACTAAGTCCTGTTATCTTAATTCGACATGAGGCTGAAGTTGAATTCCTCCTTTCTAAAGCATCGCATGAGAAAGCATCTTCGAAGGCCGAGCTTGATACTGTTAGATTGAGGATTGCTGACTTCCAAACCGAACTTGTCCAATTAGAGCAATCATTGTCTCAAATTGAAACTCATCAAGTTGAACAAGATGATGTTGTGCAAGCCTTAGAAGATCAACTTGAAAAAGTCAAATCCGCTCCCGTTCTTGAAGACCAGGATATGGAGGCTTTAGAAAAGATACGAGCCCTTCTAGAATAATCGTTCTAGCTTGAAAGACTTGAAATGGATGTCGTAATCTTTTTGTTTTAATTCCTTTCATTTGAGGCATCATGCTTTCCCTTGTACTATTTACCTTTTGTCAATCAATAAAGAAGACTTTATTCTCTGGTCCTTTTTTTTTCATAATTTGATAATAAAACCCTTTTTTTTTAGTGCATGACTGAACTTAGCAAAAGATACTAAGTTGCCTACGTACCCTCGAGAGGGATCAAGTCATTATGTAGTTCAATATTTTTTTCTATGATTTTTTTTGTTTCTTTTATTTATCTATTTTTTATTTTTACAAAAAAAAGAAGGGCTCACGTGTGTAATCCTCGCCCTACACCCCACGACATTTCATGGATACCAATTGCGCAATAATGGGGATCACCTCTAATCGAACTTGAGACCTCGGCCTCAAGGCGACATGGGCATCTAGCCACTACGCCACACTCACAAGTGGTGACATAGAGTGTGATTAATTTCTCTGTATTTGTATACTATCAAAGGTAATGGGAAGACATCATGTACCCTTGTAGCGCTGCAGTGAGCAGTTTAAACTCTTACCGAGAAGCAATTCTCGATTTTCAAGCATGGAAGCGTTTGACGAACTTCCCATTGATGGGGCCAATCCTTACACCCTCCTGATCAATCAACTTGTAGCTCCATTGGTGTAGACTTCTTGCACAACATAAGGTCCATCCCATCTTGAAGTGAACTTATTTCCTATACGCTGAGTTGCAATGATAGGTCTTCAAACGGCGAGAACTAAGTCACCAACTTGGAATGATCGTGGTTTAAATCTTTTATTGAATGCGCTTGAAAGACGAGCTTGATAGCACTCAAGGTGTTGTTGGGCCTCGAGCCTTTTCTTATCAAGTGCTTTCAATTCTTGCAATTTGAGCTTGGCATTTTCTTCTTCAGTCAACCCTTCTTGAATGGCAATCCAAAGTGATGGGATTTGGCGTTCTAAGGGAAGGACGACCTCCACTCCAAAGTGGTTTGTATTGTTTAAATCCAAACTTCTTGCATAGATCCATCATTAGCCTATTGTAGAACGGTTTGCCATTATTAGTTTTGATATACCGAGGGATGCCATACTGATAAATCAAGTGAGTTCAAATAAAATTGACCACTGTTTCTTTCTTCACTTCCTAAGAGGCCCAACTTCTGCCCATTTCGAGAAGTAATCAATCGCAGCCAAGATGTTCAAATGGGCACCGAATGATTTTGGTAATGGCCCTATTGTGTCAAGCCCCCATGCATCAAAAGGCCAAGAAGCTATAGTTGGGTGTAGAGGTTCTGGTGGCTGGTGGATGAAGTTTGCATGATATTGACAAGCTTCGCACTTTTTAGCATACTCCATGGAATCTTGCACCATCGTAGGCCAATAGTAACCCATTCGCTTGATCCTGTAGTGTAACTTAGGACCTGATTGGTGTGCACCACATATTCCAAAATGAGCCTCCTCTAAGGCTTGTTTAGCCTCTTCCTTTCCTAAGCAACAGTGAAACAACCATCAAATGAACGGCAGAAGAGAGTTTCTTTATAGTAAATGAATCGAGCAGCCCTTCGCCGAACTTTAGTCTTGTGGCGTATGTCATCCGGGAGTCTTCCATGTTGAAGGTACTCATGATCACTTGTCACCAATCTTCTTTTCCGACAAGGCATACAGAATCGATGTTGGCTTACTCTTCTTCTTTTTCTTCAACCACAAAAGGTACCACCCACCTTTGGGAAATAGCAACTTCGGCTGCCTCTTCTTGGGATAATGCTAGGGAGGTAGCCAAATTAGCTAAAGCATTAGCCTATCTATTCTCCTTCTTTGGTATATGCTCCAATGTGATTACCTCAAATTTGCTAGCAACTTCTTCACATATTTACAATAAGGGATAATCTTCCTTCTTGACATCATATTGCTCCAAGATTTGGTTGATAATTAATTTGGAATCCCCAAAGATCTCAAGTTGTGATATGCCAATCTCAATGGTCATTTATAGACCAATAATCAATGCTTGATATTCAGCTATATTATTAAAGTAAAGTTCACTTAATAAAACGAGTATAGAAGTATTTGCCGTTGTGGAGAAACAAACACTACACCTGCCCCCGCTCTTTCTTGATGTACAGCCCCATCGAAAAACATCATCCATGGTGGCATTACTTCAATGTAAAACACGTCTTCGTCCAGAAATCATCAGAGAACTCCCAATCAAATGGAACTGGGTGATCAGCTAAGAAATCTGGCTATGCTTGTCCTTTGACAGCTTTCTGCGGAACGAATGCAAGGTCGTATTGTTGCAGCAAGACTACCCATCGAGCTATACGACCTGAAACCACTGGCCTAGAAAGGACATATTTAATCTGGTCTGCCTTTGCTATCAAACGGACCATATATGCTTGCATGTAGTGCTCCATTTTTCTATGGCAAAGAAAAGAGCGAAGCACATCTTTTCGATAAGAGAATAATTTAATTCAGCCCCATTGAGAGTTCGACTTATATAATAAGGGCTCTTTCTTTCCCCTCTTATTTTTCTTGTGCCATTAGAGCACCTAGAGACTTTTCTTGTGCCGTGATGTACAGTACCAAAGGCTTTCCTAGGATAGGAGCACCTAAAACTAGTGGATTAAGCAAGTATCTTTTGATGCGAGCAAAACCATTTCTACAAGCCTCATCCCATTCAAAGTACACATCCTTCTTCATCAATCTATTGAAAGGTTGACATTGACCTGCCATGTTCGAGATAAATCGTTGCATGTAAGCTAGTTTTCCTTGCAAGTCTCTAAGTTCTCGCAAATTCTTGGGCTCTGGCATTTTCTGGATAGCTTTAATTTGGACTGGTCAATTTCAATACCATGGTCCTCATAATGAAACCAAGAAATTTCCCAGATGTTACGCCTAAAGCACATTTGCGGGGTTCATTTTAAGTTGATACTTTCTTAGGCGGTTGAACACGGATCACAAATCTACTAGATGGTCTCCCTTCCTTTTTGTTTTAACCACAAGATCATCAACATAACACTCCATGTATTTATGAGTACATTATCAAAGATCTTTTGCATGGCCCGTTAATTAGTAGCACCAGCGTTCTTTAATATAAAAGGCATTACTTTGTAACAGTAAACGCCTTTAGGGGTACGAAAAGCTGTAAGCTCTTCATCCTTAGGATTCATTCGAATTTGGTTATAACCTGAAGAACCATCCATGAAAGATAAGGCTTCATGACCAGTAGTGGTGTCAACCATGACCTCAGTAATGGGTAATGGAAAATCATCTTTGGGACATGCATTGTTCAGATCACGAAAGTCAACGCACACCCTGATTTGTCCATTCTTCTTTTTGACAGGAACGATGTTAGCGATCCATTCTGGGTACTGTACTTCACGAATGAAGCCCACCTCAATTAGCTTATTGACCTTAGTTTCTATTTGAAGGATAAGCTCCGGCCGAAAGCGTCTTTGAGCTTGTTTTACTAGGCGCACACCCTTCTTTACTGCCAAATGGTGTAGAGCAATACTTGGATTGAGTCCAGGCAATTCTTTGTAAGTCCAAGCAAACATATCTTTATATTCTACTAGAAGCTTAAGGTATCCTTCTTCTTCTTAAGGAGTGAGAAAGGCACTGATGAAAGTTGGTTGGGGTTCTTCAGTAGTTCCTAAATTGATCTCTTTAAGTTCATTAACTGTAGCTTGTACTCCATCTTCCAAGGCTAGGGGAGCTTCATCAATTTCATCCTTGGTGGCTTCAACATCTGACAGTGTATCTTTTTCTACTGTAATATGAAACGAGGATGATACCTCTTCAATTTGCTCATTGTGGATGAGTGATTGACTTATGTGTACAATCATTCACCTTTTGATTTTGAGAGCTCCTTCAGTGCTGATATCTAAGGTAAAGTTATGTTTCATGCATGAAGGAATGCTACTGCGGATCTCATCATTAGCTTTCTCCTCCTTTTGAGCCTCAAAGTTTATTGAGTTTTGAAAGCAACTATCAACGGGCTTTTTCGTTGCCCCCAATCGATCAAAGACTAATCCACACGCAAAAGTGTCCCGACTTTGTGTTAAACAAGTCGTATTTAACCTATTGAACACTATGATTCATGACAATGAAGCGTTAATGCGATCGAATACTGAGACACGTGATGAAGAGTGATCTTTTCTTTGATTTGAACTTTCACCGACCTCCATTGTTATGTATTGGGAACTTGAAGCATTGCTTCTTTTCTTGATCCATATTTTAGCCGGTTGTTCTGGAGTATAACCTATTCTGATCTTTGGGATAGGAATTTTGTGCCCTTCAAGCCGCATTTTCCTTTGTGTTTTGCTAAGGCCATGCATCTTTTCTCCGGTGGCTTTTGGAATTAGTTTCCCCAGGTCCCCTTGTTTTGAGAAATTGTAGCCTGCTCTAGCTAACAGCCTATATGCCTTTGGGTTGAACCATTCTTTCATTCACTCACTCAATAGAATACCATGCTCTGTCAGACTTTGTGAAGACCTCACGAATCCATTTAGTGGCTTCGAGGGCAAAAGATTTGTGGATGAAGTTAAAGGCATAACATGATTTTCTTTCAATATAGCTACATCCTCCATCGTGAGCTTTGTAGGAGGCCTTCGTATGTCCATTGTAGATTGAAGGCATTCCGCGAATGGTGATTGTCCATTCTTGCAGTGTGATAATGGTACATAACAGAGGAATAGGGGGTTATTGGAAGGCATTGAAATTTTAGCTCTCGTTGAATTACTGGTAGATTCACTAAAATGATCATTCTCATATCTTGGATCTTCCTTTGGGAAGGAATGTCCTTTCTAGTGATGAATCTAACATGCTTCTTTCCACCCTGCTTGCTTTTTATGGATGAGATTTCAACTGGGAGAACCTCACTAGGAATGTCATCTTCTACATAAAACTTCGTGTCAACAAAGTGAGCTTCAATCTTAGCAAAAGGCTTCAAGTCGGAATTGACTTTCTTTATTCCACTTTGAAGGTACTTGAAACATTGATGCAAAGTTGACGGCACTATTCCATTCCCATGGATCCATGGACGTCCTAACAACATGTTGTAGGTTGTCTTGGCATCAATGACATGGAACAAAACATTGCTTGTCAATTCTCCAATGATTAATTCCAAGTGTATCATGCCGATTGTGCGTTGTCCTCCTTGGTTAAAACCTTGTATGACCAAACGACTATGCGATAATTCCTCCATAGCAAGACCAAGTCGTCTCATTGTCATTTTTGGTAGTATATTAATAGCTGAACCTCCGTCAATGAGAATACGATCGATCTTTTGTTCACGAGCATAACCAGAGACATAAAGTGGACGATTGTGAGGCTTAGAGCCTAACAATAGATCCTCTTCAGTGAAAGTTAAGTTTGGAGAGCATGCGTAACATTCCTACGTTTGTTGAAGTGTATTGGTATAAGGGGTGTACATCTTTGGCTCTTCAAGAGCTTGGGTGAGCACTTCTTTTGGTGAGGTGGAGGATTGCGAGGGTTCAACTTCATCAACCTGAGATTGGAGTTCCTTTAAAGATGACAAAGTCTCATTTGGACCACCATGGTCAACACCCTCCTTTTTGTCATGAACTTCGTAACGAGAGACCGTGTGAACGGCCTCTGCTGATTTGTTTTGAAAGAATTTTCTGGGGAAGAATTCTTCCAATGTGATGAGATTTCAAAGTTTTTGGGTTTGTGCCGAATCATCATACACTTTTGTTCCCAGTCTTCCTTGCCTTTTATCACTCATTCTTCTTGACCGAGGCTGAATCTGGTTTTGTGCTCTTCTAGACTCTTGGGTGATCAAATGAAGAGGGAATTCTTGTCTCTTCTTCCATTTCTTGCGAGTAACCATCATCCCCCCTCTTCCTCATCCACTGTTGACCTTTTATCATCATTTGAGTTATAATTAGATGCTTTTTGTGAGAGCTAAACTTGAACAGGTTCTAGAGAACCAAACTGGATGAATGTGGTATTTACCCCCTACTTAGTAGTTGGAGACATGCAACTAGGTAACCGGCAAGCAAATGTTACAAGGTTTGACTGAGCAACATCACTAACATCCATGTCGTGCGCACGAGTTGCCAATTCTTCGAATGTTCGGGGCTTTATCCCTTGCAGGATGTACAGAAGTCCCTAATGCATGCCTTAGATGCACATTTCTACAGCAGATATTTCAAAAAGTCTATCCTTACAGTCTAGACTCAAAGAATGCCACCGATTGATATAGTCAACAACGGCTCGTCTTTCCACTGCTTAGTATTGGTAAGCTCCATCTTGCTTACCATGCGCCGTGTGCTATAGAACCGATTAAGGAAATCCCTTTCCAGCTGTTCCCAACTATCGATTGACTCGGGTTCTAAGTCTATATACCAATCAAAGGCATTCCCTTTTAGTGAACGAACAAACTGCTTTACAAAGAGGCCTCCTTGAGTCCCTACGTTCTCACAAGTTTCTACAAAGTGAGCAACGTGTTGCTTAGAGTTTCCCTTGCCATCAAATTGTAAGAACTTGGGGGGTTGATACCCATTTGGCATTCTCATATTGTCATTTTGCTTCATATAGGGTTTTAAATATATGAGAGAATTTGTAGAAGAACCTCCATATTGTGCTCGTATGGTATTTGTTATCATGTCCTACAGTTGTTGGACAGATATCGAGGCCATTGAGGTGGAATGTCCATGTTGAGAAGTGCCTTCACCTCCTTTTCCCTTATCACCCCTGGTGATTTCTCCCTTCAAGGTAAAGCCAAGTGGGTGCTCAAGGTCAAGATTTGATTCACCCGAATCTTGTACCTCTAGTTTGTTCATCAGGTTTGCAATGTGGACATCCTTATCTTCAAGTGCTTTTGTGAGAAGGGCGACCATTTGTTCCATTTCAGCCATTTTTCTTCCATGGTAGAGGTGTTGGTCATCATCACTGGCATGACCTCTAGATACGATGGGAGAAAATGATGAAATAGGATGAGTCAAAGGTACTTTATTCCTTAAGTTTCTCATCATGGATGAAGAGTTGATAGAAAAGGTCTTTGTTAGGGATGATTCAATATTTATCTCGAAATCTTTCGAGACAGATGAATCCTTAGTGGTAGCTTTCCTATTTGCAAGAAAGTCTAGAGAGATGATAGTATGAAGCTTGCTTTCTTTGGTTGGTTGCGGTTGCGATTGCGATTGACTAAGAGCTTTAGATCGACTGCGAGTGATTGGGCCGATATAATCATCGGCAATGGAAGCATCAACCACTGATTTTTGGACATTCTTGCTAGAGGCCATCGAAGCTGGTAGCAAATCAAATTTCTTTTCTTTTGAAGGAAAAAGAGATGAGAGGCAGAGAAGTCCCACCGGGCGTGCCAGAATTTGTAGATGACTAAATTTCTTAGTTCGAAATAAATCAAACAAGTAAAATAGTTTCACAAATGCAAATTTGTATTGATGAATATATAGTACAATTCTCTGTAATTACAAAAGAATGGCCCTCTGATTCGATCTCCTTGAAAGATATGTTGATTGGAATTATCGTAATGTGATTTTGATTCGAACACAAAATATCCTTCAATTTGGCTGAAGAATGGATTGAAGATCTTTGAAATGGAATTACAATGAATCTCTAGTTATGAGCTTGTTAGAAATTTTGTGTTCTTTGTGTTCTTCGCGTTCTTGATTCATTCTTCATGTTCTTAGCGTTCTTCGTGTTTGAAGGTTTGTGGTGGAAGTTCTTAGGTGCTTTAGAGGCTTGAGTCCATAGAGCTTCGTTGATTTATGGTTTGTTAAGTTTCCTAGAGGCTTTTGAGCCTGATTCCAGCAAACTTTGAGATCTAGGTTGAAAGCTTGGATGGTTTTTCTTCGAATGTTCTTCGGTTTTGAAGTTGAAGTTCTTGAAGGCCTTGAGGCTTAATTCCTGCAGAGCTTCTATACTTCTGAGTGCTTCTTAATCTTCTTTGATGTTGCTTTTGCTCTAGATGGCTTGGTGTGTCCTTAAATGTCTTAGGAAGGCTTCTATTTATAGGAGTTTGGGGGTGGGTGAGCGACACATGGCGGAGTCTGATTAGTATGTCACAGCCTGATTAGTCCGCTTATGTCATCGTTTACATGTGCTAGATTGCTTGTGTCATCGCTTACACGTGCAAGGCTGCTTATGTCATCGCTTACACATGCTGATGCATTTTATACCCCTATTTCAATGACACTTGGCAAATTTCTGTTGGTTTCAAATTAGTGATAGCAAAACCTAACAGTAGTACGTGACGCTTTGTAATTGACCTTATTTTGTGGACTTGGTAGTATGATGTATCAGCTTGTGATAGGTCGGGAATTTTCCCTCTCTACACTCCTCACAACCACAAACTGCGTTTCCCAAGAGTAGTGTTTAGTACCTACACGTCTCTATATGTAGCGGAAAAAAAATTAAATGACCGAATTGGAAATTATGACTTGAAGTTACAATTTTAATTGTGTAATACCCAGAAAAAAAAAAAAAAAAGATTTAAAATGAGGGGTATTTAAGTAAATCTTTTTGCGGGGTCAATTTTATAATTAATATTATTAAGGGAGTTTTTAGAAAATTAGGTTCAAACACAAGCTATATATATATAAGCTAATTAAGTTAGAGTATAACAATAGATATTTTAGAGGAGGGCTTCTGAGTTTGTTCAGGGAGTGAAAGATTGACAGCACACTTGAGGTAAGAGCCTAGAAAATCTCATTCTTGGTCAGATTTAGGTTTAATATGGATTTAGAATATTTTTTATAGTGGGGAGAGGGAGAGGGAGAGGTGGATATTATCGAAGGGAGGGGGGAGGAGGGCCATAGCCCCACTTGACTTTTAAAAATTTCCCCCTCCTCCTTTAGTTTAATAAGAAAAATTTTAAGGTATGTGTAGATTTTGTTAAATAAACCCTTCATATATTTAATTACTTAAATTATTGCAAAAATCCCTTCAAAGTAATGTTGCAAAAGTAAAAAAAAAAAAATGTCTCATTTTTTATTATTTTAATATTCAATTTTTTTTGTTATATTGCTCAATAAATCTTAAATCTTATATCTTGTAAGTAAATGCTCTTCTTCAAACTTTTATTCATATTGAGAAATGTTATATCCACAACACTTCCACAATATTTTTCACACTAATCTTAGGTGGCAATATGTTATTGGTTCTCATCTGGATATTCCATTGACATAACTTTTTTACCCACCACTAACACTTTGTCACCTAAGAAAATATTGTGAATGTAGTATTTCTCATTCATTCTATATATATATATATATATATATATAATATATATATATATAATTAGGGATATAGGATTGTATAAAAATTTTAAAACATCTTTTCACTAGAAGAAAATATGTTGTGACTTTTATGGATAAAAAATTAGGACAAGTGCTTCTACTTTGTAATATCCATAAATGAAACCTAGAAAATTTCCAAAATATCCCTAAAGCCTAAAAATTAACTGAAATACATCTGAAACCTAAAAACTGACTGAAATAGCCTTGATGCTTGAAAATTATCAAAATACCCCTAATCTTAAAAAAAAAAAAGACCAAAATACCCCCCAAAACTTAAAAAATGACCAAAATACCACTGAAACCTATAAAATGACAAAAATGGCCCTAAAACCTATATGATGATACAAATACACCCTAAACCTAAAAGATGATCAAAATACCCTCAAACCTAAAAATGACCAAAATACCCCAAATGACCAAAATACTCATTTTTATAATTTTGGGCTATTTTAGTCATTTTTTAGGTTTAGGGGGTATTTTGGTTATTTTATAACTTTCAAGGATATTTTGGTCAATTTTTAAGGTTTCGAGGTTATTTTCAGTTATTTTTTAGGCTTAGGGTGTATTTTTGTAATTTTCACATTTCGAGGGTATTTTGGTCATTTTTAGGTTTTGGGGAGTATTTCGGTCATTTCTTAGATTTAGGATGTATTTTTGTCATATTTAAGTTTCGGAGGGTATTTTGGTCATTTTAAAGGTTTCGGGGGTGTTTCGGTTATTTTTTAGGTTTAGGTGGTATTTTGGTATTTTTTTTAGTTTTGGTAATTTTATGATTTTAGAGGTATTTTGGTCATTTTTTAGGTTTAGGGTGCATTTTGGCAATTTTAGAGGATTTTAGGAGTACTTTGGTTATTTGCAAGTTTTATGGGCAATTTGGTAATTTTGATTATTGGGTAATTGAGTGGGTTGGGATTTACCCATAATAATTTAGTTGAGTTATGTTTGGGTTAAATGTAATTAGTTAAATGGGTAATAATGGGTAAATGAGTAACATCCAAACCAAATCCAAATCGTTTGCAGCTAATAATGGGTAAATGGGTAAGAATTTTTGACGGACCCAAAAAACCCTCTCAAAAAATCTTATTTGTTATGGCAAAATTAAGTCCTCGCAAATACTTGGTAAAATGTGAAATATTCATGATCAATAAGAAAAGCTGTCGCAATTATGTGTTATAATCGTCACAAATACTAATATTTTGGAGGAACTAAAATATTAGTATTTTTCATGCTTACATTATCTTCATATATTTTTCATGCTTACAAATTTTCAAGGTGATCAAAGATTAATAGGCATGTCATCAATCAGTTGTCTAGATTCAAGTTTTTGTAGTTTAAAATAACGCATAAAAAATGAGTTTAACTATCAAATGGTAAATTAGATCTGATTAGCATGAAAATTGTCATGAATGTTAAAAACATATAGCGCATGTAATTCAACGGTTGAATTTTCAAAATATGCATTCAATAATAAGTTATTGGGTGGCGTAACATTTGTTAGAATTACATCATGTGTAACTTGAATCCAACCTATATTTCTTAATTCAATGTGAATTTTGACAAATCTACCGTTAGATACATTATCTTCATATATTTTTTCATGATTACAAAATTTCAAGGTGATCAAAGATTAATAGGCATATCATCAATCAATTGTCTGAATTCAAGTTTTTGTAGTTTAAAATAACGCATAAAAGGTGAGTTTAAAGATCAAATGGGAATTACACTGATTGGCATGAAACTTGGCATGCATGTAAGAACATATAGAACATGTAATCCAACGGTTGATTTATCAAAATATGAATAATAATAAGTTATTGGGTGGTGTAATATTTTTTAGAGTTACATCAATGTAACTTGAACTCAACCCTATATTTCTTAATTTGATGTGAATTTTACCAAATCTACCATTAGATTACATTATCTTCATATATTTTTCTTACTTACAAAATTTCAAGGTGATCAAAGATTAATAGGCATATCATCAATCAATTGTCTGAATTCAAGTTTTTGTAGTTTAAAATAACGCATAAAAGGTGAGTTTAAAGATCAAATGGTGAATTACACTGATTGGCATGAAACTTGGCATGCATGTTAAGAACATATAGAACATGTAATCCAACGGTTGATTTATCAAAATATGAATAATAATAAGTTATTGGGTGGTGTAATATTTTTTAGAGTTACATCAAATGTAACTTGAACTCAACCCTATATTTCTTAATTTGATGTGAATTTTACCAAATCTACCATTAGATTACATTATCTTCATATATTTTTCTTACTTACAAAATTTCAAGGTGATCAAAGATTAATAGCCACATCATCAATCAATTATCTAAATTTAAGTTTTTGTAGTTTAAAATAACGCATAAAAGATGAGTTTAAAGATTAAATGGTAAATTATATCCGATTGGCATGGAAATTAGCATGCGTGTTAAGAACATATAGAAAATTTTAGCCAACGGTTAGATTTTCAAAATATACATTCAATAATAAGTTATTGGGTGGTGTAACATTTTTTAGAGTTACATCAGGTGTAACTTGAACCCAACCCTATATTTCTTAATTTAATGTGAATTTTGACAAATCTACTGTTAGATTACATTATCTACATAAATTTTTCATGCTTACAAAATTTCAAGGTGATCAAAGATTAATAAGCATGTCATCAATCAATTGTCTAAATTCAAGTTTTTGTAATATAAAATAACGCATAAACGATGAGTATAAAGATCAATGGTAAATTACATCCGATTGGCATGAAATTTCGCATGTATGTTAAGAAAATATATAACATGTAAACCAACAGTTGGATTTTTAAAATATACATTAAATAATAAGTTATTTGTGGTGTAATATTTTTTAGAGTTACAATAGATGTAACTTGAACCCAACCCTATATTTCTTAATTCGATGTGAATTTTGACAAATCTACTGTTAAATTACATTATCTTCATATATTTTTCATGCTTACAAAATTTCAAGGTGGTCAAAGATTAATCGGGATGTCATCAATCAATTGTCTAAATTCAAGTTTTTGTAATTTAAAATAACGCATAAAAGATGAGTTTAAAGATCAAATGGTACATTACATCCGATTGGCATGAAAATTAGCATGCATGTTAACAACATATAGAACATGTAATCCAACGGTTGGATTTTCAAAATATGAATTCAAAAAAAAGTTATTGGGTGTTGTAACATTCTTTAGTGTTACATCAAGTGTAACTTGAACCCAACCCTATATTTCTTAATTCGATGTAAATTTTACAAAATTTACCATTAGATTACATTATCTTCATATAGTTTTCTTTCTTACAAAATTTCAAGGTGATCAAAGATTAATAACCACGTCATCAATCAATATTTTAAATTCAAGTTTTTGTAGTTTAAAATAACGCATAAAAGATGAGTTTAAGATCAAATGGTAAATTACACCCGATTGCCATGAAACTTGGCATGCATGTTAAGAAAAATAGAACATGTAATCCAACGGTTAATTTTTGAAAATATGAATAATAATAAGTTGTTGGGTGGTGTAACATTTTTTAGAGTTATATCAGTTGTAACTTGAACCCAACCTTATATTTCTTAATTCATTGTGAATTTTGACAAATCTACTGTTAGATTACATTATCTACATAAATTTTTCATGCTTACAAAATTTCAAGGTGATCAAAGATTAATAAGCATGTCATCATCAATTGTCTAAATTCAAGTTTTTGTAGTATAAAATAACGCATAAACGATGAGTATAAAGATCAATGGTAAATTACATCCGATTAGCATGAAATTTGGCATGTATGTTAAGAAAATATATAACATGTAAACCAACGGTTGGATTTTCAAAATATGCATTCAATAATAAGTTATTTGTGGTGTAATATGTTTTAGAGTTACAATAGGTGTAACTTGAACCCAGCCCTATATTTCTTAATTTGATGTGAATTTTGACAAATCTACCGTTAGATTACATTATCTTCATATATTTTTCATGCTTAAAAAATTTCAAGGTGATCGAAGATTAATCGGGATGTCATCAATCAATTGTCTAAATTCAAGTTTTTGTAGTTTAAAATAACGCATAAAAGATGAGTTTAAAGATCAAATGGTAAATTACATCTGATTGGCATGAAAATTGGCATGCATGTTAAGAACATATAGAACATGTAATCCAACAATTGGATTTTCAAAATATACATTCAATAATAAGTTATTGGGTGGTGTAACATTTTTTAGAGTTATATCAGGTGTAACTTGATCCCAACCCTATATTTCTTAATTCAATGTGAATTTTGACAAATCTACTGTTAAATTACATTATCTTCATCTATTTTTCATGATTACAAAATTTCAAGTTGATTAAAGATTAATAGTCATGTCATCAATCAATTGTTTAAATTCAAATTTTTGTAGTTTAAAATAATGCATAAAGAGATGAGTTTAAAGATCAAATGGTAAATTACATCCGGTTGGCATGAAAATAGGCATGCATGTTATGAACATATAAGAAATATAATTCAACGGTTGGATTTTCAAAATATGAATTCAATAATAAGTTATTGGGTGATGTAACATTTTTAGAGTTGCATCAAGTGTAACTTGAACCTAGCCTTATATTTCTTAATTCGATGTGAATTTTGCCAAATCTACTGTTAAATTACATTATCTTCATATATTTTTCTTGCTTACAAAATTTCAAGGTGATCAAAGATTAATAACCACGTCATCAATCAATTGTTCAAATTCAAATTTTTGTAGTTTAAAATAATGCATAAAAGATGAGTTTAAAGATCAAATGGTAAATTACACCCGATTGGCATGAAACTTGGCATGCATGTTAAGAACATATAGAACATGTAATCCAACGGTTGATTTTTGAAAATATGAATAATAATAAGTTATTGGGTGGTGTAACATTTTTAGTGTTACGTCAAGTGTAACTTGAACCCAACCCTATATTTCTTAATTTGATGTGAATTTTGCTAAATCTACCGTTAAATTACATTATCTTCATATATTTTTCTTGCTTACAAAATTTCAAGGAGATCAAAGATTAATAGCTACATCGTTAATTAATTGTCTAAATTCAAATTTTTGTAATTTAAAATAACGACTTTGGCTACTTAATTTAGTGGAGATGCTCTTAGTGATTAATAAAAAAATTTGAGATTTATTCTCCAGGACCCTAAGTAAGAGTGACTTGGAATGGACAATCACATATGTTTAAATGCATTCATAAAAATAAAAAAATTATTATATATATAATGAGTTAATTAATGTTATATAAAAATTAAGTAACTTTTTAAGTTTATTCACTTAATTAACTAAAATTATTATTTTTTTCTAATCATAATTATCACAAAAAGGAAAAAGAAAAAGAAAAAAAAAAAGAAATTAAATTCACGTGACTTTTAACGAACTGTTGTATAATATAGTATATTCATGTTTCTTTCTATTCTTTAGGAGGAGAGGCAGTTGAGTTGGACAAGGGAATACAAAGAAACAAATCCACATATGTAATTGAATAATTATTTTGTGTCACTGTATTTCACCTTCTTTGGGCCTGTCAATGGTCATAACTTACAAATTTAAAGAAACCCGGATTATAACACCCCCAAGAAAAAGCCCAAGAAATAGTTAGTGTCAAAAAATCATTTTAAAGTAATTTTTCTATTATTATTAATCATTTGACCGTGGCTTTTAAAAAACAAAGTAATTGACCAAAATGTTAATGAAGTAATATTATCAAGAGAGTCAATTTTGTACCGGATGTTATTTCGATTTGGCTAAAGAACGACATAATTCAGTATCGGTGTGTACTGATGTGCCATTTTAGAGTTACACACCAGATATATATATATATATACACACACAAACACACACATAGTGAATGATATAAAATTTTAATTAAAAAAAATAAGTACTAATCTGAATTAATGAATTTAATATAGAGTTTTATAAAATTCCAATAAAATTATAAGCTTTGTTTAAAAAAAAAAAAAAAAAAACTCAATTCCAGTTCTTTTGTAAATAAACCATATTGTAGAGATAATCATTATTAAAAATGTATTACTTATCGTTTTCAAAAAAATAAAAAGTATTACTTATTAGTTGTTGTTATTGTATTATTACTACTATTATTTAGTGTTTTATTTTATTTCTTCTCTCGCACAAACCCTATTTCATGGGATAGGATATTAGAGCATCCAGTGGAAATGGCAAATGGGAAATGTAAGGATTATTTAGCCTTAGAGCGAAAAATCACCCAGCATTAGAACTTGTAAACATTTAGAATTGTAAAATTTTTTACAATTGAGCTATAGTAGCATCTTATTAATAAGATGCTACTGTAGCTCAATTGTATTTCTAAAAATTATTTTTTAATTTTCTCTCTCCTCTCTCCCTCATTGTTTCTTTTCTTTTCTTTATCTTCATTCACTCTCTCATTCTGCTCTCCTCTCTTCAGACTCAACCCCATAGCCACCACACCATGGCCTGACCCACTATCACCGGCCATGGCAAGTCACCACCCACTCATTATTTCTCTTCTCTCTCTCGTTGCAGATCAGTGTGGTAGCATGGAGATCGACGTTTGGGGTTTGGCACAGAGATCAGTGTTTGGGTGTGGTGTGGAGATCGGTGTTGGGTGTAGTGATTGACATTAGGCATAGAGATCGGCGTTGGGTGTGGGATGTGGAGATCTCTGTTGGGCAAGGAGATTGTGGGATGTGGAGATTGGTGTTAGGTGTGGGATGTGGAGATTGGCGCAGAGATCAGTTTATGGGTTTTGTTCATTTATGGTGCGAGTTGTTCATTATGGGTCTGATTTTGTTGAATTTTTGTTGGTCATTTGTGGGTTTTTTTTTTGGCAGTGATTGGTGATGGGCAGTGAAGTAAGGGTGGTTTGTTTGAGTTTTGTAGCCTTTTTGGACAGTGGAGGTGGTGGTGGTTTAAGTGAAAGAGAGACAGAGGAAGAGGGTTAAAAATTAGAGAGAGGAGAGAGACGGGAGAGAATGATATATATTAATTTATTTGATAGATATATTATTTTAAAAAGTAGAATAGGAGAATAAAAGTTGGAATGTTGAATATATTAAAAAATAGTACGATATAAATAATAAAATATCGCTTTAGACGGTAAAATATGATAGAATTGGGATAATTCAATGCTGCTCTTAGCAGCGGGAAGTTTTATTTGAGAAAAAAATTGGGGAACGGGAAAGTTGAACTATTTTCCCATTTGCTTTTAGTTCCGACTTTATCTCCATCCATGATTCCTTATCTCAAGTGTGAAGCTTATCTCTACTAGCTTGAATTTAGTTTCTCTCACGCAAATAACCAGAAACTATCAACAACAAAAAAAAAAGTTTTTTAAGAGAGAAAAAAAAAGTGAGATGAGAAGGTGGCAAAGATTGTGATTGGAGGAGCAGCAGACGATAAGTTCAGTCTCTTTTTCTGGGTTTTCTTTGAGGAATTTCAATCTCTCATTAATTTGAGAAATTTCTTTGACTTATAGGTATAATCTTTTGCTCCTCTTAAAATTTAATTAATATTTATTTGTTTCTAGAGAAGGCTTAGCAAAAAAACGAAATTTTAGCTTTTAATTTTGAGCTGTTAAGTAGAATGAAATAGCTTGATTGCAAAACAAATTTCAAAGTATTTGAAGTGATTCATTGCAATTAATAGTGATTCCAGTGAATATGTAGTTGGAAAGGAAGATTAAAATCTATAAACATCTAAATTAAGGATTAACGTTGGAAAATTTCATTGCAAATTGAGTTAGGAGCTACAGTTTTGTATTATTTTAAAATTAATTCATATAAACCCTTTACCAAAAAATATCCAACCCATTCATTGCCCAAACTCCGTCCAAAATTATACAAACATCAACAAAAATTTCAACAAATTCCAAATCAGCAAATATTATCCCTCAGAATGAAAAATCCTTTGTAAATTCAAATATCACCCATTTACTTAAAAAAAAAAACCACATCTTTGCCACTGCCGCTGTCTCTAACCTGGAATTGTTCATTTGCCTCTACAACTCGCCAGTTTTCCACTCCCAATCACTGCCTAAGACGAAGCCAGACTCCACTTAGGCTTCTAAGCTCCAACCTTATTGTGCAGACTGTAGAGCTATCTATTTCTCAATGTTTATGTTTGACATATATGCGTGTTCTTGGCTGACCAATATAGAAATAACATGGAACTTTCAGCTGAAAGAGCTGTTGAGAAAAAGGGGGAGAAATATGCGTGCTAGTCTAATAAATAGTCTATGAGCACTTTTGAATCTTCCATAACCTTCTATTACTTTTGTTGTGGTTTACAGCTTCCACATATTATAATAGTCTTATATTTAATTTAATTTTTAGTTTTAGTTTTTATAAATGATAATAGTACTATCTACAGACTACAATTTTGATAGCCACATATAGGCTTATAAATCTTCCATTATTGTTATATTATTTTAACTTATATTAGTTTTGACTTTTGATAGTGGTTATCTTAATTTTTGCATTAATTCATTTATGTCTTGGAACTAACTGCAAAATTAATCCACAAACATGCACTTGCAATGTAAAAAATAAAATCCAGCTGGAGAAATGTTATAGATCCTTTTAGAACTTGGAAACATTCATTAGCTTCAGATACACGAGAGAGAAAAGTTTACACACTTAGGATCAGCCCAAAAGGAGGCTTTCCAATTCAGGTACTATAAATGTGACGTAAGGAAAGACTCTCAATATACGCGTACTAATAAAGATATTCTCTACAAGGAAAGATCTTTTCCATCAAGAAATGGATGTCAACTCTACGCTATTATAAAAACCCCAAAACTCTCACAAACTAAGATACGCATAATTCACCCTAATTTTGGCACTCTAGAGTTGTGGAAGTTCTCTAACTTGACATTCGAAGGGTATTTGGCTGGCACCACACCGGTACTCTTCTTAAGGTTTTTAGCTTTTGTGTTGTGCAGGTTCTTGTCTTGAGCACGTGAAGACCGTGTGGCTTACTAATGATTTTTAGCATCATCAGTTGGCGCCGTCTATGGGGAACAGGAAGTAAGCCATACTACCGCTTCCCGGACAAAGAGCTGCATGGCACTTACTCGCTCGATGGCAACCACCAGCAACAACCAAAGGGACGAACCACGTACCACCGCCCTTGAGAGACAAGTTTAAACACTCGTTGTTGCTGTAGAGAGCCTTACCAAACAAAACCACGACCTAGAGGAGCAACTGCGCCAGAAGAACGCAGTGCTCAACACTTAGGAGAAGGATCAAAAAGGAACCAGCGTTGAGAGGAGGAACCAAAAGGGGCCAGAATGCAACAATGCCCCAACAAGGCAAGAACGACAGGATACAAGTCGTACATCTGCCGCAGACACGACTCCACCACCACACTTGGTAACAGAGATGCAGATGATGAAGGAGCGGATGGACTTCATGATGAACGCCCTCAGAGGACAGGTGTCCAGCGACCTCGATGAGTTGGTCCATCGAACTGACTTGCCATTCACTGCATTCGTCATTTCATTCCCCCTTCCACCAAAGTTTCGCATGCCACAGGTAGAGGCCTACGAAAGATCTAAGGATCCCTTAAATCACCTGGAGACTTTCAAGACCCTAATGCATCTGCAAGTTGTGGCGGGCGAAATCATGTGTAGGGCTTTCCCTACTACACTGAAGGGACCTGCGAGGGTTTGGTTCAGTAGATTGACGCTTAACTCCATTAGCACCTTCAAGGAGTTGAGCACCCAGTTCGCCTTGCACTTCATCTAGGGACACAGGTCTAAGAAGTCCACAGCCTGCCTAATGAACATCAAGCTGTGAGAGGACGAAACTCTGAGGTCGTACATTACCTTCTTCAACAAGGAGGCCCTCTCGATTGATGAAGCTGACGACAAGATACTTGTGGTTTCATTCACGAATGGCAGGACAGGGGGCAAAAGACAACAAGAATTGAAGACCGACGGGAGGATAGGCGCTCCAAACCTCCGACTAGGAGGTTCACTAGCTTCACCCCGTTGACCACTCCGATCCACCAAGTCTTGATGCAAATCAAGGACAAAGGATCCCTGAAATTTCCTCACAAGCTGAAGGGAGACCCTAATAAGAGATCTAGAGACAAGTACTGTTGCTTTCACCGAGATCATGGTCACGACATATCTGATTGCTACTACTTGAAGCAATAAATAGAGGCTCTTATCAGACAAGGAAAGTTTCAGATGTTTTTCAGCAAAGAAAGGATGGATGCGCCACAAGAACAAGTTGCCTGAAGGGAGAACGAACGCCCTAAGCCGCCCCTAGGAGACATAAGGATGATTGTGGGAGGGTCTATAGCTTCTGGCTCATTAAGAAAGGTCCGTAAGGCCTACCTAAGGATGGTTCAGAACGTCCAGTTGATGGGCTTTGTCCTAAAGATGGCGAGAATTGACAATCCCATCATCGGATTCTCAGAGGAAGATGCCCGACGTCTTCACCACCCGCATGACGATGCACTCGTCGTCAGCATACGAGTAGGTGACTACAATACACACAGGGTCCTGGTTGATAACGGAAGTTCTGCTGACATCCGCTACTACTCGGCACTCCAGCAGATGAGGATTGAAAGGGAATTGCTGGTTTCGATCAATGCTCCACTCGTTGGGTTTGGAGGCATAAAAGTATACCCCCTCAGCACGGTCACATTGCCTGTAACGGTTGGTGATTACCCTCAGCAGATCATTAAGGATGTCACCTTCCTTGTTGTTGACTGTTCGTCTGCCTACAATGCCATCCTAGGGCGACCTACCCTCAACTTGTGGAAGGTCGTAACTTCGACCTACCACTCGATGATTAAATTCCCCACCAAGTATGGAGTAGGAGTAGTACGTGGAGACCAAGTAGCTGCACGCGAGTGCTACATAGCAATGTTGGAGATGGAGAGATGGACGATCATCTACAGACAATGAGCATAGAAGAGCAACGGATGGTGACAAGGCCCATTGAAAGACTTGAAGAAATACTCCTCGATGACTCCAGAATAGATCGAACGACTAGGATCGGCACCCTTGCCAGTCCGTTGGTCTGCCAAGCACTCACGACTTTCCTAAAAAAAAACCAGGATGTATTCACATGGAGACATGAAGACATGCTCGGGATCAACCCTTCAGTTATGGTGCACAGGTTGAAAGTGTCGCCCACTTTTTCACCCATTCACCAAAAGAAATGGGTGTTCACCCAAGAACGAGACCAAGCTATAGCTGAAGAAGTTCGCAAGTTGCAAGAAGTAGACTTCATCAGAGAAGTATATTACCTTAACTGGCTGGCGAATGTAGTGATGGTCAAGAAAGCCAACGGGAAGTGGAGGATGTGCGTAGACTTTACAGACTTGAACAATACATGCCCCAAGGATAGCTACCCCTTCTCGCGGGTTGACGTTTTAGTAGACTCTACAGCTCGACATCAGTTACTGAGCTTCATGGACTCATTTTCTAGCTATAATCAGATCAAACTGGGTGAAGCGGATCAAGAGAAGACTTCGTTCGTCACCAACTAAGGCCTCTTTTGTTACAAAGTAATGTTGTTCGGCCTCATAAACGTGGGTGCGACATATCAGAGGCTCATGAACAAGATGTTCTCACATCAAATTGGAAGAAATGTCCAAGTCTATGTTGACGACATGCTGGTAAAAAGTCTAAGGGAGGATGATCATTTGGGAGATCTCAGAGAAATCTTCGACACCCTTCGCTCTTACAACATAAAGCTCAACCTGAACAAGTGCACATTTGGGGTGTCGGTTGGAAAGTTCCTAGGGTTTATGGTGTCTCAGAGGGGTATCGAAGTCAACCCGGACAAGATCCGAGCCATAGTAGAGATGGCACCACCAAGGAACATGAAAGAAGTACAAAGTCTTAACGGCAAGGTAGCCGCCTTGAATAGGTTCATGTCGAGGGCAACGGACAAGTGCCTACCTTTCTTCCGTACACTGAAGAAGTATTTTGAATGGACGGACGAGTGGCAATGAGCATTCGAGGATTTGAAGGCCTACCTCTCTTCTCCACCATTGCTAAGTCCCTTGAAACTAGGGGTAGAACTATTCCTCTACTTGGCTGTATCTCCGGCTGCCGTTAGCGTGGCCTTGGTCAGGGAAGAAGACAAGGTGCAGAAGCTCGTTTACTATACTAGCCGAGCACTCCGAGGTGCAGAGGAAAGATACCCACCAATGGAGAAGCTTGCCTTTGCTTTGGTTACTATTGCTCGTAAGCTCAAGCCATACTTCCAAGCCCACACTGTGGTCGTCCTAACAGATAAGCCTCTACGGCGAGCAATGAGTAGTCCTAAAGCTGCTGGACGGATGGCGTTGTGGGCGATAGAACTAAGTGAATTTGATGTACAATACCACCTTTGAACCGCCATAAAGGGACAAGTAGTCGCCGACTTTATTGTCGAGTTCACCAGCATGGAAGGCTAAGGGGCAGAAGAACATCCTCAGTGGATCGTCCACACGGATGGATCACCTAACAGTAAGGCTAGCAGGGTCAGCATAGTACTCCTTTCCCTAGAAGGGGATGAGATTGAATGTATGGTTCGCCTGGACTTCCCAACGACCAACAATGAAGCAGAGTACCAAGCTTTGGTAACAGGGCTAGATCTCACAAAAGCCGCAGGGGCAACAAATGTAATCGTATATTGCGACTCTCAGGTCATCACAAGTCAGGTGAATGGGGATTTTGAATGCAAAGGGGAGAAAATGAAGAGGTACTTGGAATAGGTGCAAAAATGAGTAAGCGAGCCGCAGGCCAAGTTCGTCCAAGTCCCTAGAGAAGAGAAGAGAACGAGAAAGCTGATCGCCTTCCCAAAGCCGCCTCAGCAGAACACATGCTTGTTCCTAGTAGGTTACTCTCTTTTGTTTAGCTCTCTCCCTTGATAAATAACGTCAGTGTGCAGAAAATAGACTCGGGAGGCAACTGGACCACATTGGTAGTTTCTTATCTGAAAAATGGTACACTACCTGACGATAAGGACGCCGCGAGAAAGTTGAAGGTTTAAGCAGCACGGTTTTTCCTAATAAAGGATGTTTTATACAAGAAAGACTTCTCCTGTTCGTACCTACGATGCTTAAGTCTTGAAGAAGCGGACTACGTCATGAGAGAAGTCCATGAAGGCATTTGTGGAAACCACTTAGGGTCACGATCGTTGGTGCACAAACTAATTCGAGTTGGATACTATTGGCTTACTATGCAGAAGGATGCCTAGGCTTATGTCAAAGCTTGCGACAAATGCTAGAGGTTCAGCAATGTGATCAAACAGCCAACGAAGGAGCTCACCCCAATGATGGCCCCATGGCCTTTCGCTCAATGAGGGGTAGACATCATGTGCCCATTCCCAATAGCAATGAGGCAATTAAAGTTTCTAATAGTTGGCATAGACTATTTCACCAAATGGGTTGAAGTTGAAGCCTTGGCCACCATCATAGAGAAGAGCGTACGAAGCTTCGTTTGGAGGAGCATTGTCTGCAAGTACGGGATCCCTAAAGTCTTGGTCTTAGATAAAGGGAAGTAGTTCGACAATGACCCCTTCAGGGACTTTTGCTCACAATTGGGGATCAAGAACCACTACTCCTCCCTTGTCCACCCTCAAGCCAACGGGTAAATGGAAGTCACAAACTGATCCTTGCTCAAGATCATCAAAACTCGGCTTGAGGGGGCAAAGGGTATATGGCCAGAAGAGCTGCCAAGCGTACTATGGGCATACAGGACAACAACCAAAACTCCTACAGGAGAAACACCATTTCAACTAGTATACAGAAGCGAGGCAGTTATTCTAGCTGAGGTTGGACTTATAAGCTACAGGGTGGGCAACCATGATGAGAGGAAGAACGACGAGGCCATGCATCTAAAACTCGACCTAGTGGACGAAGTTAGGGCGACAACAGAATAGATGCTAGCACGGTACCAGAACCTCATGGCCAAGTACTACAACTCCAGGGTTAGGCACAGAGATTTCCAAGTTGGAGATTTTGTCTTAAGGAAGGTGATGGGTGCCATAAGAGACCCTTCCTAGGGAAAGCTCAGACCTAATTGGGAAGGACCCTACAGAGTCACGTCATGGCAAAGGAAAGGTACGTACCACCTAGAGATGTTAGATGGGCAGAAGTTACCTTATCCATGGAATGCCGAGCACCTCAGGAAATACTACCAGTAGAAGGCAACATGAAGGGCGCTACTCCTCATTTCCAGTTTATTTCTCTTAGTTAACTTTTATCTACGGTACTTTTTAAGCCCAAAGGGCTGAGTTTTATTCTTTTTGGAACAATTTTCTATATATGCATTCATCACAATAAAAGGAGTTATATAGATATAACCCGTGTACATCTTTGCCCCAACAAAACTGCGTTCAGGGTCCCCAAGTGAACAAGTTTATTACCAAGTCCATATAATGGACGAATTTATCACTACTAAGTCCATAAATGGATGAGTATATTACAAAGTCCATAAAGTGGAAGAATTTATCTCTATGAAGTCCACAAGTGGACGAGTGTATTATGAAGTCCATAAAGTGGACGAATTTATCACTACTAAGTCTACTAGTGGATGAGTTTATTACAAAGTCCATAAAATGGACGAATTTATCATGACCAAGTCTACAAGTGGACAAGTTTATTACAAAGTCCATAAAGTGGACAAATTTATCATGACTAAGTTCGTAAGTGGACCAGTTTATTACAAAGTCCACAAAGTGGACGGAATTATCACTACTGAGTCCATAAGTGGACGAGTTTATAGAAGAGGAGGTCACTCCAGCGGGGTACCTTACTATTATCAAGTCCATAAGGACACCCTGAAAATTATTAAAATCCCATGAAGGTACCTTGAAAATTATTCAAGTCCACAAGTGGACGAGTCAGCTGATAAATCCACAAAGCGGGCGAGTTTATTCCCAAGACCACAAGTGGACAAGCTCATTACGACATCCCTAAATAGAAAAGCACACTAAATCCACGACTGTAAAACCACGACAAAATATACGAGTCCTCCCAAAGGACGCATGCAAATATAAAATCATTAGTGGACGACTTTAAGAATACATGGACGGGTTTATTACAGTCTGCAAAAGGATGAAATAGAGTAGATGGTTCAAGCATACTCATCCAAAGATTAATAAGCATATACATAAAAATGAGATATGAACATAAAGTGCTGGGTGTAAAACAAGACGTCTTAAAGTATGTTTTCCATAAAGGCCCAAAAATAAAAGGGCACTTAAATTTGTCTAAAAATAAGACAAAATAAAAAATAGATAGAGAACTAAACTACGAGGAGTGTTTTTATCATCTTTAGGAGGGGGTCCTGGGTGGTTAAAGTTGAAGGGTTCACAACGTTTTCAATATGGTCTTTAATTGACGGGATCACGGGAGTAACTAAACTCTCCTGAGTAGGTTGAGTGAGCACCATGGTGTTGTCCTTTAAACCTAACTCCACATGGATAGACTCGTCAGTCTCGTCATCAGCATCACTAGCAACAGAATTGGGTCATCCATGGTAACTTTGGACAAGTCCAGGTTAGGGTAGATGGTCCCAACCTGCTTAATGCAGTTGTCAAGCCCGTCACCATAATAGAATGTACATGCATCAATGAAGGATTGTAAATCCTTGAACTCTTTGATGGCATTAGCCTTGGCTGTCTCCACCTGCTCAAAAAAGGCCAACAACTCCTTCTCCACGAGTGCCTTATCTTCTTCCTCCTTCTCCCGAAGATGGGCTTCCTTCTTCAGCTTCTTCTTTAATTCTGTCACGTCCCCATTTAAAATGCGAATGACCTCCTTGTATTGTTCTTACTCGTTGGTCAGGGTCTCATTGCACTTTCTAAGGCGACTGATCACCCTTTCCTCAGCAGAGCACCTATCTAGGAGCGCCTTTATATGTGCTAGCGCTTGGAAAACGAGACAACCGTCAGCAAAGTGATAATGATAACAAAGTACAGGAATACAAGAAAGAGGACATACCCTAGAAAGATCAAAGAGACTAGACGTCTCTAAGTCCTAGGTCTCTTGTTCAGCACATGGATCTAAGTCCGTCTCCTTGATAATTGACTCAACCATCTCGATGGCGTACCCCTTATATGTAAGAAGATGACAGGTTCCTTTTGTGACAGGGCCTTTCGCTGTCATGAAGCCTTTACCAGCTCCATGACTTTGTTTGGGAGGAGACGGCTTCTTTGATTGCTTATCAACTGTAGGAGGGACCTTCCACTTCTTAAGCAGACGGTTATCCTTCCTTTCAGCTTTGTATTTTGGAGCACCCTTCACGACATCCTTAGGAGCCAACGAGGAAGCTCCTTCCTTTTCTTTTCTTCTTCTTGTTCGCCACGGCTGCCCGTACCAAAGCTCTTTGCCTTGCTGCCTCCATCTCTACAAAGGGCAAGAGACAGATATTAGGTAGGCAGATGCCAATAAAGACAACGGGAAGAAGGAAGCAAATATATATTACTTACGCCAACTAGAGTACACGTCTAGTTTGCGAGCAACAGGCGTTGGCTCGGGACCACCACAAAAGGCGTGCAAAGTGTCGAGGGTAATTATGTCCCGACACCTACAATCGTCAAGTGGGATCTCTAGAACCGAATGGATAAAAGCTTCCTGCTCGCCTGTAATGTGTGGGCGAATGCTCGTTGGACGATAAGAAAAAAAGGACGACATTAGTCAATATATATACCACATAAGTCAGACACTAAAAGAAAAAGTGGACGGTATTGAAGGACGTAAGCGGTACTAAACCTGAATCTTTAACGATGCCCCAAGTATTGTCAAAACCATGAGGCATAGTCACCTATTCGTCCTGACGGCACACCCAATTCGTTCCTTAAACGAAAAAGTACTTACTCTTCTAATTCCTATTCGAGTCGGGCATGTCTGACACCAGCCTAAGTGTGTTCTGCCTCGCTGCAAAATGATATATACCCTTGGACGAGGAGATACGTTGGGGTTTGTAAGACCAAAAGAACTCGTCCAAGGTTGACGGTTCCCTCCATTCAGATAACCCCAGATGACCTCGGCCCCTATAAATATCCTCCAAGTGTTTGGGGCAATTTGACTGATGGACAGGCTAAGATAGGTTGCCAGTTGACGATATAAAGCCATCAGAGGAAGCCTCAATCCGGCCGCGAACATGGAATGATACATACCGACATCTGCAGTCTTACCAGAGTAACATTTTTCATACTTCCTAGGTAGACGGATTGGAATATTGTCAGGGATTTGGAAACAGTCCCTCAAGTTGTTAAATATTTTGGTCGTCAGCATTGGGTAAAAGTCATTTACTATCCAAATCTTGGGGGGAGAATAAAGGGACGAGTGTGGCCATCACCAGAGCTTCCTTCCTCAGGACCCCTTCGTCACCACCACCCTCACTCCTGTTATCTTCTACTTCAACCTCTATTCCCTCGTCATCATTGTCATCACCCTTTACTTCCTCATCTTCCTCTCAAACTTGACTCTCCACTTCGTTGCCAGGAGAATGGGCGGATGACTCCCTCACTGACAACCCTAAAAAGCCTTCTTCAGGCTCATGACCAGAAGGGAAGACTTCGTTGTAGCCCACTTTATCACGGACTGACGACTGCTCACTTGTTGCTTCTCTAGACATCTATTTACCTACGAGCGACAGAGGTATTCTAAGAACCTAAGTTGACGGTCTCTCTAAAGTTTACGACCAACTAGGATAACAAAAATAAATAATAAGTGGGAGGACTTACTTAATTAGTAGACGATTCCTTAATAAAGCTAACTTTAGCAAAGGCGACGAGGCTAGCAAGTAGACGGGCACAAGTGACGATTTCTCTCTTAGGATCAGCAAAGATGAAATAAGAAAAATGAAGGGAGGGGGTAAGATATTAGTAAAATTAAAAGTTGCACGGAAGACGAAGCGACTCATTTGTTCAAAAACCAGGCCAACCAGCACATACCACGTATCCAAAACATTAAATGTTGGCTGCTCAAGGAACCATTAATGAATGCACCATTTTTCGAAAAGGTACAAATCAAACTCCATAGCTCGTCAGCTAAAGCCGACAAAACTATGGAGTAGGGGGCAACTGATAGAGGAAATTTTTAATTAGTAAAACAAAAAGCTCAAGAACCCGTTAACTCTATCATGCAGACTGACGGGCCCGCGCAAGATGAAGCTGTCAGCTCTATCATGCAGGATGACGGGTTCACACAAGATGAAGCCATCAGTCCTTAAGTTGACGGGTCAATTCCACGACCTGGCGGCATCCATCCTTTAGACGAGATTCGAAGTTGACAGGGAGAAAACTGAAGACAAGAAAGGAAGCAGTGACAGATCTAGCATGGCTCTACTTGGCCCCTAAGAATATGTATATAAGGAAGCATCTTGTGCTCCACGGTTAACCCTAATCAAAGGGATCCTTACAAGGAAAGTATCCCGCGATATACGCGTACTAATAAAGATCTTCTCTACAAGGAAAGACTTTCTCCACCAAGAAACGGATGTCAATTCTACGCTACTATAAAAATCTCAAAATCCTCACAAATCAAGGTACGCATAATTCACCCTAACTCTGGCACTCTAGAGTTGTGGAAGTTCTCTAACTTGATCTTCAGAGGGTATTTGACCGGTACCACACTAGTACTCTTCTCAAGGTCTTCAACTTTTGTGTTGTGTAGGTTCTTGTCTTGAGCACGTGAGGACCGTGTAGCTTATCAACGATTTTCGGTATCATCAGTTGTAGTTGGATTTTTTGTTCATTGTGTGGATGGGTGGTTTTTATGTTTATGATGTTGGCTGGATTTTTTGTTTAAAGTTGGTGGTGAGTTTTTTGTTTATTGTGATGACTGGGGTTTTTAATTTATGATAGTGGTTGAGTTTTTGTGTTAATAGTGATGGTTGTTTTTTTTTTTTTTTTTTTTTAATGGTGGCGGTGGATTTTTTGTTTATGGTGGTGGCTGAGTTTTTAGTTTAATGTTGGTGGTGGGTTTTTTTGTTTATTGTGATGGCTAGGTTTTTTTTTGGTAATGGCTGGGTTTTTGTGTTAATGGTGGTAGCTGTAGTTTTTTGTTTAATAGTGGTGGCTGGGTTTTGTTTAATGTGTTGGCTGGGTTTTGTATAAATTGTGGTGGTTGGATTCTTTGTTCATTATGGTGGTTGGGTTTTATGTTTATGATACTGGCTGGGTTTTTGTTTTGAATTTCACTCTATTTGTTTTATTTGAAGTTGAGATTTTTCTGCATTCATTATGATTTCTTCATGGTTTGTAATGTGGTTTGGTTTTTATTGATGTGAATGTTGTGGGTCTTCTTTCTTTGATAGTTTGGCTTCATATGATGTGCATTATGATTATTTTTTCTAGTTTGTTATTGGGTTTCTATGGACATTTTTTGCATTGTCTTACTAATAATTATGCCTCTTTTTTGTTGTTGTGTATCTTATCAAGGATATAGGCTTGTAGTCTAGATTTTTATTGATGTATTTTCCTTTACACTTGTGCAGCTAGATGTGGGATTGGTGGCAAAAAGACAATCTTTGTGGTACTACTTGAACTCAAATAATTTTCTGTAAAGTTTGGAAGACACCATTTGTATATAAATGGATGTAATTATTTTGTAAACATCTGTATTGCATTTTTAGATTGTATGGATGTGGTTAAAAATGAATGGATGATTTGTTTATGGATGTGGTTGGAAATGAACAAGTTAATTTAATGGCAAGTAAATGTAAAGAATATTAATAAAAATATAAAATTGGTGACAATAATTTCCGTCACTATATCTGACTATAAGTAGAAATTGGTGATGAAATAATTCGTCACCTAATCTATTGAAATTAAAAAAAAAAAAAAAAAAAAAATTGGTGACGAAAAACTTCACCTAATCTATTGATATTGAAAAAAAAATACATTTAGTGACGAAATATTTCACCACTAAAAGTAAGATTTAGTGACAAAAATATTAGGTGACAAAAAACTTTCGTCACCTATCATTTTTTATTAGTGACAAAAAAATTTCGTCACCTATCTTTTTTTTTTTTTTGGTGACGATACATAAAGTGACGGAGCTTAAGTGATGAATGTTGTTTCGTCACCATATGTATTTATGACAAAATAAGGACATATTGTGATGAAATGTTTTTGTCACCACAACCCACTTTTGTTGTATTAAGACCCTCAAAAAAAAAAAAAAAAACCCTCAAGTAAGTTATAGTTAGAGACCAACATAAATGCTCATTTTTTGTACGTTATGCTTGATATAAACAAAGGAGGCAAAAAAGAGGGATACATTACAAGATTTTACCAATAAAATACATATTATACAATCCACTCTAAATAATTACACAATAACAATAAACCAAAACAAAAATATTTCAAAAGTTAAATAACACTAGCAAAAGGTAGCTGCCAATCCATACAAACTTTTATTGTCTAAGCAAGTTTAGCTTCACACAAAAACATACAAGCAGATTATAAAAGCTCTTACTCCTTCATGTTTGAACTTTTCCTTCGGTTACTTGATATATATGTTCGTAGAACCATATTAATGCATTACTTTAGAAAAAAAGGATTAGTTAAAGATCAAGGAGACGAGGAAGGGGTTGGATTGAAAGCAACTTGCTCAGCACAACTGAGCACTTCATGAGGCCCTGCTCTTCTCGACCAACACCCATAAGATCAAGGTAATATAGGTAATGGGATATGATGTTGTTCATGAACTCATTATCACCTTGACCGCAAACAAGATCTCCGTAAAGCACATTATGGTAGCTCCAAAACCAGAAACTCGCTTGGCGAGAGAGTCATTCTTGTGGGTTTCCAGTAGCCAGTAAAGACATCATGTGCTGAAGGTTGATGCTCCATAATTGGTGTCATCACCTCCAAATTGCAACTTGGAAGCTAAGGGTAGCATTTTGTTCAATGTATTCTGGATGGTTCAACAAATCCACCTTTAGATCTTTACTGGCTTCTCCATAATTGTAGTTCTATTAAAAGCACCAATAAAGAAAGTTTGGATTGTGGCATGCAACAATGAATTGATCAATAATAAAATCTTCTCTGATAGGAAACAAAAGATAAATACAAATATTAGGGTAATATAAAAGTAGGTTGCACATATATTTTTCAATAAACAATTACTTGAATTTCATTTGAAGAATGCATGACTTATGCACTCTTATTTGAATTATGCTAGAAAATGAACTCATTTTGATGTTTTATTAACTACTAAACATAAAACTTCTATAGAAATTTCAGCTTAGGATTAAATTGAATAATATAAGACGAGAAAATAATTCAAATGCATAAATATAAAGAATGTAAGATTATTGTTTGCGTGATAGAAAAGATACATACCAATAGATAGGCAAAGCACCCCGGCCATAGTATGCAACTCCAGGAGCACAAAGATAAATGTTTTTGACGTGCTCATCACAATAATTGGTCGAGTTGGAATTTATTTCCTTATTGTAGCATAAACCCCATTCTAATGGTTCCTTACTGGCCACTTTATTTCCACCTGAAAAAAAGTATCAATCAGTTTTACTTTGTATAGCGAGTGAGCGAACAAAGGGTCATTGACAATAGTTCATTTATAAATTTAATTACGCAATCAATTCTTCAATAAGATAATTAGTAAAGAAAGATTAAAAAAGAGATTTAATCATATCTTAAGATTCATTCAAATGAAAAAGATCCAATCCAATCAGTCCATAGACCTACAGTAAAATGAGTCGTCAAAGTTCAAACACAGTATGATCAAACCTCTACAAAATTTGAAACCCTCACATATGAAATCAAAACCAGACAAGAAAGAAGTCCTTACTCTCACAAACACATATTCAACCAAACTATCGAGGAGAAAACCCAAATTAAAATTTCCCAAGACAGAAATTGTGAAGTACTCACAGGAGGTTCTGGTGCCAACATGGGCAAGAAAAGCTGCGACTTCTTTGGTTCCAAAGAAGGTGGAGTTGATGTAGGTAGTTCCAAAGCCATAGGGTTGGTAGTGAGCAGAGGCAGCGATAAAAGAGTGGTAGTCCCAAAAGCCCTTTGCATGGGCCTCAAGGGAGTCCCGGTTTGAGAACAAGTTCTCAAACTGGTCGTTCTGGAAATAGTCATTAATGACCCCATCACAGCATCGTGATGTGTACGTGTGGCAGTTAGTACAGGTCTTTCGAACATATATCGACTTTCTTGGGCACGGAGCTTGACACGCAACACACGGCTTATTTGGATCGTTACTTCCATCTGTAACATGCCGTGGAGACACAGCTGCAGAGTGGACACAATTGACAAGCACAATAATATCAATGCCTTTGTCAAGATTACAGAACATTTATACTCCATTTTTGCACGTAACATTAACAAAAGGGGTTGAGTTTGGAGCGAGGTGTACCTTCCCTGTATATTTATACTTGGTCTGGGTGCATGTGAAAGAGGAAAAGTAAAGAAAAGATAGTCAAGTGAAGTGCGCGCAACGGTGCAAGTCATCTGTCGGGAGCCTTTTCACAAAAAAAGTATTGAATGGATAAGTATTTGAATTCACATTCAAAATCACTTTCTCTACCAATAAAACTTAACTTGGCATCTTGTTATTGTGACGAAAGTTTGGGTGAACGTAGAATTGTTTCTCCGAAACGGAATATAAGTAAACACGTGAATCATATGGATACAATAAAAAGTTGGCATCTCTGTTACAGTGACATTATAATAAAAAATAAAAAATTAAATAAAAAAAATCCCAAGTAATTATTTCAATATATATGCTTAATATTTACAAGAACATTATTTAATCCAATTCGCATGGCGTCATTTTATTTTACCCTTTTTTTTTGTTGATATTATTATAGCTTTGAATATTAATGAAACTGTAAGATTTAATTCTAAAGAATCTAAACTTATGACCCATAGGTTTGAGACAATTTTTATAGTATAATTGAAATTATAATTATTTTAAAAATTAATTAATTACAAAGAGAGAGAGAGGAGAGAGAGAGGAAAAGTGATTTGATGCTTTTCCAGTGGGGCGCAAAAAGAAGAGGACTTGGTATATTCACTGTTCACATGACATCACTGCCATGCGTACTTGACCGATTATGCAAATAATACATGCAACAACCATTAACGTGTATTGCAAATATTTGTGTGTGCGCCTCTCAAAAAAAATATATTTTTTTTTTTACAATTATTTTATGATCGCAATATTTTTACAATAAAGTATAGGTGATAAGTTATTATCAGTTTTAATTTGAGTTTATTATTGATATTATTTTTTTATCTACTAGTAACAATTTGACATTTATGGCTTATTTTGAAATTATTGTGGATGTAACATTACTCAATTTGACATTTAGCATTACAAAAACTATCATGATTTTTATTTGGAATTTTTATTTTTTTACCATGATTGATTTCACTTGTTTTATTTGATACATAACAAAAATGATGTTAGTGATACATCCATAGAAAAAAGACATTTTAATAACAATTTATAATATTAAATACCTAATATTGCCTTTAATTTAGCTAATAATATTTTTTTTGGCCAAAATGCAAAGACCCTCTAAGGCTGTGTTTGGCTTAGTGTAAAATAATTTTAGGTAAAAATATTTTAGGGAAAGGAAAATAATTTCTAGTGTTTGGTTGCAATTTTAAAATTATATTGGAAAATAATTTCAAGTGTTTGGTAATATTTAGAAAATGCAAAATGTTCACTAATTTTTCACATTTTCTCAGCTTCCAAATAAGTTTTATATCAAAAAAATCCACCAGCACTCACAGAAAAATCCACCACCGCCCACACACCAGCACCACACAACACAAAAACCACCAAAACACCACCACCCACACCACCGCAACAACAACAACAAAATCAGAGATCAAAAGCTATCAAAACACCACCACCCACACCACCACAACAGCAACAAAAAAAATCGGAGATCAAAGAGAGAAAGATTGAGAGATTGAGGGAAAAAGATCGGTAACGGTGGCCAGATTGGTAACGGTGGTTCGAGCTTTGGGCAACTAGATCGGTGGTTCGATCTAGAGGCGGTAGTGACGACGGGAGTGGGTTTGGGCTTGGGGCGGTGGTCTCGTGGCTCTATCTCGCCGGCGCGAGCTTGTCGGTGTGAGCTCGTCGGCGTGTCTGGGCTTAGGGCGGTGGTCTGAGCTTGACGGCGCGAGCTCAATCTCACTCTCTCTTTGTGGTTGTTCTCTCTCTACTCTCTCTTCGTAGTTGTTCTCTCTCTCTCTCTCTCTCTCTCCTCTCTCTTTGTTCTCTGTCTCTCTCTCTTTCTCTCTCTCTCTCTCTTTGTTTTCAGTCAGGAAAATGAGATTTGAAGGTAAAATAAGATGGAATTGATTTTCCGTCTGAGAAGGCTATTTTTCAGTCACTGTAAAATAATTTAAGTTGGCCAAATTTATGTGCCAACCAACACACAACATGGTGTAAAACAATTTCCTGAAATGCTTTTCAGCCAAAACAAACACAGCCTAAGTTTTACAATTTTTCATTTCAGTCTTCTAAACTTGGGTTTCGTCATTTCAATCCTCCAAGATTTATTTTTTCTTAATTAAGTCCTCTATTAACCATCTGCCATTAAAATTAAAATTAAAAATTATTATTTTTAATTTTAAGAAAACTTTAATTTAAAAAAAAACCCAAAAACTAGATGACGAAAAGGCATCTTATTTTAGGCGCAACAAGAGATGTATCTACTTGCTCAATCAGAAAACAACTGTTGTTCCTTGCTCCACCTGACCAATGTCACCACCGGGAAGGGTAATGTAGAGCTGGCAGCAAATGTCCGTCCCCTTGAGGTTTTTGTGACTGAATCGTACTATTCCAAGCAGTATCTTTTTTTTTTTTTTGAGAGAGTTTTAACCTATGGCGTCTGCTCTTGATAATAGTTCTTTTATCATCAGACTAAGACACCAATCAGTTTTTGATGTATGTGAAGATTGAACCTCAGATCTCTACTCTAAGCAGTGTCTAGAGGGTTTCAATTGGCTTTCTCAATTCATTTAGTAGTAGCAGGTAGTATCTTAGGCATCAGATTCACGTAGCAATTTCTCATGGTGAGGTGGTGTCTATGTATCTTTTTGGGCGCATTAGATGTGAAGATTTGACATTTTATTTCAAGTGGAGCTATTGGGAACGCTGCCAATTTTATTGTTGATTTTCCCCCTTCAATTGCTTGGTTAATGATTTGTGCGATATGATGATATGTGATTGTAATTTAAATTTCTTATTTATTACTCTCGAGTCTCAAGAAAGCTTGCATGTTTTGTAGTTGCCTAGATCTAACTCTTGCTGTGTTAGACCAGACTATTTTCTCTTTCTCTCTTTCTCATTCTTTCTCCCACTCAGTCTCTCAGTATCGGGCTAGGGATTCAATTTTGTTCTTTCAATTTTTATCTCCAAGGACCAAATACGACGTCGATTAATCCAATTTCAGTTTTTTTTTTTTTAAATTAACGTTTTCTTAAAATTAGTAAATAAATAATAAATTAAATAATTGATAAAAACAACATCGTTTGGGTAGGATAACGGTAGAAGCTAACGGATTGTTAACGGATGACTTAATTGAGAAACAATGAAACTTAGAGCACCGAAATGACAAAAACCAAACTTAGAAGACTGAAATGAAAAGTGATGAAACTTAGATCATGAGTTTTGCCTTTTAACCTTTTTTTTTTTTTTTAAGAAATAAAGAGAGTGGGAGGATGATATTTTTTTAAATGGTTCAATATTTAAATGAAACCGCTTCATGTTTAATTTTGTTAGTTTCTTGGATCTTAAAAAATTCTCAAAACTATTCATATTTCAAAAACTTGGCTCAACAGTAAATTTAGAAAATTCTCAGGAATAAAATTCCAAAAGCTTCCCTCAATGCTATATGCCTACTTTTTTGTCCCCATCATTTTTGAAGATTCCAAGAATATATACACATATAACCGTTTTATTAAGAATTTAAGACACCTTCAATTTTGCTAATAATAATGCTTTTTTTTTTTTAATGATATGTTAAACATTTTTTATATGTAGATAGTTGGAGAGGGAGAGGTGGAGATTAGTGGTGGGAGGGGGGGGGGGGGGGGGATATCTAAAAGTTTTACCTTCCTCCTTTAGTTTAATAAGGAAAATTTTAACCATCGCGCACCATTGGTGCAGTGATCATTAATTCCACAAGTATAAATGTTTGTGGGATGTGGAAGGTAAGGGCCAAGATTCAAGTCTCTAGGAGGTAGCTTCACACATATATACACTTAGATTAGGCTAAAGTAGAAATTCTATCTTGTATATAAAAAAAAAAAAAAAAAAGGTATGTGTAGATTTTATTTAATAACCCCCTTTGTATTTTTGTTTATTTATTGCAAAACTTCCTTCAAAGTAATGTTGCAAAAGTAAAAATGTCTCATTTTATATATTTTAATATTAATATATATATATATATATAATATATATATATATAAAGTATATGTTTCGAAAAGTACATGAATTAGAAATCTTAAATTGTAAGTAAATACTCTTCTTCTACTAAAAAAGAAACCTCTTATTATTTTTTAGAAATTTTATGTCCATAACATTTTAATTTATAAAATTTTCACATCAATCCTAAGTGACAATATGATACAGAAAGCTCAAGGAGACAACGAAGGGGATGGATTGAAAGCAATTTGTTCAGCACAACTGACCACTTCATGAGGCCCTGCTTCTTCTCGGCCAACACCCATAAGATCAAGGTAATATAGGTAATGGGATATGATGTTGTTCATGGACTCATTATCACCTTGACCGCAAACAAGATCTTCTTAAAGCACATTCATGGTCGCACCAAAACCAGAGACACGCTTGGTCAAAGAGTCATTATTAGTGGGTTTCCAGAGGCCAATAAAGACAACGTGTGCTGAAGGTTGATGCTCCATAATTGGTGTCATCCATCTCCAAATTGCAACTTGGATGGCTAGGGTAGCATTTTGTTCAATATATTCTGGATGGTTCAACAAATCCACCTTCAGATCTTTACCTACTTCTCCATAATTGTAGTTCCTATTAAAAGCAACCGTAAAGAAAGCTGATTGGATTAAGGGATGCAACAATGAATTGATCAACAAAAAATTCTTCTCAAGTAGGAAACAAGAGACACATACATCTCATAAAAAAAAAAGACACATACAAGTCTTATGGTAATAGAAAAATGAGTCTAAATCTTCTATCCCACTTTTCCTATTCCACTCTATACTTCACAAATAAAAACTTGTCACGTGTTCACCGAATTAATTAAATACTACTATTAATAAATAACGGTAGCATTAATAAGTCAATAATGGTAGTATTTAATTAATTCAGTGAACACGTGACAAGTTTTTATTGATGAAGAATAGAGTGAAGAAGGAAAAGTGGGACAGAAGATTTGAACTCAAACACATAAATAAAAGAATGTACAATTATTGTTAGTTTTATAGGAAAGATAGATACCAATAGATAGGCAAAGCACCTCGACCATAGTATGCAACTCTAGGAGCACATGGATAAGTATTTTTGTAGTGCTAATCACAATAATTGTATGAGTGGAATTCATTTCCTTATTATACATAAACCCCATGATAATGGTCCTTGATAGCCACTTTATATCCACCTGAAAAATATTATTCACTTTTACTTGTATAGAGAGTGAGTGCGCGAGCAAAAGGCCATTGACCATATGTAGCTTACAGATAAATTTAATTACACAACCAATTCTAGCTCCGAATTCATTTTATTTCAACTTTAAACCCAATATGTTTTTAAGGAAAAACGAATCTACTTAAACCACACTAATTAGATTCACTTCCAACCTATACCTTCATTCATTTGCTCAAAAATTGTTGGATTCAAACTTAAAATTAAGATTCTAATCATAGTTAAGCCTCATTCCAACATGACCCTAATAAACAATATAAATTGTTAACCTTTTCATAATGAGTAACATTCTTTTTCACTTTAAATTAATTTAATCAAATAAACGGGTAACAAAGCCCAAATTGTACTATGTGACATCAATTCTAAATAGATTAAATAACTAAACGACATAAAAGATTTAAAACATTTAAGTCCATTCCAATTGTATCAAATTAAAAATTATGTGTGTGTTTGTTTCTTAAAAAAAAAAAAAAAAAAAAACTTTCTTGTTTTGGATATTTCAAACAAATTAAAAGTCATGATTGTTTTTGATATATCAAATAATCAATAATATCTATTTTTGGGTAAACAAATATTTTATAGAGGTCAAAAAAATTCTTAAAATAATTGGTAAAAAGAGATTAAGAAAAACAGATAATAATATTTTTAAGATTTATCCAAGTTGAAAAAGATCCAAACCAAACAGTCCCCTAGGCCTACAATAAAATTTTTTAGAAGTTTAAACACAGTACACACTTTGATCAAACCCCTACAAAATTTGAACCCTCACATATGAAATCAAGACCAGACAAGAAAGAAATCCTCTCTCTCTCTCTCTCTCTCTCTCTCTCTCTCCTCTCTCTCTCTCTCTCTCTCTCTCTCTCAGACGCACACGCATATTCAACCAAACCAACGAGACAAAAACCCAAATTAAATTTCCTAAGACGAAATCTCTTTGATGAAGTAGTACTCACAGGAGGTTTTGGTGCCAGCATGGGCAAGAAAAGCTGCAACTTCTTTAATTCCAAAGAAGTTTGAGTTCAAGTAGGTAGTGCCAAAGCCATAGGGCTTATACTCTGCAGAGGCAGTGATAATAGAGTGGTAGTCCCAAAAGCCCTTTGCATGGGCCTCAAGGGAGTTTTAGATTGAGAATGTTAGGACATATGTGGAACTTGTTAGAGACATATGTTATGTAAATTGGCTAATTCTTCGACAAAACGTACTTGACTTGTAATTGGGTAGATCTAGGATGGGTTTAATACTTCAAGGAACAAGAGTTCAAGTTTAGTATTGAAGCCATACAAATCTGTCCAAAAAACAAGTGAAGAAATGTTGTTCATTAAAGTTCGACAGATCATATCTATTGAGGTTTAATGTTGATACTAGACAGCAGCTCCACAGAAGCTGTATCTGTCGAGAATTACGAAATTTGTATTTCCAGATCAGATTTCCCGCATATACATATGTGTTGTGTAGGGTTTCTTTTCTCACAACTCTAAATATATATAAAGATTATTTTAAGGATCGTCACACTTGATGCAAAGGTTGTTGCAATTGTTGTTACACACATATTGTGACCGGAGACAATTTGCCCTAGTTCATCATATTCTTTAAAGAAGCTATTGTGTCTCTGAGCCATGGGTTTTGTAACCAAGGAGCTTCTTCATCTTAATCGTTGGATGAACTAAAGAACTTTGCAGCCAACATCTTCCTCAAGTTAGTGTATTATTCACGTACTGGAATTTGTGCATCATTGGTTAGTCACGTACTAGGAACCATGCATTGAAAGGAGAGATTCTCACTACATCACAAGTCCAATTGGGTATTGAGGTAAGGGTTCAACTATAGGTTGGTATTAGGTACTGGGATTCCTTCTACTTGTAACTGCTTGTTTTGATAATAGTGGATTCTCGAGAGTGGTTACCTTAAATTCACCAGATGGGGTTTTGCCTTGGTGGTTTTCCCCATTCGTAAACAAATCACTTGTGTCAAATTTATTTCCACTGAATTTAACTTAGTTGGTGATTTTTTTGTACTACCATGCTTATTGCTTGTACTTGAATCAAATTAATTAACTTGGCTAATTAATTGATTAATTTACCAAAAGAGTTAATACATTCTTGGCCTATAAAGTGGTATCAGAGTGGGCACACTCTGATTAGGGTTAATTTTTACTATATGATTCATTGACCCCTATTTGTCATGGATAGAGGAAAATCTCTAATTATACCCCATTTATTTGATGACACTAACTATGCATACTGAAAAGTATGCATAAGAGTTTTCTTGCAGTCTTTAGATGAGAAAGTGTGGCATGCTATAGAAATTGGCTGGACTAAGCCAAAGGAAGCACCGGTTGATTGGGATGATGCCAAAATCAAAGCAACAAACTTTAACAATAGAGCATTGAATGCTTTATTCAGTGCGGTCATTAATGAGGAGTTCAAAAAAATATCCGCTATTGAAATTGCTAAGGAAGCATGGATCATCCTCTAAACAGCCTACGAAGGGACTAAGGCTATCAAGGATTCAAAGCTTCAAAGGCTTACTACGAGCTTTGAAGATATTAAGCTGGACGAGGATAAGTCGTTTGACGAGTTCTATGCCAAGCTGAAGGACATAGAAAACTATTCCCAAACCCAAGGTTGTAAGAAAGGTACTCAGATCTCTGTCTGAAAGATTCCATGCCAAGATCACTGCCATTGAAGAATCAAAAGACATTGACAAAATTCCTTTAACATAGATGGTTGGTAACGTGCAAGCCTATGAGTTGGGTTTGACTAGGATCGGAAAACCAAGCAAAAATAAGAGCATGGCACTGAAGACCAAAAGCAATGAGACCGATGAGTCTTTTGATGATGAAAATTCCAAGATGAAATCCCAAATCACTAGGCAAATCAAGAAGTTCATGAAGAATGCCAATGCGAGAGGATTCGACAAGGACCGAAAGCAATCCAACTCTTCACAACTCAAGAGCGAAGATAGAGGAAAGAAGGATGCTAAGGATGGTGTTTAGTACACTGTTCCCTCTGGACTAAAGTGCTTTAGATGTCAAGGTTTTGGACACATGAAACAAGACTGTCCAACATGTCTCAAGGTAATTGGGAAAAGTAAGGCACTTGCTGCTACCTTGAGTGACACTGAGCCTGTGGATGAGTCAGATGACAATGATGACGAGGGAATCTTGAATGCCTTCACTGCCACAGTAAATCCTACTGAGGGGATATTCGAAGAGGTAAATGAAGAAGAGGACTTGATGGAGTCTAAGTTTGAGAAAATAGATGAACAAGATGGCATCCATATAGCCTATACTAAGTTGTATAAGATTTTCGAGAAGCATGAGAAACTTTATAGGCTAACCGCCAAGAAATTGAGTGATGTGGAGCTAGATTGAGAGGAACTCTCTACAAAGGTTGATGAAACAAATCAAACCATTGGAACTTTGCAGTTTGAAAACAACTTCCTTGCTGAAAAGACAAAGAAGCTTGAAGCAGAACTATTCCTAGTTAGAGCTCAATTGGAGAGGACTTCCAGTGCAAAGCTCAATGAGATGCTAAACTCTTAGAAACATGCTCTTGATAGAACCAGTTTGGGGTATGATTTCTCCTCTCTTAATATTACCTCCTCTAGTACTATTGTGTTTGTCTCACCTACTAATAATGTTAATTATGAGAACAATGAATGTAAAACTAAAATAGCTAGTGAGAACATAGATAGGAGCAAATCCATTCTAGGAGCACCCTCTAAGTTTGAAAATAAAGAGACTAGAAACCCTATGACTAAGAAGGTTAATAACAAAAAGTCTCAATCAAAGAAGCCGCATCTCTGTCATTACTGTGGAGCTTCAAGGCATACTCGTCCAAATTTGCTACAAGTGGTTAGCCACTCAACAAAGCAATAGTATGCTCTCGTCCGGAAACCAAAATCAATTTCCATCCTCTTTTGCTCCTCTTGGAGATCTTCTTAAGGCTTTCATGTTCCTTTCGAATTTGAATGGTTTCAACTCTTCCCCATCACCACCAGATCAAATGTTCATTCAAAAGAAATGTTCTTCCAAGATGTGGAAGGAAAAAAGGCTTAAAGTGATTTATTCACTTTCTCTCTCTCTTTATGGTTATGCATCACTTGTGTGTTTTGCTTTCTTATTTTTGGGCCAGTCTAGTTTTATGCTTTGTTTGTTTACTATCTTTTTGTTTATTTGTTTTCAGTTTTTTTTTTCCTAAAAATTAAAAAATAAATTGAAAATCAGAAAAATACAAAAGCAGTGTGTGTTTTGTGTACATTGGTACTTGTATACCTTGGATGACCATTGAAACAAAATTTTTTAGACTTTGTGGCTCGTGTTTGTAATGAGTACGATTCAGTTATCTTTTATGTTTAACACTTATATCCCTCTTTTTGATGGGAAGGACTAAAAACTCCTAAGAAAAAGACATAAATAACCATCTCACTACTAAAGCTCGCCAATCATGTATAACATTTGTTTGCTTCGGCATAGCAAAATTGTGATATTTTTTGGCTTACATAATTGGGTATTTCTTCTCTTTTTCTATATATGCTCATGCATGATATGTTCAAAAAGAAAATATGCAAAAAAACTCAAAAGCAAAAAGAATCAAAATACTTTTAAATATGGTTGCAAGCGTGTTTCTAAGAGATGTGAGAGTTATAGGATGTACCTCGAAGGTGATATTCTCCATCAAGTAGTTATGATTGTGTGTGAGTGATATTGATTTTCTCATATCTCAAATCGTCATAATATGAGACACTTATGCACTCTTGTTATGTTTTTACACACAACATGAAAATTCTTTGCTACTTTTGATACATGTGCAGGTACAATGTGATTTGACTATCACAAGGAATGCATGTGTTAATATATCCTTACTAAACTGTTTTGACTTGTTTTTGGAATATAAAATTGGTTAGACTTGTTTAGTGTGTATGTTTTGAATCATAAATGCTTTGTATTTTTCTTGTTGAGAGATGTTTTTGAGAGCTTAACATGTTGATGGGATCTATGTTTGAATAGTTTGCTTGTTGCATTCATCTCTATGTGTTTGTCCTTCTCTTTGAAGAACTCTATTTTATCAAGCTCGAAAGTTTCTCGACAGATTCTTATCTACCGAGCCCCTTGGACTTCCTTTCTCGATTGAAGTTAGCGCATACTCGATCCATTAAGCTTTCTTGAATTTGTCTTGATAGCTTCTTGACAACTTCTCGATCCATCGAGAAACTTTCTGTCTAGCGGATAGATTTTCGACAGAATCTCAATCCATTAAGGTACTTTTGCCATTGATAGATTCTCTATAGCACCTCGACAGATTCATATCTGTCGAGATTTAGTGCTCGACAGATCTCGATAGCTCCTCGATCCATTGAGTTGCGATTTCTATATATATACTCAGTGCGAAATCAGATTCATTTTTCTCACTTCTCTCTCGACAGAAAATCTTTTCTCTCCCTCCAAACACTGTCTTCTCACTCAAATCCCTCTACCCACGTGATTTTCGGCCTAGACCAAGATCAAATCACTTGGTAAGTGTCCTAAATCCTTCATTCTTCATGCATTCGTGCTTTTTAGACCTAGGTTTTGGGGTTTTTGAAAATTTTGGGGGGTTTTTGAAAATTTTGGAGGGTTTTTGAGGTTTTTGTGAAATTTTTGGGTTGGGTGTTGTTTATTTGATGCTACATGATCATGCATTGCATTCTATTAGCATTTTCACAATGTTTCATGGATTTATATGCGTGCTTGATTGTTGAAAATTATGTGCTGGTAGGTTTGGATTGGGTTTCAATCCATTATGCAATTTATGTTTAGCATGTCATATGTTCATGCATATTTCTCTCTCTCTTGGATGGACTGCGCATGGCACCCAAGTGCAAATCTAATCTGACTCAAAACCCTTTTCATTTTGGGTCATCATCTTCTTCTGATCTTCCCGTTCCCCCTCTTCACGTTCGATTCCATGAAGAGAAGGCCCATAAGGACTTCTCTGAGAACTTTTCTAAACGTGACGTTCATCCGAAGCGCCATATGATTTTGTTGGACTTTGCCGACACTCCTTTACCTGATGTCAATCACACTCGGGGATAGGAATCTCTCTGTGAGATACCATTGAGGTATCCCATCATGTTCATATAGGAGTTTTACTTCAATATGTACGGTATCAACACCCTTGTACCTCAGTTTGCTATGCACATCAAAGGTACATGTATCATGGTCATTCCGGATCTTGTATTTGAGATGCTACACATCCCGTGGGTAGCGCATCCTGACTACCCTGCTTGTTAGTGTCTGAGGACTGTGTCCAAAGACGCGCTTCTGTCTCACTTTTGTGAGACACCCTTCATATGGGGTGAGCATCAAAACACCCCATACTTGGGCTTTGGAAAAGGTCCGAGATTCCTTAATATGGTAATAACATTTGTTCTTACTCCGCTTTCTCATTATAACTCCATCACAGAGCCTTGTGCTCGATTTTTTGTTATCCTTCTTAGAGGACTTCTCTATAGACTTCTTTTCTCATTTCATTACCTCAATCATAGATGTCTATAGGGATAAAACGACCCGTGATAAGCTCATCTTTCCCTTGGCTATCACGCAGTTGCCTCACCATTTTCCGTCCCTATTCCTAATTCTCCCTACTCTATTGTCATGGGTGTCATTAGCACAGCGTCTGTTCGACGGAGCGAGGCCCAACTTTGACTGAAGTGGCCACGGACAGAGACAAATAATCCTCCAACATCTTCTGTTCCTTCCACCTCCGCTCCTTCTTCTTCGAGTGGCGGTGTGACTCTTAAGGCTATCATAGAGCAGCTTCAGCACATGGATGCTTGCCTTGATACTCTCACTACTGAGTTGAATAAGGTGAATACCCATGTTAGTCGTATTGCACGACAATAGGCTCGCCTCGGTGGTTTCACTGTTTCTCCTTCTCCCTCTCCTTCTTTAGAGGCTTCGGCAGATGAGGCTGGTGATGATGGTGCTGATGATGATGATGATGATAGGGATGAGGATGCTAACTCTTCTAGTGATGATGAGACGACGATCTTTCAGTGACTTACTCTTTGTCATTCGTGACAAAAAGAGGGAGTAGTTTTGGGATGATAAGAGTAGTCTTGTACTTAATGGGAGGGTTAGCATAAGGCATTTTTGTTAGGGGGAGTGTCCATATTTTGAGGGATGTAGTGAGGATTTTATGTACTTTTCTTTTCTTTATCTTTAGTTACATTATCCTCTTGTACACCGGTCGTGTGACCATTATTTATGGCATACATTATATTTATTTTCATTCATATATATATATATATATATATATATAATATATATATATATAATGATGTATGTTTTTTTTCATCTTCTCTCCATGTGTTGTTCTTTTATCTCTTTATACACATGTTTCTTTATATATGCAATCTTTTATTCCGTTTTACACTAAGATGCTTTAATGAGTTTTGTTTAAAGTGTTTCAGAAAGATAGGTTGTGAAAATTTATCATTCCACGAACTCTCTTCTTGCAAAGTTTTTCAAGAGTTTGTGTTAAGATTAGATTTTATTGTATTCAACAAGTGTTTATGAGTTTAGCGATTTAAGACTTCTTTCATAATTCATTTGTTTGTTGTGGTTTTGTCATGGATTGCTATAGGGGGAGATTGTTAGGACATATGTGGAACTTGTTATAAAAATATGTTATGTAAATTGGCTAATCCTTTAACAAAAAACACTTTACTTTTAATTGGGTAGATCTAGGATGAGTTTAGTATTGAAGTCATGCAAATTTGTTTAAGAAACAAGTGAAGAAATGCTGTTCATTAAAACTCGATAGATATCTCGACAGATCATATTTATTGAGGTTTAATACTAATGCTCGACAGCAGCTCGACTAAAGTTGTATATGTTGAGAATTACAAAATTTGGATTTCCAGATCAATTTTCACGCATATCCATATGTATTTGTGTAGGGTTTCTTTTCTCATAACCCTAGACATATATAAGGATTATTTTAAGGGTCGTCACACTTGATGCAAAGGTTGTTACAATTGTTTTTACACACATATTGTGATCGGAGACAATTTGCCCTACTTCATCGCGTTCTTTGAAGAAGCTACTGCGTCTTTGCACTAAGAGTTTTGTAACCAAGAAGCTTCTCAATTTTCATCGTTGGATGAACTGAAGAACTTTGCAGCCAACATCTTCCTTAAGTTGGTGTGTTAGTCACGTACTAGGATCCGTGCATCATTGGTTAGTCACGTATTGGGAACCGTGTATTGAAATGAGAGATTGTCACTACATTACAAGTCCAATTGGGTATTGGAATAAGGGTTCAATTATAGGTTGGTATTAGGTACTAGGATTCCTTGTACTTGTAACCATTTGTTTTGATAATAGGGATTCTCGGAAGTGATGACCTTAAATTCACCTAGTGGGGTTTTGTCTTTGTAGTTTTCTCCATTCGTAAACAAATCACCTGTGTCAATTTATTTTCTGCTGCATTTAACTTAGTTGGTGATTTGTTTGTGCTACCACGCGATTGCATATAATTGAATCTAATTAATTAACTTGGCTAATTAATTGATTAATTTACCAAATAGGTCAATACATTCTTGGCTTATCAGAGAACATGTTCTCAAACTGGTCACTCTGCAAGTAGTCAGTGACAGTCCCATCACAGCATCGAAATGTAATGGTGCGGCACTTCCCACTACCTTGACAACATTGAGTTTTGAGCATGCTCCATTTTCACAAGTAGCTTCTGGCTCCAAGAAAAATTGGGACAATTAACAAGAGCTAATAATATCAATGCCGTTGTTAAGAGAGGTCCTATACTCCATTTTTTGCATTGTAACAATGAATTATAACAAGGCTGGTGGAGTTTGAACTTTGAAGAGAGATATGTACCTTCCTATATACTGGGTGCTGGGAGAAGGAAAGGTAAACAAAATATAGTCTGGTGGCAACTGTGAAAGTCATCTTTCTCGCGCGTTTCTACTTTCTTCTCTACTTTACTTTACTTTTTTTATTTTTTATTATTTTTCTTATACTGGAGAGGTTCTTCTTCCCTTAACTGAATGATAATTTTTACAGATTACATAACTTTTTTGCGCTTCGAGATGAAAGTTTGTGCGACTTAGAATTATTGCTCCAAAAGGAAAAGGAATAAAGGTAAATGGAGGACTCGGGGATTGTTGGTCTTTGTCTGCCAGTATATTTCATTCACATTGGATTGATGCTGTGGGACACAAAGAGAAAGACCAATTTGAGCTTCCTTTAATTTAAGGAAAATAATTCTGTTTATACACTTAACACGTGACATGCTTTACAATTACAGGCACTACAAAAAATCGGGCTATCCAGCGTTTTCAAAACCGCTGGGATAGCCCAAAAAGCGCTGGGATAGGATCAAAATTCCTATCCCGGCGTTTTTTTTTCCCAGCGCTTCAAACCGCCGCGTAGTGATAGTCGGTATAGGGTCACTAGACCTATACCAGCGTTTTCAAAAGCGCCAGGAAAGGCATACGCCCTATCCCAGCGCTTTTGAAAACGCTGGTATAGGCCTTTTAAATTATATGCATTCAAGACCTATACTAGCGCATTTAGGAGCGCTGGAATAGGTACTACCTATGCCAGCGCATTTAGGAGCGCTGGAATAGGTACTACCTATGCCAGCGCTTTCAAAAGCGCTGGTATAGGTCATGAATGAATATAATTTAAAAGACCTATACCAGCGCTTTTGAAGCGCTGGGATAGGCTGTGCCTATTCCAGCGTTCCCAAAGCGCTGGGATAGGTCTTCATTGACCAAAATTTAAAATGACCTATGCCAGCGCTTTCAAAAGCGGGTATAGGTCATTTTTTTTATAAAAAAAAAAAAAAAAAAAAAAAATTAGCACCTGTAGTGTACTTAAAATACATATTTTCCAATACCTATTTATAGCAACTGTAATGAGCCACAATTCATATTTTTCAATAGAAAATACCATACCACATTAAACAAGAAACTAAATATTTAATTACACCATATCAATAATTACATCCCAAATGTCTAGAATATATACATAAAATAATACATCCCAAATGTCTAGAATGTATGAGGCGCACCTACACTACGATTTCACCATTGCACATTGAGTTTCAAAAATGTAAGTCACACAAACAAACAACACTCCTAATAGAAAATACTCCACCTTTTCTCTCCATGCAAGCCACCCGCTTGCTCCAAAACAACAACCCAACACGACAGTAATGCAGACACATTATTTTACAATTAAGGGAATTAAGAAGCAGATCTTACTCACCCTTTAGCAATCCTAGTGTTTGACCACGGAAATAATAAGGTAAACTTCAAATAAGCTACCACTCCTGCAAAAGCGAACTGACCATTACTCACTACTATGATAGGTGACCATTACATAAAAATGAAATCTTTGGTGATTAAACATCAACAATGGTAGGTGTAGTTTATTATATATCAAAGGTTCAAAAGTGATGAATCATACTTGGGGATGATCAAAACTAATAAACATTTTAGAGATAATTATACTTGTCCACTTGTAATGTGAGACATTACACATTACTTATCTATGGTATGAAAACTAGTGCCTGGATACATGTGGTTCAATCCTCTAACTGCCATTACACATCACCCTTAAAAAAAGGGTAAAAGCAACTAAAAGCTACAACTTGAGCTAAAAGCAACAAAAAGTCAGAATCAATACCTGAAACAAAATCAAATGGTAATGAAGAGAGGTCTGCGTGAGATTGAGAGAGAGACCCTTTTGTTCCTGAAAGAAAACAACAAAATAAAAAAACCCCATGAAGCAAAACCCTAAAAACAAAACCAATTGAACCCAAAATCGAAACCCTAAACCAAAAATCAAAACAAAAAATTTTAAAAACTTACTGTTAGGAGGCCTAGGCTTCATCGGCAGTGGCACAGTGAGGAGGATCACAAATATGTCATCAATCTTTTGATAGTAGCGTAGATTCTGCAAGGATACTTGCAACATGGGAAAGGAAAGTAAGTTCAAGGACACATAGTTTTAAGTGGGTGTATTTATTATTCCTAGTTCTCTATTTTTCTTTTTCTTGGTTGTTTATTCTATATGCAAATTCTTAGTGACTTACCTCAATATGTTTGAAATGGTCCAATAATATTAGATTTTAGAGAACTAGAATACCCCAGGAACACACAAGTAGTATACAAAGCCTTAAGAGGCAGAGAATAAGACAGACTGACTTTTTGTCTTTTAGAGATCTCCCGAGTTGATGGGCCTCATGTTAAGTATTTTATTATTATGGTCCCCTGGTAAGCCTAACTTTTCGAAAAGAAGGAAAGGGCAGTGAATAAGATCCTTTTTCTTTTTACTGACTTCCCTTAAATCTTACCAAGAGAATCTATAGGGATCTTCATGCAAAAAAATCCCACTTTCAATCAGAATTCTAAACAGCCCAAAAGAGAAAATAACAAGAAAATCGAATGACAAATAAGAAAATGGAAAGAAGTATGTGAACAACTCAGGTTAGGTAAGTTGTTGATGCCTTTCTCTAAGTACATTTGAGAATATTGGAACTATCAACTATCAACCATCAACCATCAACTATAGGGATCATCTGGATCCCATTTATAATCACTTGCAAATAGTAACATGTCTTAATAAAATAATGACATTAAAATCATTTGACAGTCTCTTCCAAGATTTGGTTTGCAAATTTTCCCCTCTTCTATTTATTTTAAGCCTACTTGTGACTGCCATTTGCATGTGCAATTAGGAAATAAAGTACTTAAAAACTATGTGTTAAAAGTTAATTTTCCCATTGTAAGAGAGTAGAAGGGATTAAGTTGATTAGGCAAAGACAGTAAGAAATATGGAAGCCTTTTTGTTTGGGGGCTAAGTTTACAACTGGACTAACATTATATCTATATTTTAATGTGAAATGTCTAACTAGGATAATCTTAAGGTCGCGTAATTATTAAAGAAAACCGCTACTAGATTAAATCAGGACAAAGAAGAATGATGACATACCCACTTTACAATATTCACAATATTCACAACTGAGCACATCTAATCAATTTCAACTTACAACTAACATAATCACATAATTCTCAGAAACCCTCCTGGTAGGAAAATAAAAATAAAATAGAACCACTATGGCTTTGAATTCTCATATAATACTTTAAGGAAGGCCTCCATTTTAGTTGGAGGTGTAATATAGCTATAAATTTTATGAAAGCTTAGACTTAAACAAGATAAAAAGGTATATAGATTGAGCATGAAACATACACATTCTTATCCCACATTCAAATCCATGTCTCTTGATTCAACCATATGAAAGTCTTATCCAATCCCAAAAAAATATAGACAAACTAATCCCAATCTAACCCAAGAAGAATTTTTAAAGTCATTGTCCTGTTTTTAAATAATTCAAAAGGTTCAAAGTTCAAACAAGAAGAACTAGAAAAATTTAGTATAAGGTCTAAGTGTCCAACTTTCATATCTCTTTTTTACTATTCTTGTTTAATTTCTCAGCAACCAAGCACAGTTCAACAGAAATTATTATAAAAGCGATTGAACCTGACTGGAAGGAACCGTGAAACCATCGACAAAGATGAAACCCCATAAAAAATTATCACTTCACTCACACCCATATTTGCCAAAGTCATTTAAAATGCAAAGAATAAATTCCAAAAATCAACTCATATCAACATATGCAACAACAAGACCCATATAGTTGATCTAGCAAACCACCTTCAAATACCCATTAGCAAACTAATCAACCAAAACTTTTTATCAAAGCAAAAACTCTTCAAATGATATGAAATTTTCGGATTTTAACAAAGCCATTGGTACCCAAATCATCTTAACCCTCTAATCTAACATTATTTACCAAAACCCATCAAGTATTTACTATAATAATCATTGAATAGCAAAACCAAAGCAAAAACTCTTCAAATGATATGAAATTTTGGATTTTAACAAAGCCATTGGTACCCAAATCATCTTAACCCTCTAATCTAACATTATTCACAAAACCCATCAAGTATTTACTATAATAATCATTGAATAGCAAAACCCAAAGCAAAAACTCTTCAAATGATATGAAATTTTCGGATTTTAACAAAGCCATTGGTACCCAAATCATCTTAACCCTCTAATCTAACATTATTCACCAAAACCCATCAAGTATTACTATAATAATCATTGAATAGCAAAACCCAAGGATTTCATAAGAAATTGAGCAAAAAGCTTAGATTTTTACCTTAAAATCTTGTTGGAAAAGCCACAAATGAAGGAGTATATGGAGGCTAGAGGGATGATCTAACGGTGGCTGTTTATGAGAGATGAAGAGGGAGTAAGATTTGGGTGAGAGGAAGGGAGAGGCTGCAGCACAAGAAAAACAGAGAGAGAGAGAGAGAGAGAGAGAGAGAGAAAGAAAGAGACCAACATGAAAATGAGGAAGAAAAGGGTGGGTTAGAGGGAAAGGTCTGAAGGAAAGAAGTGGGAGACCAAAAATGAGAGGCCAAAGTGGTGTCAAGCTAAAAAAATAAGAGGGAAGTCTGAAATTTTTTCAGTGGTACGAAGGACCTATTGCAGCGTTTTTTGACCCTATCCCAGCGCTTTTTGAAGCGCTGGAATAGGGTGACCCTATTCCAGCGCTTCAAAAAGCGTTGGGATAGGCCTCTCTCCATTCCCTTATGGAGTGACCCAATCCAGCGCTTTTTGAAGCGCTGGAATAGGGTCACCCTATTCCAGCGCTTCAAAAAGCGCTGGGATAGACCTATCTCCATTCCCTTATGGAGTGACCTTATCCCAGCGCTCAAAAAGCGTTGGGATAGACCTCTCTCCATTCCATTGTGGAAGGACCCTATCCCAGCGCTTTTTGAAGCGCTGGAATAGGGTCACCCTATTCCAGCGCTTCAAAAAGCGCTGAGATAGGCCTTTTTCCATTTCCTATAGGGTGACCCTATCCCAGCGCTTTTGAAGCGCTGGAATAGGTTTACCCATTTCCAGCGCTTTTCAAGCGCTGGGATAGGATAATTTCAAATATTAAATTAATTAAAAAAAAAAAGATTACCTTAACCTATAGCAGCGGTTATAAAACGCTGCAAAAGGGCATCCTATACCAGCGTTTTTAAAAACCGCCGCTATAGGTCTCCTATTGCAGCGATTTATAAAGCACCGGTTTTGAGCTGCCGTAATAGGGTTTCCTATACCAGCGCTTTTAAAAAGCGCTGGTACAGACTAATCTATTACGGCGTTTTTTAAAAGCGCTGGGAAAAAAACGCTGGGACAGAACGATTTTTTTGTAGTGAGGGCATGCCCGTCATATCTACAGACAAAATTTTTTTTCACTATTTTATCTCCATAATTGGTTCATGGTTTGTTGTGATCTAAGCATAATAATTTTTTTTTTTTTTGAAGACTATAGAAATGAAATTAATGATATATATAGTAGGATAAAAATGATGTTGGTTTAATCACAATATAAACCTTATTAACAATTATAAAAAATATTGTGCCACTAATTAATACATACATATTAAGTTATGTTGATAACCGTTTTTATTTTCTATTATCAAAAAATTGTTTTGGGAATGTAAAGAAAAAATAATTTTCTTGTATGTTGAAATAAAAAACATGTTTAGTTAGTTGAAATTTAAAAAGAAAATTGAAAAAAAAGGAAAATACAAAAATATGTTGTTACAAAGATTTGAACTCTAATGCTAACTTATTAAATGAGACAGATTCATTAATTCATATACGTGTTTTCATTAACTTTTGAAAAATAGAAACTGAAAACAGTATTTTGTATGTTTTCAATTTTCTTCACAAATTGAGCTGTGAGAATAGTTTTCATTTTATGTTCATTTTGAGTTGCCAAACAAGTTTTTTAATTTTAAAAATAGAAAATTGGTTTGAAAACAGAAAATAATGAGAAAAAAAAAATCACCAAACATACCCTTATATCATGATTAAACCAACAATAATACATCCATAAACATTTATCAATAATACATGCATATTATATTTTTTAAAAATCATAAGCATCTATCTATTAAAATGAAAAAAAATGGTACATGTATATTATAAATATCAGCCCATTTCCATACATGCGTAATATTTATAAATAAAAAATCAAAATATAACCAAAGAGCCAAAAAAATTTCATAATTTTCTTATAATAGTTTGTTTTGATTTGTGCATAATAAAAGAGTGGTAGACTAATGTTCTATTTGAACTTACTATGTTAGCGAATTGTCACGCATATATATATATATATCATAACGAACTGTTAAAAAAAAGTTGTGAAAATATTTTTGGGCCCCAAATTTCTACTTTGATTTATTTTGCTATGTTTGTCTTAGTGAGAATGCTATATTCAAGTTCATCAATTTCCAAATTTAAGTGTGGTCAGTTTCTTGCATCTTAAAAAATGAACAAAAAATGTTTATATTCCAAATAAGTATAATCTCAACAAAAAATTTAGGAAAAATCTCATGAAGAAAATTCCATGAGCTTCCCTAAATGATAAACGTCCTTCATGATTTTCCCCTCTTTTTACACAATTCCAACATACACTGAACACGATGAATGCATGATTAAATCCTATAACACATTTCTTTCATTTAAGTTTAGCTGGATCAAAATTATTTCTCCACTTTTGGTTAAAATCGGCTCAACCCAATGTAGGGCTTAAAAACGAAAATTTTAGGTAGGATTTTTTTTCTTATATTTCAATATTAATTGAAGAATATTTACACTTTGATTTTTTTTCATTTAAAATTCAATTTTTCTTACTTTTGAGATGCAAAAATACTAATAACATTTTGTGTTATAAATTCAGCTCACATTTCTTTTTCAATAGCTTTTATGGCTAATTCATTTTATCATTTTTGTTATATAATTGATCTTAAATAGGATGTCTATTCATTTTAATTTTAAAAAAATTCATTTCTCCTGAGTGATCAATTGTAACATCTACATATAATACGTAACATGTATATTATAGCAATATTCTATAAGTGATACATACATTAGAGCATCTTCAACAGTTTCTCCATCTCCACTTTTTAGATTATAATTGCTACAGTACTTCTCTACAAGTAGAGAACACTGTAGCTTTTACTATTCATATTTCCAATGTTTTTATTATTATAATAATTAGGTATTGAATAAAAAAATATTAGAAAATGTATAATTGTTAAAAAAAGAATAAATAATTAATGAAAAAATAATATTTAAATAAGATGGATAAAATGATAGAGAATCTGTTGAAAAATGTATTTAAAAAAGTAGGTAGATAAAAACTAAATATTACTGTTCATTATTCAAATAGTATAAAAATTTAGATATGTAGACTTTTTTTATATAATCTATCCTTTTTCAAGGATCGAAGAAGGAGCTAACATCTTCGTGGAAATACTCTCACGTGAAACCTATACATCACTTGTTACTAGAGATACTTCTACCAAACCCAAAACCTTGATGTGTTTTCCCCAAAACTTGTGCTTTCTTTACGTCGAGTAAGCATGGAAAGGGAAAACGACTTTTTTTCAAGGATCCAAGAAGAAGTTGATATCTTCGTGGAAATACTCTCGTGTGAAACCTATACCACTTGTTACGAATGGGACACCTAGGACTACACTCGATTTCAAGGTTCTCTTCAAGCTACTAGACTCAATATTTGCTACTCTGCTCGCCCAGTTAGGTTCGCAATAGTATTTATGAAACCAACCACCCCCCACCAATAACCATAACCACTATATCTTCCTCACAAAACCCAACCCTTACTGAGATATATCTTACAAACCCCAAACATTGCTTTGTTTTCTTCCCCAGACCTTGTTGTGCTTTCATTACGTTGAAAATTAATGAGTTTATGGTTTAAGTTTGAATAGTTTATGACCACTAGGTTCCTAACAGTAATGAGTTTATAGTTTGAGTTGAAATAGTTTTGAAATTGTAATACTTAATTTTGTTTTATATTAAACGGTAAATATTTATATAGAAAATAATCAAATATAAAGAAGTATTAATTGAATTAGAAAATTATAACAATTAAATTATCTACCATGAAGCTTCTAAAAATATAGACTGAATTTGAAACAATCTCTCAACTATAGATTAAAATTAAAATTTGTTCGAAAATTAATTACTAAAAAAAGGTTAAAAAGAAAACTGAGAAAGGTAAAGATAAAGACAATTTTTAAAAAATATATTTAATAGAGGACTAGCTCGGGGATTGCTGGTCTCTGTCAGCCCCATTATTTCGTTCACATTGGATTGATGCTGTGGGACACATAGAGAGACCAATTTGACTTCCTTTAATATAAGGAGAATAATTAAGCTTCCTGTACAATTGACGGCTTGGTGATTGCCCTTTACACACGTATGTGACCCGCTTAGGGTGCGTTTGTTTCGACGGAAAACGATTTCAGGAAATGATTTTCCGCGTTTTCCGTCGTTTGGCACGGACTGAAAATTCAGTCAAACGGAAAATAAGAACGGTCAAACGGAAAATTTGCTCCTCTGACCCGGAAATTCGTTTCCTTTGTATTTTACCTTCAAATGGCAATTTTCCAGAAAATTGAGACAGCACGAAGAGAGAGAGAGAGAGCACGAAGAGAGAGTAGAGAGAGCGAGTCACGCCGGCGATCTCGCGCCCCACCCGCGCCGGCGAGTCGCGCCCCAACCCACGCCGGCGAGTCTCGGTTCGTCGAACCCAGTCCGGCGAGATCGAGGCGCGATCTCGCGCGGTCGAGCTCGCGCCGGGCGAGATCGCGTGCGATCTCGCGCCGTCGAGCTCGCGCCTGGCGAGATCGACGCTTGATCGTGCCGGCGAGACACCCGCGCCGGCGATCTCACTCTTCCTCCTCCCTGTCTCACATCCCTCTCTCAGTTAGATTTGGCCGGTGATTTGATTTTTGTTTGTGCAGAAGTTGGTAGATTTTAACGTTTTATTATAAAATTTGTTTGGGATGTGAGAAAATGGTTGAGAAATGTGAAAAATCAATAAAAATTTTGCATTTTCAGAATGTTACCAAACACTTGAAAATATTTTCCAAAGTTTTTTTAAAATGCCACCAACATCTAAAAATATTTTCTTTTCCCGAAAATATTCTCTTTTCCTGAAAATATTTTCCAGAATTACTTTACCGTTGAAACAAACGCACCCTTAATTGACCGGCCATGCAAGTAAATATTATGGACATAATATTGTTTACTATTTGTTTCCATAATATTTATTTATTTATTTATAATTCAACCGTTACCAAGGGAGAGATAGATTTGAATATTGTAAGAGATATAAAACCAAAGGCACAAAACTTTTCATAATTTCATTTTATATACGGAAGTTTTTTATTTATTAAATTTTTATTGATGTATAATGAAAGTGAAGTCAATGAAACGTCCTTCTTGTTTTATCTATCTTTTTACAAACAATTCCAACAATGATTACGCCGTACACGCTGAGTGTGTAAGGAAATCCAATAATAAATTTCTATCTTTTATGTTTAGCTGGACCAAAATAATTGCATCTCTTTTAGTCAAGTTCGGCTCAACTCATTGTAGGGTCTAAAGTGAATATTTTAAGTGGGGTTCTTTTGTTATATTTAAACATTAGTTGCATAATATTTATAATTTGATTTTTTATTTAAAAATATATTTTTTCTAGCTTTTCAAGATGCAAAAATGTTAAGTATGTGTTTACACTACAAAAAACTGGCCAGTTTTACCGTGGTTGATTTTAAAAACCGCTACTATAGATACTATATTGCAATGCTTTAAGAAATTACTAGTAGAGCTATTATTAAAATTCTGCTAATATTTATTTTTCAATTGGTACTATAGTTAATCCACTTAATTGCTTTTGCGACATAGTTGATTTTAAATATGATTTTATCAATTTTAATATTCAAATATTAATTTCTTACACCAATTTTCTTCTAAAAAAAAAATCTTAGACCAAATTTAACGTATATATCTTTAGTAGTATTCTGTAAGTGACACACACGTTAGGAAGAGAATCTAGTTTTTTTTTTTTTTTTAATGTAATTGTGTATGTTAATTGGAGTATTTTCATCTATTTGTAGAACTTCTTTTAAAACTTGTATTTCGAAAATAAGTTGAAACCATCAATATTAGAATAAATATCATGTTGGAGATAGTCGCTAACTCTTGGCAATGTTAGATTTTAGGCATTATATATACATTGGATTTCAATAATGAATTTGTTTGGAAAACTATTAATTCTGATTTTAAACTTGAAGGAGAAAAAGATAGAAAAGGAAAGAGTCATTTCACCTTCCATGTGCTTTAAAAAGTGAAAATTTTTACATGCACTCTAAACTGCCGCAGATGAGTACAACATTTAAACAGAGGATAATTTTTGAAATTTTACATTATTGTATAGATAATAATGCATTGTATTGGCCAAGGGGCCGTCAAATTGTTTTTCTTAGTGAGAGGCCTTACATTTATAATTCTTATTGTTAATTACTATAGACAAGCAAATAGTGTGATGAAGTTACACAATAACAGGACATAACTATAAATAAATAAAAATCAGAAGTTACACCATACTAACAAAAGACGGATAGAAATCAATACAAATCTTTATTTTCCAAGCAACTTTATCATTAGATAGAGACAAACAAACAGTTTATACAAACTCTTACTCTCCTACGTATTTAAACCTTTGCTTCGGTTGCTTAATAGGATCTTAGAACCATATTAATGCATTACGTACCTTAAAAAAAGATTAGTTCAAGAAAGCTCAAGGAGATGAGGAAGAAGATGGATTAAAAACAACCTGCTTAGCACAACTAAGCACTTCATTAGGCCCTGTTTCTTCTTGGTTAACACCCATCAGATCAAGGTAATATAGGTAATGAGCTATGATGTTGTTCATGGACTCATTATCACCTTGACCGCAAACCATATCTCCATAGAGTATATTCATGGTAGAACCAAAACCTGAAACTCGCTTGCCCAAGGTGTCATTCTTGTTGGATTTCCAATAGTCAATAATGACTTCGTGTGCTGAAGGTTGGTGCTCCTTAATTGGCATCATCCATCTCCAAATTGCAACTTGGAAAGCTAGGGTGGCATTTTGTTCAATATATTCCGGATGGTTCAACAAATCCACATCCAGTTCTTTACCGGCTTCTCCGTAATTGTAGTTCCTATTGAAAGTATTAGAAAATATAATTTTTTTAGATTGCAGCATGCAACTATGAATTGATCTACAATAAATTCTTCTGGGTAGGGAACAAAAGACATATACACGTTTTACTGCAGTAGAAATTTTTTTTTCCTGAAAATTAGTTACCTAGAGTTCGATTGAAAATGCTTTAGGTGCTCTTACTTGAATTATGTTAGAAAAAGGATCTCATTTTAATGTTTTCTTTAACATATATACATTTAACTCCATCGAAGTTTCAATTTGGGATAAAATTGAACAATACTATATAAGAAATAATTCAAATGCAAATTGTAAGGATGTATGATATGCCAAAGTGATTGAAAAAGTAGATACCAATAGATTGGTAGAGCACCCCGACTGTAATATGCAATTCCAGAAGTGCATGGATAAGTATTTTTGTACTGCTCATCACAATAATATGAGTTGGAATTCGTTTTCTTGTAATGGCATAAACTTGAAGCTGATGGTTCCTTAGTGGTCACGTTATATACACCTGAAATATATCATCCACTTTTACTTTGCATAGAGATTGAGTGAGTATAGGATCATTGTCTGTAGCTCAGATACAAATTTAATTACACACAACTCATGGATATATAGTGCTCCAGATTAAATCATATAGTTCTAACTTACAACCCAGTCGATTTTTAAAAGAAAAGGATCTACGTTTTCACTCTGTAAATTCAAATACAACCCGAAGCTTCATTCATTTGCTCAAAAAATGTAGGTTTCAAAAAATAAATTAAGGTTTTATTCATAAATATCATCCCAAAAAGACCCTAAACAATATAAAATGCGAAAATTTTCATTTGTTAATGTGTAAAATTTGTTTTCAGTTGAAATCATTTTAATCAAATACATGTTAAGAAAAGCCCAAATTATGCCCTGCAATATCAATTCTCTTAACGCATTAATCAACCAAACTCAAGAAAAGAAATTTTAAAATTAAAATTATGATTCTATATATTGATGATATTTCAGTCGATTAAAAATCATAGTCTTTATTACATATCCTATCTTTTGCTAACCAAATATTATATTGGGATAAAATAAAATTAGTAAAAATTGATTATTAATTAAACAAATCTAATCATATTTTAAGATTTTTTTTCACCTTGGAAAAGGAACCAAATCAAATAGACAACAATTAAGGAGGTGTTTCGTAAAGTAATTTGAGATGAGATTTTTATAGTTTTTTAAAATTTGTAAGTAAAAATTGTGTAAAAATACATATAAAATTGTTTAAAATATAAAAATATGAGTTTGAAATTATTTACCAAACAGACAGTAATAAGTATTCAAAGTTCAAATACAATAAGTTGATAAAAACAAAAAGAGTTCAAATACAATACAATACACATGGGTCCCTCACAATATGTTTGGAGGGACCCATGTGGATCCCACTCAGCATGTTGTAAGAGAGCTTAGTGTACACAACCGAAATATAATATTATTTTTCATATTGATCTGGTTTACTTAAACCCAAATTTGTACCCTCAAATCCATTTAGAACCTATGAAATCAAAGCCAGACAGAAAGAAGTCCTCAAACACATATATTCAACCAAACCAACAACATAAAATTCCAAATTAAAATTTAACAAAAGCGAAACTTTGAACTCACAGGAGGTTTTGGTGGCAACATGGGCAAGAAAAGCTGCAACTTCTTTGGTTCCCGTGAACTTCCGGTTGATGTAGGTTGTACCAAAGCCATAGGGCTGGAAGTAAGCAGAGGCAGTAATAAAAGACTGGTAGTCCCAGAATGCCATATTTACATGGCTCTCAACCTCAAGGGAGTCATGGTTTGAGAACATCTTCTCAAACTGGTTGATCTGGAAGTAGTCAGTAATGGCCCCCTCGACACAGCAGTTTGCTTTAAGCACGTGGCACGAAGCACATTCTGGTGGTACCCTCGGCACAGCATCCCCCTCGGCACAGCATCGTGGACCCCTTGCACATCGTAAGGCATTACAATTCACAAGCATCACTAATATCAATGCCGTTGTCAAGAGTGCACAGCACTTATACTCCATTTTTTGAATGTAAAAATTAACAAGGGTGGAGTTGGAATAGAGGTCTGTACCTTCCCTGTGTTATATATATACTGGGGACTTGGGTGATGTAAGGTTTAGGAAAGAAAAGACGGGCAATTGCAAGTCATCAAAATTTCAAAGACTTGGGCGGGTCTTCGGTCAGAAAGTCTGCAGAATCTTTCGCTTTTTTAGCTGCCTCTTTACCTTATTTTATTTTTTTCGCTAAAGAGGTTTTTGATTCCTTTACTTCAAAAGAAATAAAGGTTAGTGGGGATGGCAGTTGTTACATAAAGTGTGTTACACACTCCTTTTCTTCTTCTTTTTTAATATATATTTTTTATCCAAAAAAAAAAAAAACTGAAAATGTGGCACACAGTGTGTAACTCTACATTCTAAACTTTTTTAAAATTTCTATTAAAAAAGAATAAGTTAACTAATTAATTTTCAATTTTTCAGAGAGTTTTTTGAAAAAAGATATATAAAATCATTCACATGTATTAAATTGCACAATTTATTAAATTATTTAAATAAATTATGTTACCATTAAGTATCACATTACCAAAAATAAACATGAATAATTTTTTAAGTTACTAGTTTGTAGCAAAATTCTATGTAATTATGACAAAAGGGAAAAATCCTCAAAAGATCTAAGGTATATATTTGGTACGATGGACCAAAAAAAAGGGGGAAGTGTATCAATTTGTGGGCCTAGAAAATAATGAAGAGGGCCTAAGTCTTTAAGATCAAATTTGGAGTTCAATTGGATAATCAGATGAGTTATAAAAGAGGGATGGTTTCCTCTAATGATCATATCATCAGCATACAGGAACAAGTATAGGAGATTGGAAGAATGGATGTAGATAAAGAGTTTATCATTTTCACTTGAAGCTACAAAGCCAAGATGTAGTAATTGAAAGTTGAACCTTTCAAGCTAGGGGGCTCTAGGAGCATGCTTAAGTCCATAAATGGTCTTTGTGCAAAAGATAAACATAATTAGAAAAATAAGGATGTAAATAGACTGGAGGTTGTGGGCCAAAATGATAAATTAGCAATAATTTTCAAATAATATAATTAGTAGGCGCTGTTACTAAACTATATTTTTTATTAACATCTCGAGTATTTTAGACTCGATTTTGGGCCTAAAAATCGAGTCTTTGAGGGTTAATTTTTATGGTCTGATCACGTCTGATGTGGCATTTTTTCCATGTGGCGTCCACCTGAAAATTGAGTCTCTTAGACTCGATTTATAAGTCAAAAAAATTTAAAGTCTAAGTCAGTACAATCCAGTCCCAGAAATACCAAAAAAAATTTAACAAAATCCCAGAAACACAACCACCAAAACCCACATTTTGCCTATCCCACCTCAAAATCCACCCATGGTAGAAGATCATGACTAGGCAAAACCCACCACAAAAAAAAAAAAAAAAAAAAAAAAAAAAAAAACCAAGGCGAGCAACCATCAAAACCCACCTAGCTACCCACCCATCAAAACCACCGATCAGCAACCCCACCAATCAGCAACCATCAAAACCCACACAGCCACCGTCGACACCATAACCCAAACCCACCGCCGCGGCCGATCTGAGCACGCCGCTGAACTTCATAGTCGACCCACAACCCGATTTTGTCCTTTGAACTTCATCATCGACCCTCCATTTCCCCACCTCTCCATATCACCCACTCCTCTCTCCTCCACCGTCGACCCGTCTCGCCGCCGACCCTTTGCTCCCAAACCCAACCGTCTCTTCGCCTCCCAAACCCATCCCGACCCTTTGCCTCCCTTCCCCTCATTGATCAGCAACCACTACTGCCTAGATCCACCACCATCTACATGTAGTTCGCAAACCAAATTTAAAAAAGAAAAAAGAAAAAAAAGGGATTGTAGATCAAGTGAGAGCGGAGAGAGGGGGAGAAAGGTGAAAAGGAAAGAAAAGAAAAGAGAGAGCAGTGAGAGATGACCTGATTTGTAAAAGATTTTACTTGATATGTAAAGAACGTAAATCGAGTCTCTAAGACTTGATTTCCAAGTGGTCGCCACGTGGAAAAAATGCCACATCAGACGTGATCAGACCATGAAAATCGAGTCTCAAAGACTCGATTTATAGGCCCAAAATTGAGTCTTTCAAACTCGAGATATTAATAAAAAATATAATTTGAAAACAGTGCCTACTAATTATATTGTTTAAAAAATGGTGTTAATTTCTCATTTTGGCCGAGATTGTGTCATGTAGACTTCTTCCTTCAAGACCCTGTGAAGGAAAGGATTACTAACATCATGCGCTTCAAAGACCAACTGCAAGAGCGGGATCTCATTGTTATTGGTTTAGCAGCTGGACTGAATATTTTACCATAATCAAGTCCATGTTGCTGTAAATTATCCCTTGCAACTAGTCTGGCCTTGTAACGGGCAATGGAGCCATCATCGTACTATTTGAGTTTATATACCCATTTACAAGTGACAATATTCTTATCTAAAGGAATTGGAACGAGAGACCAAGTCTACTGCTTATGTAAAGACTGGAATTCGGAGTCCATTGCAGCTGACCATTGAGGATATTAGCAGGCAATGGCATAAGAGGAAGGTTTTTTATACGTATAGTCAGTGATGGCTTTATAAATTTTGGATTTATGAAAGCCAAGTTAATAACGATTAAACATTGGTTGAGAATTAATACGAGTTGCAAGAGGAATAGAGAAGGAATTAAGGAATAGTAGAAGGGGAATATTGAGATGACATGAGTCGAGAGGAATGGAAGAACTGAGTCAGAGAATTTCAAAAAGTAATGACTTAGCTATTGCAAAAGACAGGAGAATTAGATTAAGTTGTTGGCGTGTCAAGAGAAGGAAATGAATGAGAAGCTGTACTAGGTAATGAAAGTAGTAGCCAGTGATCAAAATCATATGTATGGATTTTATGAGAAGAGGCTAAGGATAATTGATCAAAATTTAGAACAGGACAGTCCAATTGAATAAAGCATAACATGTAACATAAACTTTGTTGGTAGAGGGATCGAGACACAAATAACATTTGGACAAAGTAGGGTAGCCTAGAAAGATAAACTCAAAGGATCTTGGCTGAAATTTATGTTTATTATAATGTAGATTGAACAAAGGATAACAGGCACAACCAAAGACCTTAACGGCGTTGAGAGGTGGAGGATATGAGTGCAATTGTTCCCATGGAGATTTGAAGCCAAAAAGAGATGAGGTTAACATGTTTATGAGATAAAGGGGAGTGATGAAAGACCAATAATTGAGAGGTAATTGGACTTATGGAGTATATCTAGGCCTGTCTCAATAATATGTCCATGTGAAGAGAAGATAAAGGATGTAAAATAGCATGAGTGGAGCAAATTATTGAATTTCTGATTTTGTATATTCTCCTCTACCATCAATTCCAATGGTATGTTAGTATGAAGAGATTTTAGGGAGGATGAAAAATTGAGGAGAGAAAAGTGAAGAGAAAGCATTTTTAGTGGGTTTTTGGTAGACATAGCAAAACGGGTCAAAATTTTCTAACCCGACTTGACCCAACCCAAAAAATACTCGACCTAAACCGATTTTTTGACCCGAAACAAAAACGGGTTGACCCGTGATTCGACCCGAGTTTCTCGAGTTTTTTGCGGGTCAACTTGACCCAACCCGAACCCAAATCACTTTTTTAAAACTTTTTTTTTATAAAAAAAAAAAAAGTAAAATTAAGACAATAGTAGTTTAATTTTTTTATTGTGAGCTTTAAGAAAATAATTGATACATTTACATATGCAAATTAATTGAAAGATAAATGGTTGAGCACTTTGTAATGAGTAAATATTTTTAGATATCAAATAACAAAATACATACCAAGATAATATAGTTACAGTAGAATTAAAAATATAGATTTAAAATTGTAGACATGTGTGAGAAACATTCACAAGTGTAAAAATAGTGAAACCAAAGTATCAAATTAACATAAATTATGAATGCTTAGACTTATTTTTTAACAATTTATGTCTAAAATAAACGGTTTTTCAAAATAAATTATGATATTTCCTAGAGTGTGTGTTGCTTAACAATGATATGATATTCATAAAAGAGACAATATATAAATAAGTAAGCAATCAAATTTTAATGTATATCGCAAATTGAAATAGAGTGCCAACCACAATTGATAATAGATATAAAATTAATTTTCAAGATTGTAAATTCTTATATGTTTTTACTCTTATCAAATGAGTTATCCAATAAGTCATTTGTAATTTTGTTTTATATTTTGGAATATTGATATTGTGTAGAAATAAAACATATGTATTTGTTTTACTTATGTTTGTGTTATTTTGTTTTAGATAGCAATGTTAGGATTTGTATAATTTTAATATTATTGAATGAGTATTAATAAGTTTAACTGAATTTATTCTTGATATAAGTGGTGAAGTCAAAATAATGCATTTTATATCAAATAATTTGTTGCATAACTTTTTAAATGACAAATACAAGTTGTTTTATTAAAAAAAAAAAAAAAATTCATGTGAAAAATATGAGTCAACCCAACCCGACCCGCAACCTGATTGACCCGAACCCGTTTTAACCCGCTTAAGATGACCTGTTTTGACCCGTGACCTGTTTAACCCGCAACCCGTTTGACCCAACCCGACCCGCCCATTTTGCCATGTCTAGTTTTTGGTTGGGAGAGAAAAAAAAGTGGTAGGGCCTAGTATTTTTTCCTTGAGTCCACCAAAACATTTTCTCCCCAAATTGAGGATGTGTTTTGGACACAATTGCCCCTCACAAACGTTACTTTTTTAGACTTTTTCTTTTTGCTTTTTTGTTTTTCTCCGCTGATCCATTCTTCGTTTTATTTTTTTTCCTTCTCATCTGCTTTTTCTTTTGCGTTGACCCTTTATTTGTTTTCTATTTCTCTTTTTCTTTTTTTTGGCATGATACATGCTTTTTTTTTTTTGGTTTGGTTGGTCATTTTCCTATCTCTTTGTTTTTTAATAATTTTTTTCTTTTGTATCGGGCATGATTTTTCTTTTTGGGTGATTGCCTTTTTTTTGTTAATGCAGTTTTTTTTTTAAAATTGGAAATAATTTTTTAATAAGGTCATATAAGTACATATGTACAAAATCTATTTTCTATCATTCCATTTCTCTTCTTAACCAAAAATAATAATTTTTACCCCTCCATTTTTCCACCCTTCAAACCAAACATAAGCGAGGGAGACTAAAATTTCTTATATCTTCCAACTTTTTCACATTTTCTTCATTTTTTATTCTCTTATTTTTCTATCCTTCCAACCAAATGGAGCCTAGGAAGATGAAAAAGTGAGAGGATAGAAAATAAGGAAGTAATGAAAATGTGAGAGGATAGAAGAGATTTCATTTTCTCTATTTTGTGTTTGGTTGGAGGTGGAAAAGTGAAGGGATGAGAAAAAATGAGTTTGTATAAATTTACTCATATGCCTTTATTAAAAAATGATGCACACTTAAAACAACAAGTGGCAAATAACCGAAAAGAAGAAGTGGCAATCACCCAAATTTATTAAAAAAGAAAAATCATGCTCAGAAAAAGAAAAAGAAAAAGTAAAAAGCAAATTTCGCATCTAGTTAAACCCTAAGCTAAAAGAAAAAGAGCATAACAAAGGAAAGCACCCACAACACCTATCACGCCAAAAAAAAAAAAAAAAAAAAACCGAAGTTCTAGCATGTAAGAGGAGAGGGGTAGTTTAGTCATTGACTATAACTATTCCTCTCTCTTCTATTTTCTCACCAAATTGGAGAGATAAAATATTGGTGGGCCAAAGAAAAAAAATACTTGGGCTTCACCAATTTTCCATTCTCTCTTTCTCTCCAATCAAATATCTATAAAAAAATTAATTATTTCCACTTTATTTTCCTTTATTTTCTATCCTACTTATTTCTCCCCCAACCAAACAGAATCTAAGAGTTCTAATTTTGGTGGAATAATGAGTTTCAACTAGAGTTTTAAAGTGTTTAAAAATTTACAGAACTTCACATTTCTCTTTTTAAAGTAAACAAACCCATGTATTCTTGCAGAATCATTTACAAAAATGACATGGAATCTGAAACCAAGAATTGATATAAGGGGGGCAGGCCCCTAGACATCATTATGTACAAGCTGGAAAGGAACTTAGAAGACATATCACGTTTACTCAATTAAAAACTACGCATTTTAGCAATAATGCAGTATGTACAAGCTGAACAATATCATCCATGTGACTAATCTAAATAATACACATTAATGGTTTTATGAGTCGTTATATAACAGGGTTGAGGAGATTCTTCAAAAATTAGTTTGTAGGAATGCTTTGTCCAGTCAGCTACTACCATGGAACTACTGCTTCATTTTGGCTCGACGTAATGCCCTTGTTATGAAAGATCCGATTGGACTAATTGTGCGGCCCAATCCAAAAATTCAAAAGGATGGGCTTTACTAACCTCAGATCAATTACACCACATAAAGTGGACTCTCCTATTTCCAATGAAAGGATGACCTTAGAACAGGATTTAGGCCCAAATCTAGTAAAAAATTCACCATGGAAGAGGCGTCTGAGAACTTTTCTGACTTACAATTGCTTCCACAGAAGAAAATTTTCAAAATTAAAATTAATATAATCCGTCCAACAATAGATTATGTAACAAGAAAGACTAAATCAGTTAATCATATTATCAATTGAAAATGATGTTACCGTAATTTGGATAAATAATTTTATTATTAATTTTGCACTTCAAAAGGTGAAAAAAATATTTTTCAAATAAAAACATTATATCTCAAATTGTATCAAGTTGATCTAGGAATCTGAGAAGTTTCAATTAACAACATATTTCTTTCATTGTTGTTAATCTTAGTCCAGAATAAATGCACATATTTTATGTACGTAATGCTTGTTAAAAAAAAAAATGGAAGCGCAAAAATGAGATATTCCAAGATTTCACACAACTAAAATGCATACTATACAAGCCTAGAAACTTTCATATACAATCCACAATAAACAGTTACAAAATATTAAGAACTTGAAAAAAAAATTATATCTCAATAGCCGCACATGCAACAGTACTAGCGAAAGGCAGTTACAAATCACTAAATAAAAACTCTTGACCTTCAAGCAAGTATAGCATCACACGGAGACACACACATAGTTTATACATACAACTTATGGCGTCCGCTCTTAATAATAGCTCTTTATTATCAGACCAAGACACCAATCAGTTTTTGGTGTAGGCGGGGATTGAACTTCAGATTTCTTATACAACCATTAGAGATTTTACCAGCTGAACTAATTGGAACCCACTACAATTACTCTCTCTTAATGTTTGATCATTTTCTTTTTGTTACTTGATAGTTTCAGAGAACCTTATAAATGCACCTCCTTAAAAAAATGATTAGTTCAACAAAGGACAAACTATCCGACAAAACCAAACAAAGCTCAAGGAGATGAGGAAAAAGATGGATTGAAAGCAACTTGCTTAGCATAACTAAGCACTTCTTGACAGTATAGACAGATGAAAGAAAGCAGTAATCAAACCTTAGGAGTGGTTAAAATTCGTTTTGCAGAGCATAAACCAGGACCATGAAAATTGTAAAGACAAGTACAATCGGAATATTTGGAGAACCTCTTCTTATATAAGATACAGAAATACTCAAATACATGCATCATTGATACCGAGAGATTCTTTTGAAATTCCATAGCATTGATTGAAATAGAAGGGAGCCGTATATTAAGGTGCCTAAATCGGTGTGGAAAAGGGAGGTGAACCTGAAAATACGTGGATGTGGAAAAAAGAAAAAGAAAAAAAGAAGCACATCGAAATTACAACAGATAGAGGGAAATTAGACTCTAATTTCATCTTTACATTGACACGTATCACAATATAGATTAGAATTCTAATTTAGAATTGCAATTAGAGTTTCTCTCTGCTTCACCTATTATATATATTATTATTATTATTATAAAGAATTATTAATTGAATTACAAAATTCTTAACAATTAAATTATTTACCATGAAACTTCTAAAAGTATAGACTGAATTTGAAACAATCTCTCAACCATAGATTAAATTTAAAATTTGTTCGAAAATTAATCGCTAGAAAAAGGTTTAAAAGATAAATGAGAAAGATAAAGATAAAGACAATTTTTTAGAAAAATTTCAGCCACATTATTTCGTTCACATTGGATTGATGCTGTGGGGCACAGAGAGACCAATTTGACTTCCTTTAATATAAGGAGAATAATTAAGCTTCCTGTACAATTGACGGCTTGGTGATTGCCCTTTACACACGTATGTGACACGCTTAATTGACCGGCCATGCAAGTAAATATTTATGGACATAATATTTGTTTCCATATTTATTTATTTATTTATAATTCAACCGTTACCAAGAGAGAGATAGATTTGAATATTGTAAGAGATATAAAACCAAAGGCATAAAACATTTTCATAATTTCATTTTAATATAAGGAAGTTTTTTTTATTTATTCATTGAGTTATATTGACGTATAATGAAAGTGAAATCAATCATAAACATCTGTTTTCCCCATCTTTTTACACACAATTCCAAGTCCAACCATGAATACACCGTACACGCTGTGTAAGGAAATCCAATAACAACTTCCTTTCTTTTATGTTTAGCTGGACCTAAATAATTGCATCTCTTTTAGTCAAGTTCGGCTCAACTCATTGTGGGGTCTAAAGTGAATATTTTATGTGGTTTTTTTTTTGTTTTGTTTGTTTGTTGTATTTAAATATTAGTTGCATAATATTTATAATTTGATTTTTTTATTTAAAAATATTTTTTTTTTCTAACTTTTCAAGATGCAAAAATGCAAAGTATGTGTTTGCATTACAAAAAACAAGTTTTACAGTCTTTTTTTTTTTTTTTTCCTCACCGGCTTTGAAAACTACCACTATAGGAGACCTAATACAAGTCTTTTAGAAACCTCCATTAAAAGTTAACCTATTAAGACAGTTTAAAGTCGGCACTTTTTAAATCTCCGCCATAGATACTCTACTACAGAGCTTTAAGAAACTACCACAATAGGTAGAGCTATCATTAAAATTTTGTTAACATTTATTTTTTCAATTGGCGCTATAGTTAATCCACTTAATTGCTTTTGCGACATGGTCAATTTTAAATATGATTTTATCATTTTTCATATTCAAAAATTAATTTCTTAGACCAACTTTCTTCTCAAAAAAAAAAAAAAAAAATTATATCTCAATTGTATTAATTTGATCTTGGCATCTGAAAAGTTTCAATTAACACATATTCTTTCATTTCTGTTAATCTTAGTCCAAAATAATTGCACATTTTTTATGTACGTAATGCTTGTTAAAAAAAATGGAAGGGCAAAATTAGGATATTCCAGGATTTCACAACTAAAATGCATACCATACAGGCCTGGAAAGTTTCATATACAATCCACGCTAAATAGTTACAAAATATTAAGAACTTGAAAACAAAAATTATATCTTAATAGCCGCACAACACTATCAAAAGGCAGTTACAAATCACTAAATACAAACTCTTGACCTTCAAGCAAGTATAGCATCACACGGAGACACATACACACATAGTTTACACGTACAATTACTCTCCCTTAATGTTTGATCATTTCCTTTTTGTTACTTGATAGGTTCAGAGAACCTTATAAATGCACGTCCTTAACAAAATGATTAGTTCAACAAAGGGCAAACTATCCATCAAAACCAAACAAAGCTCAAGGAGATGAAGGAAAAGATGGATTGAAAGCAACTTGCTTAGCACAACTAAGCATTTCTTGAGGCCCAGCTTCTTCTCTGCCAACACCCATAAGATCAAGGTAATATAGGTAATGGGAGATAATGTTGTCCATGGACTCATTATCACCATGACCACAAACAAGATCTCCATAGAGCACATTCATGGTAGTACCAAATCCAGAAACTCGCTTGGCTAGAGTGCCAGTTTTGGTGGGTGTCCAGGTGCCAAGAAAGACATCATGTGCTGAAGGCTGATGTTTCTTAATGGGCATCATCCACCTCCAAATCGCAACTTGGAAGGCCAAGGTAGCATTTTGCTCAATGTATTCTGGATGGTTTAACAAATCCACCTTCAAATCTTTACCTACTTCTCCATAATTGTAGTTCCTATTGAAAGCATAAGTAAACAAAAAAAAAAAAAAAAAAATTTGAATTGAGGCATGCAATATGAATTGATCTACACTAAATTTGTTTGAAGAATGTATCACTTAGATACTCATATTTGAATTATGCTAGAAAATAATCTCATTTTCATGATGTTCTTCTTAATAGATAAACATAAAACTTTGGACGAAATTTCAACTTTGGATAAGATTAATCGACATAAGATGATAAAAATAATAATTCAGATGCAAAGATATATATGATGTATGATCAATGTAGTGTAAATGATAAAGTAGATACCAATAGATAGGTAGAGGACCACGACCAAAGTATGCAACTCCAGGAGCACACGGATAAGCTTTTTTGTAGTGCTCATCACAATAATTCGAGTTGGAATTCATTTTCTTGTTATAGCATGAACCCCATGCTAATTGATCCATGGTGGCCAATTTATTTCCACCTAAAAACAACAACAACAAAAAAAAAAAAAAAACCACTTTTACTTTGCATGGATATGTTGTGCTCCAAATTAGTTTAGTTCCAACTTAAATTGTTCTTTGGAGAAAAAGAATTTAGTTAAATCACTGTATGATTAGACTCACTTACAAGCCAACACTTTTCATTCATTTGGTGAAAATACAATATAAATTTTTAGGTTAAATTACAAAGCTAATCCTCCAATTATTGAAAAAATTTCAATTTGATCCTTCAACTATTAATTCTATCAATTTAGTCATTCAACTTTAAAATTAAGTCAACTTCATACTTTGGTCTAATGTATGTTTAAATATTAGCATAATTAAGAGTCAAAATTTATTTGATTTTAAAAAATTTACATTTTCTATAATAATCTTCTAATATGTGTTTTATTATCTCGTTAAAATTTAAACGAAGAGAATATTCAAGGATGAAGTAAATTCGATTTTGAATTTTTTGTAATAAATTTTGAAAGTTGAGGAATTAAATTGGCACAATTAATTTTTGAAGGACTAAATAAATACAATTGAGGGAGCAAATTGAATTTTACCCTATAGTTGAAAAACCAAATTTTTTATTAAACATTTTCTTTTATAAGATTTATTTTCAGTTAAACCATTTTAATCAAATAAAGTTATACAAAGCCCAAATTATACCCTATAACATCGAATACATAAGAGATTAAATAACTAAATGATATAAAAGAATTAAAACATTAAAATCCATTTCCAACTTCATCAAATTAAAACTTGATTTTTGATATATATATATATATATATAATATATATATATATATATATATATATATATTAAAAGAATTGAAAAGGTTAGTTATAGCTTAAAAAATGTCAAAAATATCCATAATCTAATTAGATAATCCCTATTCTTAAAAAATAAAAATGAGGTTAAAATTGTAATTCGACAAAAAAAAATAACTACCAGAAAAACTTTTTTCCTAAAATTAGCACTCTCTTTATTTAAATATATCTCACACACATTTGATAAGTTTTTACCTAAAACTAGCACACTCTAAATCTTACTTCATTTCAAATCTTAAATTTTTAGTTTCTTAAAAATTTCTTTTTGTGTAACCACACTAGCAATAAATCAATTTAAATTGAAAAATTACATTAAACTCAAAATAAAAAAAGAGCATCATCACATGTGTGTAGCGTGTGTGATGAGGCTTGTGTGTGTGTACATGTGTTATATATATATACTCAATAATTAGGGGAGGGGTTTTGAAGCCTAGGTCCTCAATATAATAAAATTAAGTTTCAAATAAGTTTAAAGATAAGACACACTATGATATATTTTATACTTAAACCCCTACAAAATTTGAATCTTCAAATTTATATTAAACCCCCCCACCCTCCAAAAAAAAAAAAAAAAAACCTAATGGTATGGTTTAAAAATCGGATTCTAATTTGGTTCTAAAAAAATTTTTAAAGTTCAGACCATTTTTTTTTTTTTTTTGACTGTTTAGATTTTTTAAACAATACCAACAAGACAATTGACAACCCAAATTGAAGTTCACACAATAGAAAGTCTGAAGTACTCACAGGAGATTTTGGTGGCAACATGGGCGAGAAAAGCTGCAACTTCCCTGGTCCCAAAGAACGTCCAATTCATGTAGGTAGTACCAAAGCCATAGGGCTGGTAGAGAGCAGACGCAGTGATAAAAGACTGGTAGTCCAAAAATCCCTTGTTCGCATGGGTCTCAACCTCAAGGGAGTTACGGTTCGAGAAGATGTTCTCAAACTGGCCAGTCTTTAAGTAGTCCCGAACGGCACCGTGACAGCATGTGCCCCCGTCCCGATTATATGTATTGCGTTTTGGTACACCTTGACCGCAGTTGCATTGCTGGCTTGTCAAAGAAGCTCCAGGTGAACCCGGACTCGGCGTTGTTCGATGCAAGCGGCACTGAGGACAGGGCTTTATAGGCGAACCTGCTGCTTTATTCCACGAAGAGAACTCGTCACAATTCACAAGAAGCGCTAATGTAAATGCCAATACTATTGTCAAGGGCACGGACCATTTATACTCCATTAATTTTGCGATATTAATTAACAAGCTTGGTGAAGAGTGGAGAAAGTCTGTACTTTCACTAATTAAGGAGGTTGTCAGAAGAACTTGCTCCCTATAAACTTGGAAGGTTCTGTGATGGCTGCTGGGAGAAAAGATAGTCAACTGCAAGCCAATAAAGTATTATTTATCTTCTTCTTTTTTGGTACTTTTGACTGATCAATAAAGATATTAGTAACCTTTTAAATAATAAACAAAATCTTTTTTGAATAATATTGATAAATAGATATGCTTAATAAATCATAACCAAACTTCCTTTTGGACCAGAGAGGCTTAACGGGTCCCGTCACTGCAGAATGTTTTGCTTTTGCAAATTCTTGTTTACTTGAAGAGGATACAAGTAAGAAACACGTGAATTCTGCATTCTAAGGTTATTTGGTAATGTTGTTTTAATAATTTTATTTATATTTTTAAAAAATACATGTAAGCGTGTAAGTAAAAAAAATATATAATATTGTTTAAAAATTGAAAACATATTTGAACACATGTATTAGACAGACCCTAAACTTTTGAAATGTTAAGGATATGATATATTTTCTTTAATAATAATTGAATTTATAAATTTTTAATGGTATTTCTCTTGACCTATTAATGACATTACTTCATTATTAACAATTAAAAATGGTTATTTATGAACTATTTTGTGAAAATTAATGTGACTCTAAAGTCTAAAGACTCTAAAACTTGAAATTTTGAGACTAATTGGTTTTCTACCCAAAAAAAGAAAAAGAAAAAAAATTAACTAATTAATATTGACAAAAATGAAAAACCCAAGAGGCCCTTCTTCTTGGCTGGGCAGAGGTTTTAATCTGGTGGTGTGTTGGGCCACAGACCTAATCTAAACTTATTTGGACCTTCAAAATTTGAACCAAGTTTGTAATTGAGTAGTTGCACTATACAATCTTGCATAACAAATTATTTTCAAAATCCGTAACTTTAAAATATAATGATATCTTCTTCTTCTTTTTTATATATGCAAAAGTGGAAGCTTAGATATCAAGTTTGATTGTGAAAATATTATGAACCTTAAAAAGATATACACAACAAATAATAAGAATTAAAAATAAAAATAAAAACCCAAAGAAAAGTACACACAAATCACATAGAAGAGAAGAAAATATCTTTAATTATTTGGTGAGTGTTTGGATAGACGTTTGCGTTTTGAGTTTGCGTTTTTTTTTTTTTTTTTTTTTGCACAACAAGCTTCACTGTTATAGCTATTGTTCATGAACAGTAAACTGATATTGTTTATACAAGTGATTACATTGTGCGGGAGACAAAGTTATTGTTCAGCACTGTTTATGGGACCCACAAGTATTTTATTCAGAAAAAATATTAAAAATGAGTCCCACAGTACTATTCACACATTTAAAAATCATTTTGCTACGATATTTTCAGTTTTCAGCAATAAATTCTATCAAAACGAACCCTTGATATATAAAAAGTAGGGGTAATTACAGTAAACATACTTGTAGTATGGTCCGTTTTCACTTTGCTTACTTGTGGTTTAATCATTTACACTTTGCCCACCTGAAGTTAGTCCTGTTAGCCTTCCGTAACCCACATCTCTATTTGCCATTAGAAAAACACATTTTTAGACAAAAACAAATATAACAAGAATCAAAAAGTTAGAGTTTTTGATTATTGAAGAACTTCTACAAGAATAAATTGGACTAATACAAATCAAATATAAATAAAAAAAAATCCAATAGCTTAGACTTCTACCTCTTCATCTTCTCCCATTAGAGTTCTCCCTCTTAGAAGTCCTATTAGAGTTCTCCCTCTTCATCTCTCTCTCTGACTTCTCCTTCTCTTCAACCCAACCCACTCACGGCATCACCCATAAAAGACGTGGAGCGACTTCGATCCAGCTGTGGAGCGACTTCGCGACTTCGATCCAGCTGTGGAGCGACGCCGCAACTTCGATCCAGCTGTGGAGCGACGCCACGTGAAGCGGCGTGCGGTTGTCATAGTCCCTAGCGTACACCATCATCGAATCTTCCTCCAGAAGCTTCCAGACGGCTCCAGCGTCGTTTGATGCGCGTGCCAGAGAATCAAAGAGGTCCGGCTCACTCTCACTTTCTCCTTCTCCTTCTGCCTCTCATTCGACTACGATGGCGCTAACGCGAAGCCTCAGCTCCGCCTCCATTGAAGAGCTTCGTGCTCAAAGAGAAGCACAGAGAGTGAAGGAAAGAGAGAGGGTGACTGGGAGAGAGATGGGTGTAGTGGGTCTGTGTTTGTGTTGCTAGGTGTGGTGGGTCTGGGTTTTGAAGAGGGTTTGCTTTGGTTTTAGTTTGAGATTTGAGAGAGAAGAAGGTTGGTGGGTCAAACTCCAACTCCAAGACCCATGTTTTTGTCCACGATTTTAATAGAGGGGTTGAGAGGATTTGCAGCGATGAGTTCTTGTGCAAAGAGAATTTGGTTGAGACTATGGATTTGTTGGCGCATTTTGTGTTGGATAGAATGGTTAAGACTCTGGATTTGTTGGCACATTTTGTCTTCATCATTGCCATCATCAAATTTAGTTTCTTTATCATCATGATGATTGAGGTGGGGTTTTGTGATTAATGGCAATATTATTACTACAACTTTGGGGGTTTTTTTATTTTTTTGAATAGAAAGTGTAATATTTTATAGGTGTAAACTGTTCAAGTGTTCCAAAAACATGATGAAGGATTCAAAAAAAAAAAAAAGCCCTGGGTATCTGAAAAGTTTGTTAATATTAGTGTTTTTGTTTTTGTTGGTGAGAAATGAACAAAATTTGAATCTTCAACAGGAACCGTTTTGACTTGGCAATTGGCAGGTGAGTTTGACCCGAAAACAAGATTTAAAGTTTGAATTAAAGAGAAGGAAATAACCGCAGTAGCAAACCCACCCACAATTCCAACTTCAAACCCACTTTGAATCCCTCCACTCTCATTGAAGTTCATGTGCAATGAAAAATCCTAGCTTTTTGATTCTTGTTAGGTTTGTTTTTGCCTAAAAATGTGTTTTTCTAACGGCAAATGGAGAGGTGGGTTATGGAAGGCTAACGGATTGAAGTTCAAGTAAGCAAGGCATAAATGATTAAACCACGGATAGGCAAAGTGAAAACGGGTCATACTACATGTGGGTTTATTATAATTATTCCTTAAAAATATTTAAAAAACTCTTACTTGAAGTCATGTTAGAGCTCAAATTGTTTGAAGCTGCTCCTTGCATGCATCTGAGAATTTCGAATGACAATATATTTCTTTCATTTATGTCAAACTTAGACAAAATAAATTCACATTTTCTTTAGTACCTAACCAAGCACAAAAAATGGAATACCTTCCAAGCGCAAAAGGTTTGCATCAGCGGTTCTATTTCGTTGCATAGATTCACAAGGAGCTTGACACAACTCATTTTAAACGAGGGATTCCTTCCACTCTTACAACTTTGACCAAATGCGCTTTTTAATATAGCTGAAGCCTTCCTTCTTTGACCTTCCTACCATAGAAACAACTAAGATATTTCTCATACTGTCTTATGATTAGGACCCAGAGGGCATCTTTTAACTCTTCTTGAAAGATGGGCATTATTTCAATCCAATCCTAAATTCTAATGGCATATGCTAACACTGGTGAACATTATTTCAATCCAATCCAGGTGGCGTCATTTTGTTTAAGCCTTTCCATTAAGTGTATATATAATGTGTAATGAGTTATGGTTAAACTTAAGTGTTGTTAAACTATCAGATTTAATTTGAAACTTTTAAAATTGTAGTATTTATTTTGGAACAATCTTTAAACTATTGATTGAAATTATAATTTATTCAAAAATTATTTAGTAAAAAAAACGTAAAAAGAAAAGTGACAGACAAAAAGAAAAAGATCAATTTCCCTTTTTCTAATGGAAGACTTGGGGATTGATGGTCTATGTCTGCCAGTGTATATCACTCACATTGGATTGATGCTTCGGGACAGAACAAAGAAGACCAATTTGAGCTTTCGCATCATACCTCTCATATTTCGCATCATATCCCTCATATCTGATTAACATAAAATTTGACATATATGTTAAAAATATAAAGAATATGCAATTCAACGATTACATTTTCAAAATATATAATCAAGTTAATGTTTTTAGTAAGAGTTTTAGCATATCTTTGTCCTTTTTTATAACTTTGCAGACACCAATAAATAAATATATATATAAGAATTAGATAGTTGAGGAAATGGTATTTGAACTATGATTTTCTTAAATAAAGACAGCAATCTATGTTATTGATTTATAAAGCTCTTGACTTAAATACAAGAAAAAAAAAATCTCAATTATTAAAATGACATGTTTTAATTAGTATATAATAAAAACGATGTAATAATAAGCTCATATAAAAGTGCTATTATAATCATAATTTACTTTTATTTAAAAAAAGGAATTTGTGGAAATTTTGTGCAATTGAGCTTGTCACCAATTCTATGTACCTGTTATTATATATATATATATATATATATATATATTATATATATATATATATATTTTGGCCTAATAATTTTTCTCTTAGGAGAATGATATTTATTCATGTGCTAAGTGCTAACTGCCAATGCAATGCCCAAATATAACCACTTTTTTATAATAAAAAAAAATTAACCAAAAAGAAGGCAACTTTTAAGATAAATTTAGTCAGTTTAACTTTTGAAAAAAGAAATGAACAAAGAAACTATTTAAATTTCAGAAATATTTATCTCATCTCATCAAGAGATTTTAGGGAAGATACGTCCTAAAAGAAATTCGATAAGCATTCCTCAATAAACGTCTTTGTTTTTGCCCCCATATTTTTTAGGATTCCAAGTTCCCAATAAATTCTAATAAGACACCTTTTTTTTTTTTTTTTTTGGCCATGGAGCATAGCTCCAACCTCGACTCATAAGACTCATAACATATTTTTTTATTTATGTTAAGATTATACCTAAATAAATGTATATTTTTTGTATGTCTCCTTGATATATAAACAAAGGAAGGGCAAAAGTGGATATACTCCAAGATTTCACAACTATAATGTATACTAGCCTCTGAGCACGAGCTCACGAGTGTGCTCAGAGGCTCTTCTATTTTTTGGGTAAGGATTAATTTAGAACATTTATTATAATTTGGGAGTACTACATTTTCCAATCACAAAAAAAAAAAAAAAAAAAAAAAAAAAAAAAAAAAACAACAACAACAACAACAACTAGGGATGTGATGAATATTATGCGTTAGCAGGTGAAATAATTTTCCATCACACCCTTAGGTTTTTTTTGTGACTGAAAAATGTAGTACTCCCAAATTATAATATATTTTCTAAATTAATCCTTACCCAAAAAATAGAAGCGCCCCTAAGCGCGCGCGTGAGCACGTGCTCAGAGGCTAGTATTCTATAAATATCATCCAATTTTTTTGCGTTGCTTCTAATGAGATTGTTAATAGATTAATATTTGAAACATTACTATAATTAGAATTAGAATTTGTAGAAGATTGTTCATTAAAAAAACAAAAAAAATTACATCCACCCATATATATGACAGGGTATGAAAAAAAATGTTTATGATTCAACGTCTTTTATTGAGCCTTCCAATTGTTTCACAGCAACATTTGCAACAAACCTGTTGTGTAATTGTAAGAGGCAAATGAAGCCATGTTAGCATAACATCATTTTCACATTAATTTAAATTGTTAAATACACATATTCCACATAAACATATAATGTAATACAATGTGTGGTAAACAAAGAAGTTAGGATGTTTTTTTTTGAAATACCTTGTTCTCCAGATATACACTATCTTCAACTGAGTTTTGTTCCATCTTAGCTTTTAAGCATGATATAATGTTGGATTGTGTTTCCTTCATATTGACAATACACATCTTTTATCAATTAAACAAATTCATAATATTAAATTAGAAACCAAAAAGAAAAAATTCAACTTATTTGGTAGGCGTTAAAATCATGAAATATACCTAGGATGAATGCAACAAAATCTCTTTGTACACAATATTCTTCGTGTGAACTCCTTCCTCCCCAAGTATTGTTCCTTTTTGAACTAATAGTTTCGTGGTAGATTGAGATACCCCTCTTGACAGGGCCACATATAATTGGCCGTGGCTAAAAACATGATCAGGAAGATATATGCCAACGTTGGGAATTGTTTGACCTTGTGCTTTGTAATTGTAAGTGCAAAACTCAAGCGTATTGGAAATTGACGCCTTATCATCACAAACGGGAGATGCACATTTTCTATAGTTTTCAAAGGGATTCTTGGTAGAAACACACATGTTCTAGCATATTGTCCAGTCAAAATTTTTGCATCAATTACATTATTAAAACACCTACGACAGAGTAATCTTGTACCATTACATAACCCCACTTTTGGATCTATATTCGCAATAGCATTATTGGAGCACCTTTTTCCAGCCTTAGGATATGTGGTGGTAAACCCCCTGGAGATATAGAATTTAAAAAATCTTGTTGATATAAATGTTGTGTATCATCTTCAACTTCATCATACGAATATAATTTTTGTTCTTCTCCTGGAAATTGTGTGATTATCTTCTCATTAAGTTTATCCACATCCTCATTAATTGGTGTTAACAATGCCCTATCAACCATGTATCTGCATTGTAGGCATGATTATGCAAATCTGGAAAAACTTGTTCAATTAGTTGAGCAATTGAATGATCACCCTCCCATGGTATTGCCATAGAAGACGGAACTTTAATCAGATCGTCTGTTGCAAATGGTTCAATTCCATCACCAATGCGCCTTATGTACTCTGAAAATTGTTGATCATTAATAGATCTCATGTTTTGAGTTAAATGTAAGATCTTAATATATCTCCATAATGGGGAGTTGACTATACATGCATCTAACAACTCTGCCTTTGTGCCTTTGGGAATAACAGGAAGTACTTGACGAAAATCTCCTCCCAGTATTAGCACCTTTCTACCAAAAGGTGAATTAATTTCCATAAGATCCTGCAATGTTCTATCTACTGCTTCAAGTGCACGTCTATTCACCATAGGAGCTTCATCCCAAATAAGCACTATTGCAAGTCTAATGAGTTCAGCCAAATCAGATTGTTTACTTATAGAGCAAGTTATTGATGCTTCAAGAATTAAAGGTATTTTAAATCTTGAATGTGCTGTTCTTCCACTAGGTAGTAATGTTGCTGCAATACTAGATGTTGTTGTGGCAATTGCGATATGACCATCACTTCTTAAAGATGCTAGTAATGCGCGATACAAAAATGTTTTTCTAGTTCCTCCTGGACCATCCACAAATTAAGAATGCCATTGTGTGTTTACGTTGAATGACTTCCATTATGTGTTATAAGCAATTTTTTATCGTTATTCAACTTGTCCACTAATGTCAATTCTTCATCATCTATAGGAATGGTAAGCTCATCTTGTATGATTCTAGGCATTGATGAACTTTCATCAGATGTTGCAGTTATTGTCGGCAAATCAAATTCTGTGATACGTTTGCCATGTTGTGATAGTAATAGTTTTAAATCATCTAGAAGCCTATTTGTACGAACTACATCCGTTGTGATAGATGATGATGGATAATCTTCAACCATATGTAGGTAGAACTCATTCCACAAATCTCGTACTCCAGTTGGTTTGCAAAATACCAATGTAGTTGCAAACAATCTTCTCAAAGCTGATGGCATTCTAATGTTTACCGCCTCAAGCATACATTGTCATATGCTATTATTATTCTCTAATAAACCCCTCTGTTCAGCTGCTTGCTTAAAAGTTGGATAGGTTATCTCATTTATAGTCAACAAATCTTGAAATCCTGTTGGTCCTTTCACATGGTTCAAAATGACACGCAAATAAAATCTTTCTCCCTCTGATGGTGAAACAGTATATATCCTGCCAATTACCTTTTTATGAGATATTCTCTGTCTCCAACTTTTACTATTCCTATTTCAACAATAATGCTCAAGGAATTCTCTATATAAGTTTTGCCTTGCATTATGGTATTCATAGTAAAAAATTCAGTGAGCATTGTTTTTTTGTTTTGTTCCAAAATATTTTCAATAGGTTGTTGCCTTCGAAACCTCGCTTGATGTTGGTTTTGTAAATGAATTTGTAACCGTTCCACAGAAGGGAACGTTCGATACATTGAAAAACTGAATATCTTCCAAAATGCTTCTGGAGCACATATCCATCTTGCATCGACATATTGTTGTACCTCATCATAATTTGGCTCTGGCCTCACTTCAATAGATACGCGATCAGGACCCTTATACACATATTTGTATAAGTACTTCACACTTTTTATGCTAGAACATATCTCTAAATTAATGTGACAATTATATTTTAGAAGCAACCAAGGATTATACGAAACAACCCAACTATTGTCAACCATCACATTTCGTTGATTGTTCAAAGACATTGGGTTATTTGTGTCACGTCTTCTGTAGACAGGATATGAGTCATTACCTTGGTAAGTCTCCCAAGAGAAAGGCTTTGGGTAGGATTTTTTACAATTCCCATTTTTCATGCAAGGTGATCTTTGATTTTGTGTTCCACAGGGACCATGTGTCATGTTTGAGTATTGCACTATGCAATTGAGGCTCATCATCCTTAGAAGGTATTTCAGCTCGTACAATGCGATCATAATCATCCAGGCTATGTAATTTATCATTGTCATCTAAAATTATAAGCATGTGGACATGTGGTAAACCCCTTTTTTGAAATTCAAAGACATGCACATGAGCAACAACTCTTCCAAGAACCCTTTTGTTAACGATATCATCCTTAAACTCTTCAAATTTTGCTTTAAAAATCCTTGCCAATAAATCTGGTTGATCTTGCGAAGTTTGTCCTGGTAAAAGCTCATTTCTTATTTCCTCCCACCTTGGATTACACGTCATTGTGATAAATAAATCTGGCTTTCCAAACTTTTGAACCAAATTCATAGCATCTTGAAAGCGTTGAATCATATGGCGTGGACTTCCCACAAATGATGATGGTAGAATGGTCATATGCCCCACATTTCTTATTATTAGATGTGCAGTTAGCATCAGTACTATTAGGATGAAATCTGCATTCATTGGTAAATAAATTGGCACAAAATTAAATGGCACAATATAAATGTACATTACCAGCTTAATTTTCTCCTGCTTGGAAAGCATCTTGGAGGCCTTGGTATTGTTCTGCCCAAAGAGCTTCTTGATTTTGTCGTATCCACCTAAGCTTATGCGATTCTATCTTCACATGCATATCAACACCATATTGTTGCAAAAGACGCCCTCCATGTAAGAGCGTTGATATAGGTCTTGGGCGAATCTTTCACAATAGAAATTGAAGAGAAACAAAATATTTAATATTTTTTATTTAATTAAGACAATACATATTGTAGTTAGATACATGTTAAGTAATAAGAGCAAAAGAGTTAAAAGTATAAACCTGAAATCTATATGCATAAAATTCACGACATCTGACCGTATTATTATTTGCACAGGTGGTATTAATATCCCATCCATACGTTCCAAACGGAAATAGCAATGAATACTGTAGTGGATCATAATATCCTGCTACATCTGGAATAGTAATAGGTTGTCCAGATATCGTTTCTACCAATATATTCCTTCCATATAACTGTCCGGCTTCATCACCTCCTACAACAACAACTGCCACTTGAGAAGCTGTGGGAAGGCAATATTGAGGTTGATTTGGATGTTGTTCTTTGATTATGAGTTTACATTGATGTAAATCTTCCCTCTAAGCTAGTTGACAAAACTCCTTAACAAATGGATTTTCTCAGTCTAAAATAGTTTTTACACGTTGGATTATATGTGCACGAAGGTCTCGTGATTCACTCAATCTATGCTCAATTTCATTGTCTGTGTCATAGATGTATAATTGTAAGGCCTATCATTTGTTGGCAAAAGACTGCCAATTTTGTGATATATGGAACCCTGGGCTCGAAAAGTATAAATTTCGTGACTTGTTGATGCCATACTATCATCTACATGAACGCCCATTGAGGTAAATGCAAAATTGTGATTGTAAGACCGTATAAATTGCCTAAAATGTCGACCTTGTTCAGATTGTTCACAAAATAAATCCATCAATGGTTCTGAGATTGGTAAGTTGGGAAAAGATATTTTTCCTTTCATACAACACATCGTGGAAGACTCACTGCAGAAAAGTCGTGCGTTACAAAATGGACATATCTTTGGCGCTGGTAGGTTGAATCTTATCTCTTCCCTACATTCATAAAAGTCTCTTGCACAATTGTATCTACTTTGCATGTTTGCTTGAACATGCACATTAATCTGATATGTGTTGGCACCTAAGAAAATTGTACAAATAAAATGTTTAAATATATGACATGACGTGTAAACTGTATTAATAGACAGTAATGAGCTTACCATAATTAATGTCGAGATTCAAGTCACTTGGTCCGGCCTCAATGTCATTTGGCATTATATTTGATCTTCTGGAATGAAGCATATATTTAAATGCATCAATAAGTTAATAATATTGTTGATCTTGACATAAAAAATATTGTAACATTATATGCAAATTATGGTTAAAAATGGTTAGGTACCGGAGAAAATTGAAGAAAATATTTAAATACATGAGATTAAATACATGAGATGAAGTTAGACTGTAATGAACATACCATCATTAATGTCAGGATTCATATTACTTGCTCCAGCCTCAAAGTCATTTGGCATTATATTTGGATAATCTGGAATGAAAGTAAATATAACATGAGCAGTGAGTTAGTAATATTGTTGATCTTGACATTAAAATTATTGTAATGATATATGTGAGATAAAGATTGGGAATGGTTGGATACATTAACATTACCATGAGAGTGGTGTATGAAATTAGTAGGGTTTGAAATAGTTCGAGCCATTCGTCGTATGGTAGTTAATCGATTTGTCCGAGACATTTGAAAATGTGTTCGCTCAGTTGGTTCATCTGTAACAATATTATTATTAAAGGTTAGAATAACTCTTAACTCTAATAGAGTGGGACCAATGAGATTACAAAAAAGGCCTTCCTCAAATAAAAAAAAAGAAAAAAGATTACAAAAAGGGGAAAAAAAGGTAAATCTGATTAGATGTATTCTCACCACTACTAAGTCGGGCTTCATTTTGCGCAATTGATATATTGCAAGCCAAACAACGAATATGTGTAAGCCGATTTACGCCTACCACTTGCACAGGGCCTTCATTTAAATTTATTTGATTTGTATCAAAATCAGTTTGACCGTGCTCAATGCCTATTGTTCCATGTTGTCTATTATTTATAGGATGCGCTTGTGTATTTCCGGAACTCATATCTAGTTAATACAAATTTGATTAAAAATTAAAATCAATGCTTCCCATTAGTGAATTAATAGACAACCAAAGTGACATATTTTGTAGTACTTTATGAAAATCCCATGGTACATAACAAAAATATCATATGAATTTATAACAAAAAAAATAAAAAGATTACAAAAAGGGAAAAAAAGAACAGTTAATCTAATTAGCTGTATTCTCACCACTACTAAGTTGGGCTTCATTTTGCGCAATTGATATATTGCGAGCCAAACGACGAATATGTGTAAGCCGATTTACGCCTACCACTTGCATAGGGCCTTCATTTAAATTTATTTGATTTGTCTCTAAATCAGTTTGACCGTGCTCATGCTTGTTGTTCCATGTTCTCTATTATTTATAGGATGCGCTTGTGTATTTCCGGAACTCATATCTAGTTAATACAAATTTGATAAAAATTAAAATCAATGCTTCCCATTAGTGAATTTAGAGACAACAAAAGTGACATATTAGATCTGCAACAATTTGAAAAAAAAAAGAAGAAAGGTAATAGATGGACTTTAAATATTCTATGAATAAATAGCAAATACTAATTTTTTTTTATAGATTAAGATAAACATGAAATTTAGTTTTTTTTATTTTGCACATAGGAAAGACATCCATTAACTATTTAAAATTTAAAATACTCAACTTCTACACAAATACAAATTTCCACCACCACACACACGTTCTCCCATTTGAATTGGGCAATTCAAGCTGTACTCTTAGTCTTAACTTCTAATCCTTATCTTTTCTTTTATTTTTTTTAAGTTTTTTAATAAAATAAAACTTTTAAAATTGTTTAGAAATTTCTCTTACTAGGTTACTCCTTGACTAAATTTTAAAATTTTAGATAAGTAACAACTTAAAAGTCTTAAGTTTTAGCTTATCTAAAATTTCTTTATCAAAAAAAAAAAAAAAAAAAACTTATCTAAAATTTAAGAGTTTTAACTGTTCATAAACACATTTGCTGGTATCAGGAAAGAAAAAAAAAAAAAAAAATCCTTACACCTACACGTTGAAGACTTGATAAAAATTGGTTAGGGGGTAATCAATTATCACTTTTTTAAAGAAATAAAATGAAAAAGTCACCCGGAATACATAGTTCTTATTCGGTTACTCCTTTTAAAATTTTAGATAAGTAAAAACTTAAAAATCTTAGATTTTAACTTATCTGTAAGTGCACAATTGCACCTGGCCCCAAGAACAGTTATGGGCTCAGGCCCAATAAGCCTTAAACAATATGAATTTGTAGAGTGTGGGCTTGTAACCCAGGTTAGAAGTGTGTAAGGATTTTATGACAAACTAAAGGTTGCAAACATTTGGAAACAACAAGTTATATCGCAAATCAACCTCTTCGGACGCAAGCCGAGAGCTGTTCTTATATTATTTATCTTTCCTTTGTTTTTCTTTTTGGGTTACAAAATGAGAGAGAGAGAGAGAGAGAGAGCGATCCCCCCTTCCTGTTCTAAACCTTTCCTTAAATACTCATCCTTTTGATACATGTGTCGCCCTAATTCCCCCTTAGCCTAGATATTTATTTTCTCAGTGCCTTTGAATAGTAACCAGAAGTTTCACTTCCACTGTTCAGGTGTCACTTCCTCATTAATGCGGCCAGAGTAGTAGGTGCAGGGTCTTTAATGTGGAGGTGACAGTTTTCAACTTGAGTATATCTCCAACATCGGTGCTTCTAGGTTGTTCAGGGGTTAACCCCTTTTAACCATTAGTCTTTACCATGTCGTTCCTCAACTCTTACAACAGAGTCTATGGTTCTTCTGTGTCCGTCCGAGGATCAATTCACCCTCGGACAGGTTCTCGGCGTATGGGCTGACCCATAATACTTACGAATGCTTAACCCAGGAGCAGGTCGACCTTTCTTAACACGGCCCAAAAGCCCACATACCTGCCAAGGCCTTTCTACTCCCCACAATAGCCCCTCAAAACTCTGATTTTCTACGTCCGAGGATAAAAGCAGGGTTTTGACCTGACGAGAACCCACTTCACACACTTGGTGAATAATAGCACGTGTGGAGACCGTTTCACGTCCCAGAAGATGCCACTTGGCGGTTTTATTTTCAAAAACGCGCGCATTTATTACCGTAAGTTACATTTTTTCCCCCACGTTCAACGGTGAGATGGGCATCCAACAGCTCTCCTTTCTCCATGAAAATTTGGGCGGGACAAATATAATTTCGAGGCCGCTTTTCCGCACGTTGTGACGCTTCGGGAACCTGCGCCTTCATTTAATTCCCCAGGGGCCAATCCCATCAAAACATCAGCAGTCACACTTTACCTTCAGAAAACCGTGGAAGTTTGCACACTTTCAACCTTGTAAGTCTTACTCTTTTTATACTCAACCCTTTTTTCCTCGGATTTTGTCCTCGGCTATCCTTATAATCATTCTTTCTCTTAAAGTTTCATCTTTCGTTTGTCTATAATGGGTAGATTCAAGTGTCTAGTTGATACCGTCGCTGGGATGGAGGGCTTTAGGGCTAAGTACCGTATTCCCAGTGACGTAGGCCTAAAATACTGTCCGGCGGAAGCCGTAGCAGATTCTAGGAAAGAGGGAGGGTTATCATCCCAATGATAGCCTTTATAGAAGGTGGGATGACCCTCCCGATGAAACCTGTAATGAGGGAGTACCTTCGCAACCACAGGTTATGACCCGATCAATGCCTCCCAAACGTTTTTAGAGTTTTAGGTAGCGTTGATGCTCTAACGAGCAGATGGGTCTAAACCTCACCTGGCACGTGTTGTCTATCTATATGAGTCCCATAACTCTCCAATGTAGGTTACTATATTAAATCTCGCTCCAGTATCGTTAGGCTAATCTCCTGTCTACCCAAATCCACAACAAAGGCATGAAGGACGACCACCTGATCGTCTCTGGAACTGGCACGACGGCCTCCACTGCCCAGTAGAGTGGGGGGATCCAGGTGCGACACCTGAGGATTAACCTTCCCACCACCCATTTCCTTTAACACACACACAAAAATGTGTATTTACACTTATTTAAATTCATTACATATCTGGATGAGCCTGACCAGACTTGTTTGGTTTGACGTATTTTTGCAGATAAGCAACACGTGCGCCCCCGTTTGAGCCATTGTAACGTTGCTGACCTAAATCGAGTACTTCGATCCGAGGTGTTTGTCAGCGAAGACTTTCAACTCCGAGCCGCCATTTGATTCTAGGGTACTCCATCTCCTCGGACTTCCAGGAGATAGAGAACGCTATAATCGTAGCGATCGAGACGAAGGAGAATAAACGTAGCTCGACCTCACTTTCTAGACGACCACAATCTTCCAGACGCCCCTCATACCGTCTTGCACCTACAGCCCATAGCGGCCATTCCTCTTGCCGTGCATTCCCAGGCAACTGCAATCCCAGAAGAGCAGGTGTCTTCCTCACACACATTAGACAACGAATAGACCAATCCAATTTGAAGATACCGAAGGCATCAAGGGAACCAATCGTCGTACTCTCGGACGAGGAAGGAGAAGCCACTAAGGCCTCTGGGATTGGAGGATTAATCGTTGCCCTACCGAAGACGAATCCGAGGAAGACATGGACAGGATGAAGGGTCTCCTCACCAATAGAGCTGCAAAGGTGGCTGAGAGGAAAACGGGGACGTCCAGGCTCCTCCAATTTTGCCACCTCCCCCTCCTCCAGCTGAGCCAAAACTCCCAGCCGAGGACCCCAAGAAAAAGGAAAGGGGAGGTAGAGGGAGTGACCAGCAAAGATCCTAAGAAGCCACGCCATCAACCCCTCCGGCTCAGCAGCAAAAGCGGACAAAGGCAAGGGTAGGGCCCGCTCAGTTGAGAGCGGAGAGATCAGAGATGTGGCCGACGTACGCCGACCACCTGCCACCTGGTCTCCGGACTTGAAGCTGGACGGCGCGCCTATCTCCTGCCAGTCTAGCATAAGGGCGGTTCAACAAGGCCATGCTCACCACTTGGCCGAAGTGTTGGAGCGCCCTCTCTGCTGCCCAAGGACATGGAGTCCTTGGAAAAAATGAGCCAGCCACAACTATTCCTTTCTCTAAAAAGGAACTTGGCTCTGGTAAGCTTACTTCTTTTAGGAGAATTCCTCCTTCAATAATATTCATAAGTTCCTTCTGTGCTTGATTCCATCATATTTTATTACAGGCTATTCAGGAGGTCTTTGTAGCTGAAAAATTTATAGAGGACACTCGGAAGAAAGCCAGAGCCAAGATGGAGATCAGGCTAGAGACTGAGAAGTCTTTGGGCACGGCCCTTGTTGAAAACGAGAAGCTGACTTCGGAGGTGGCTAAGCTGAGGAGGGAGAAAAATGGGGTCGAGTCAAACTTGAAGACTATGAAGACCCAGGTGGAAGGGCAGCGCAATCTCCTTCGCGAAAAAGATGATGAGCTACCCGAGCTCAAAGGGAACGCTCGACTTTGGAAAAGGAGCTTGCACTGATGAAGGAAGAGGCCAGTACGTTTCAACATTCTTTAAAAGCTGTCAAGCAGGCAAGTTTCAAGGAAGGGGTGGCAACTACAGAGGAGCAGCTGACAGAAGCCTTCACGGCCTTGTGCGTGAGTACTGTCAGAATGGGGGGAAGCCCTAAATGTAGCTGGAATTCCTCTATCTTCGGATCTGAGGAAGTCCGAGAACATTTGACTTCCCCTTGAGATACAGGAGATTGAAGAGGCTCCTGCTGCTACTCCCACCCCAGAAACAACTCTTCCTGCCCTTCCCCCCATAGTCCCGAAGCCAATTCCAAATCCTACAGAACCTTCGGGTTCCAATAAAGATAAGAAGGAGACGGAGACGCCGAGAAAGACCTCAGCCAGCCTTGGAACCCATGTCCCTCCATCAAAAGCACGGACAAAGAAAAAAAATTATGTCTGCTTTTGAAGTGGAGCTTAAAGAGACCGAGGCACCCAGCACCTCTCAGCTAGATCCTCCTCCAGAAGTTTAGGACTGAACTTAGGGCTTCTCCTTCTCTATGTCTATCCCTTATATGTAATACATGTTTATGTAATTAATAAAGGACAATTTTATTTGAATTTCACTCGCATCGCATTTGTTTTTACTTCATTCGTTTGTACTTGTTACTAAAGTTTCTTAAAGTAAACAAATTTAACTTCAAGGATTGCACAACCATAACCTCTACACGATCATACGCATATTATAAACACTTACAAAGAGATGACATGGTTGAGATATATAGCAGTAAGGTCCGAGGACCATTCTTTACATAAATCTACTTAACAATTAAAGAATTAGACCAGTAAGGCACTGACTCCCCAACACAAAAGAAGTTAACTTGGATGAAGTTTATGGTCCAGTAGTAGACTTAATCAATTCTTATGGTTTTGTTCAATCCTTGGATAACTTTGTTTAACACTTAAAGATATAAGAAATTTAAGATCTGATCCTAGCAAACAATACGATGCTAATTTTCAGATGCGATTAGAAATTGATTCCGCTGGATCCTTTAGATCATTAAGCTCAAATGTGAATTTTCCAAATGACAAGAGATCAATTTCCACAAGGTGGTGTGGTCCGACGACTACACTTAACCAAGTTTCTGTTTGATTCTTAAGAACAGTACTTCAGATATTAATTTTCCCAAAGTAGGAGGTCCGAGGACCCGACATAACTAGGTTCTATTTAATAAATGATAAGAGATCAATTTCCACAAGGTTTGTGGTCCGAGGACTACACTTAACCAAGTTTCTGTTTGATTCTTACGAACAGTAACTTCAATCGTCAGAGGAATTCACAACCTTGAAGTGTAAACTAATAAAAGCACATTTTATTAATAATAGTACCTTCTAAGATTATTTACACTCCATGGGCGGGTACAGCTCTTCATCTAAATCAGCTAGCCGATATGACCCTATGCCTGCTACTGAAATAATACGATAAGGGCCTTCCAGGGGGCCCTAACTTACCCCAAGCTGGGTTTTTGGAAATGCCCACAACTTTTCTCAGTACAAGTCCCAGGTGCAAGTGCCTTATTTCACGGGGCATCATATCCTTGTTTAAGTTTTTGTTGATAATAAGCTATCTGGACATATAGCCGCTTCACGTCGTTCTTCCAATAAGTCAGAGATCCTTCTCCAGAAGTCCGTTATGTTCTCGGGGTTAAAAGAACTCGTCTTCATAGTGGGAAAGCCAATTCCAGGGGTATCACGGCCTCAGCTCCATAAGTCATGGAGAATGGTGGTTCTCCAGTGGACCTGCGTGGTGTGGTCCTATACGTCCAAAGGACATGTGGGAGTTCTTCTACCCATCTGCCTTTTGCATCATCCAACCTTTTCTTCAGTCCATTGACAATGACCTTATTAACGGCCTCGGCCTGCCCATTTCCCCGAGGATAAGCTGGGGTGGAATACCTGTTTATGATGCCCATGTCTCCACAATATTGCCTAAAAGCTTTGCTGTCAAATTGGACACCATTATCAAAGATAAGTGTGTGTGGTATGCCGAATCTAGTAATAATGTTTTTCCAGACAAACTTCTTGGAATCAACATCTCTAATATTCGCTAAGGGCTCGGCCTCAACCCATTTAGTGAAAAGTCTGTTCCCCACAGAAGCCATCTCTTGTTTCCTGCAGCCCTTGGAAATGGCCCCACTATATCTAGCCCCCACTGTGCGAAGGGCCAAGGGCTGGAAAGGGGTTAAGAACTCCTCCAGGTGATGGATATTAGGGGCGAACCTCTGACATTGATCGCATTCCTGACATAGTCTTGAGCTTCCCTGTGCATATTGGGCCACCAATAACCTTGAGTCAAAGCTCTGTGGGCTAAGGATCTTCCCCCAGTGTGACTGCCACAATCCCTTCATGCAGTTCTTCTAGAAGCCCTTTCGTTGAGTCAGGATGTACACACATAAGTACGGTCCGGAAAGGACCGTTTGTAGAGTTCTGATCCTCGGATAACCAAAAACGTGGTGCCTTTCGGCGTACCTTATCTGCTTCAGATTTGTCCTCAGGGAGGACATCATTCCTAAGAAAAGATATGACCGGGTCCATCCAACTAGGTCCAGGCCTTATTAGATGAATGCGAGGCGCGTGGCAGTAGCAAGAGAGGGTTCTAGCAAATCCTCAACAAGGATAACCCTAGGTAAACCTTGAGCCGAGGAGGTTGCCAGCGTGGCTAAGGAGTCCGCATGTGTGTTTCCACCTCTAGGGATGTGAGCTAAGACGAAAGAGTCGAATTCCATTTGCTGACGCCTGACCTGAGCCAAAATTCTTGCATCCTTGGGTCTCTAGCTTCCATGATCCCATGACTTGGCCGACCACTAGTTGAGAGTCCGAGAAGACATGGATTTCCTTTCCACCCATTCTATGCACCGTTCTCATGCCTAACAAAACCGCTTCATATTCGGCTTCATTATTAGTGGCCGAGAATGCCAATCTCAAAGACTTCTCAAAAACAATTCCCTCACACCACCAAAACAAGTCCAACACCAGACCCTCTCTGGTTGGCCGCCCCATCCACATACACTTTCAGATCGGAGATATCGCAGCTGTAATAACACCAACTGATTTGTCACCCATGTGGGACCCCTTTAGAGTTTCTTCCAACAACGGCTCGGCAAACTCCGCCACCAAGTCAGCGAGGACCTGGCCCTTCACGAGGTGCGAGGCTTGTATTTAACATCAAAAGCCCCCAGAATGGTCCCCATTTTGCTACCCTTCCTGAGTAGTCGGCGCTACGTAGAACTGCCTTGAGAGGCAATTGAGTCAGGACAACCACTGTGTGGGACTGAAAATAATGAGGAAGCTTTCGCGTAGCATGAACCACAGCCAGGAGCGCTTTTTCCAAGGGCACATAGCGCATCTCGGCATCTCCCAAAGACTTACTAACGTAATATACCGGTCTTTGCACCCCGTTATCATTCCTTATAAGGACCAGGCTGACCGCATGGACGGCCACTGCCAGATAAGCGAACACAAATCTCATGTGCCTCTGGACGAGATAGGATGGGTGGCCGAGAAAGATATTGTTTAAGTTGTTCAAAAGCTAACTCACATTCCTCGGTCCATTGAAACTCTTTCCACTTGTTCAACAACTGGAAGAAAGGGCGACAACGGTCTGCTGACCGAGATATGAACCAGTTTAAGGCGGCTATCATTCCTGTTAATTTTTTAATTTCCTTTGGATTCCGAGGAGGCTGCAGGTCCTGAATAGCCTTGACCTGTACCGGATTGACCTCTATGCCTCTGTGTGTAATCATGTATCCCAAGAATTTTCCAGACCCCACGCCGAAAGAGCACTTTGAGGCGTTGAGACACAGCTTATACTTTCTTAGTATTTGAAAGGTATCTGCCAGATCTTTTACGTGTGAGGGTATTGTTTTACTTTTCACCACCATGTCATCTATATATACTTCGATGGTTTTTCCCATTTGCTGTTCGAACATTCTGGTCATCATCCTTTGATAGGTAACCCCAGCATTCTTCAAACCAAATGGCATGACCTTATAGTGGTAGTTTCCCGTTGGAGTAACGAAAGCAGTCTTCTCTTGATCTTCCAACGCCAAGGAAATCTGGTGGTAGCCCTGGAAAGCGTCCAAAACACTCGCCCGAGGATGTCCGACAGTGGCATCCACCAGTGATCGATACGCGGCATTGGGAACGAGTCCTTGGGACAGGCCTTGTTCAGATCAGTGAAGTCCACACATACCCTCCACATTCCATTCTTTTTCTTAACAACAACGTATGGGCCAACCACTCGGGTAAAAAACTTCCTTAATAGCCCAGCCCTCTTGAGTTGAGAACCTCTTCCTTTACAGCTTCAGAATGTTCCCTGGAAGATCGCCGAGGTGGCTGCCTCCTCGGAACAATAGCTGGGTTGACATTTAAATGATGACAAATGAAGTTTGGATCCACGCCTGGGGCTTCGTAAGGATCCCACGCAAAAACATCAATGTTGTCCTTCAAAATTCTAGCAATTCCATCTTCTCTTGGTGTGGCAGAAGTACACCAACTTGGAAAAACTTCTCTGAGTCATCAGCCACTGGAAACTTCTCTAGTTCCTCACAATGTGTTCTCCTCCCTGTCAGCATTTTAGATGCGTCAGGAGGCGTTAACTGCTATAAGTTTTTGGTGACCAAAGCCGAAGACTCGGCTTCTGCCTGATGCAGCACTGCAGCGGATATGCACTGCCTTGCCACCGATTGGCTGCCGAGGATTTCCTCAACGGAATCCCCGAGGGGAATTTAACCTTCACATGCAAGGTGGAGGAGACGGCTCCCAGAGCGTGCAGCCATGGCCTGACAAGGATGGTTGTATATGGAGAGTACGCATCAACAACAATGAAGTCCACTTCCACCGTTTCTGAGCCGGATTGAACGTGCAAATGAATTGTCCTCTCGGCATAACAGATCTCCCTTCAAAGCTTATGAGCTGTGAATCATAAGGAGTTAGGTCTTCCACCTTCAACCTTAGCCCTTAATAGATCTGGGTACATGATATCTGCGCCGCTGCCCTGGTCTATCATCACCCTCCTCACATCATAATTACCTATCCTCAGCGTAACTACAAGAGCATCGTCATGGGGCTGGATAGTCTCCACCTTATCCTCCTCGGAGAAATCTAGGACGGGCAAAGTGCCCCTCAACCTCTTCGGCCTATTGCCCACATCCTTGGCCCGAGGATGGGAGACAGCTAGTACCCTAGTGGGACCTGAACCGGTCCTTCGGGGGCAACAAAGATAACATTAATCGTTCCTAATGCTGGCCGAGATGAATTGTTCCTCTGGTTGTTTGAACCGACTTGACTGACATGCCCAGTAGGCTGACACAAATGCTCCTTCAACTTCCCTTCACTGACGAGCTGTTCCAAATGATTCCACAAGGTCCGGCATTTCTCGGTAGTGTGGCCCACATCCTGGATGGTACTGGCAGAAGAGGTTTTGGTTTCTCTTCGCAGGGTCCCCTGCCATCTTGCTGGGCCATCTAAAGAAGGGCTCTTTAAGAACTTTCTCCAGTAACTGATGCACTGGTTCTCGGAACACCGTATTTACGGCCTGAGGTATTGCCGAGGCGGGTTGCCGAAATAATCCTTCCTCGACTTATTGTTGTGATATCTGTCCGACCTGAAATCCCTTCTCTCCGGCGGGATAACCTTCTCCTTTCCCTTTCCTTGCTGCTGATCCTCCTCTACCCTTTTGTACTCATCAATGCGATCCATAAGGCGACGCACACTACGGACTGGTTTTTTCGTCAACGACTTTCTCAAGTTGTGATCAGTAGGCAGACCTACCTTAAGGTATTAATGCTACCTCATCAAAATCACCATCTATTTCATTAAACATCTCCCAGTATCGATCGGAGTATGCTTTCAGTGTCTCTCCTTCCCTCATGGTCATGGATAACAGCGAGTCCAAGGGCCGAGGGACTCTGCTACACGTAATGAATCGCGAAGCGAATGCCCTAGTAAGCTCCCTAAATGAGCTTATAGACCCCGATTTGAGGCCGTTAAACCATCTCATAGCCACAGGTCCCAAGCTAGAGGGAAAAACCTTACACATCAAGGTCTCGTTGTGGGAGTGCACCGCCATCCTCTGGTTGAAGTGACTCACGTGCTCCACTGGATCAGACCGGCCATTATAGATGGTAAAGGTGGGCTGGTAAACCTCTGGGAGTCTCCCCTTCTCAATCCTCCGTGAAAACGAAGATTTGGAGAGCTGGTGCAACGCCCTACTCATGGCATCGTTACCTAAGCCCCTAGAAGGAAGCTTCTTGCGCTTGCGAGCTGGCTGGTTGTCCTCCTCTCCAGTGGACACTGCACTAGGGGTGAACATGATCTTGAGCTGTAATTACCCCCCGTTCTTCATCTGAGGAAAGACTAGATGAGGACGGTGAAGGTCTACGTCTGGCGCGGCGTAACTTCTTCCTCAAACGACTAATTTCTTGTTGCATGACTTTAGCTTCGTCTCCACGGGTGGTACTGCTCCCACTATGAATATGCTAGCGCCTGGGGCTCGGTGTGTACACTTCCCTCACGATCTCTTCGACGTTCAGACGTTCGAATTGATCCTCGGTGGTGATCCTTGTGACTCTGCATGGTGAGCACCTAAACCTGCCATAGTATCCCTACCACTCCTAGACTAAGCTTCCCACAGACGGCGCCAATTGTAAGTGCACAATTGCCCTTGGCCCCAAGAACAGTTATGGGCTCAGGCCAATAAGCCTTAAACAATATGAATTTGTAGAGTGTGGGCTTGTAACCCAGGTTAGAAGTGTGTAAGGATTTTATGACAAACTAAAGGTTGCAAACATTTGGAAACAAAAGTTATATCGCAAATCACCTCTTCGGACGCAAGCCGAGAGCTGTTCTTATATTATTATCTTTCCTTTGTTTTTCTTTTTGGTTACAAAATGAGAGAGAGAGAGAGAGAGAGAGAGCGATCCCCCCTTCCTGTTCTAAACCTTTCCTTATATACTCATCCTTTGATACACGTGTCGCCCTAATTCCCCCTTAGCCTAGATATTTCTTTTCTCAGTGCCTTTGAATAGTAACCAGAAGTTTCACTTCCACTGTTCAGGTGTCACTTCATCATTAATGCGGCCAGGGTAGTAGGTGCAGGGTCTTTAATGTGGAGGTGACAGTCTTCAACTTGAGTATATCTCCAACATCGGTGCTTCTAGGTTGTTCAGGGGTTAACCCCTTTTAACCATTAGTCTTTACCATGTCGTTCCTCAACTTACAACAGAGTCTATGGTTCTTCTATGTCCGTCCGAGGATCAATTCACCCTCGGACAGGTTCTCGGGTTCTCGGCGTATGGGCTGACCCATAATACTTACGAATGCTTAACCCACGAGCAAGTCGCCTTTCTTAACATGGCCCAAAAGCCCACATACCTGCCAAGGCCTTTCTACTCCCCACATTATCTAAAATTTCTTTCTAAAACAAAACTTATCTAAAATTTAAGATTTTTAACTGTTCACTAGTCTCATCACACGCGTTTCGCGCATGTGATGAGACTTTTCTTTTTTAGTAGTCTATTTTGTAGGAAAAAACTGTATTTAATTATTTTATATACATATATGATTTTTATTTTAAAATCTAATTTATAAGTGAATAAATCAATTTAAAAATTAATAGGAGAGTGGTCATAATTTTTAGGTAATATTTTAGCGAGAGTTGGAGTTGCATTTTTACAAGATTGTCCTTTAGTTTGTTTCTACTTAAACATAAAACTGTAGGGGCATCTTTGAACTAAAAAATGAGTTTTTACCGAATTGTCCTTTAGTTTTGTCTCTATTTAACATAAGACTGTAGGGGCATTTTTGAACTAAAAAAATAGGAATCCAAACAGGGAAGCCCCTTAAATAGTAGTATAGATAAACACATATGCTAGTATTAGCAAAAAAGAAAAAAATTCCTTACACCTACACGTTTAGGCTTAATATAATGATGATACCTTGAAGAAAAGTTACATACCTTGTAATGAAATTAGAAGTTGTGTCACTGATTCTAGTTCCCAATAAACAATCACCAAAGCTTTACTATTGTCATAACACTGATACAATCACACACACACACACAAAAAAAAAAAAAAAACTATATCATGAAAATTTCAGCTGTCTTATAATTTGCTAAACCTCAATACTACAATTCTTTCTACTCAGACATGTAAAGGCACCAATGTTAATTTAGAAACGGTTTTGTAATCTTACGTTGGATGTAACAGTTAGTGAATCTATATAAATCAGTAGAGAATTGCAATAAGTATTTAACGAAAGGATTACCTAAATCTTGTAGAGAAGCATGAAAGTTCAATTTCAGAACAGAGCGAATTACAAAACTAAGCAAAGAAAAATAAATTAATTGATTAATTATACAAAAGAAAAATCTTACAATTTGTAAAATCTTCTTCTTCGTTCACGTCGAAGGACAGAATTTTTGAAAGTTCCTCGGCACTAATAAAAAGTCACGTGATCCATATGTTTTTCTCTTCTATATGCAATTAAGCCACACCCAGGCTCCTTTTATACAAAGATGTAGCCACCTGATAGAAACTGTATTTGAATTAGGAATAGAATAGTAATGATTGAGAAGAGTTTTTGTTGATGTGCAACTGTCAAAAATTCTATTTCAATTAGGTAATAGGAGTAGACGTGCGGAAGAAGAGTTTTTTTTTCTACTTCAACTGAGATTTTTTTTTTTTTTTTTTTTAAATTTTATTTTATGAGAAGTTCAATTCAGATAGAATACGTGGGGAAGGTAATACATGGGGACTACGTGGGGAGTTTTTTAACGTAAAAGTTGGAATGGAGAGTTTTTACTGAGAAGTTTTATTTATTTATATTTTTTTTTTTTTTTTTTTAATGAGAAGTTCAATTCAGATAGAATATTGGGGAAGGTCATACATGGGGACAACGTGGGGAGTTTTTTAACATAAAAGTAGGAATTGAGAGTTTTTTTAGATATTGAGTAGGAGTAGGAATTTATTTTTTATCAATTTACTATTTTAACCTCATTTTTAAGTTTTAAGTAGGGTATTTTTGACAATAAAAAAAGCAATAACTAACTTTCTTTTGCCAATTTACTATTTGAACCTCATTTTAAATTCTTGATTAATTAATTTAGGGGTTTTTTGACAATAAAAAAAACAATAACTAACTTTCTAAATCCTATTAATATATACAGACTAGCCTCAGAGCACGAGCTCACGCGCAGGTTCTTATATTTTTTGGATAAAGTTAATTTACAGCATTTATTATAATTAGAATGACTAGATTTTTCAATCACAAAAAAAAAAAAAAAAACAACGGGTGTACACCCGTTGTTTTTTCATCACACCCCTAGGTTTTTTTCATCACACCCCTAGGTTTTTTTACCACACATAATACTCATCACACCTCTAGGTTTTTTTTGTGATTGAAAAATGTAGTAATTTCAATTATAATAAATGCTCTAAATTAACCCTTACCCAAAAAATAGAAGAGCCTCTGAGCACGTGCATGACCGCGTGCTCTGAGGCTAGTATTTTATAAGGTACGTAACATTTTCTATAGAATAGTATATTAATAAGTTATTAATACTTATATTGTATTTTATAAGGTACATAACATTTTCAATTTTATGTACGACAATTATCATTTTTTGTCTAATCCTAAAATGTAGTTTTTTAATCCTAAAATTTAGTCATTTACTACACATCCATAACATAAGTAAAATTTAGTAACATTTATCAATTTTTGTTTAATCCAAAAATTTAGTTTTTTAGTCCTAAAAGTTAGCCACTTACTACACATCCTCAACAAAAGTTAAAAATCTAACCCACAATCCCACGTTTATTATTTTACTTATTTTTTAATATTAAACAACCTCAGGTTTCCTTTCGGTTTGTTCAAAATCCAAATAATGCTAATGTTCTATATGAACTCAACTAACTTCTTTAATTAGGTCTTATGCGGTTTGTTGAAAAAAAAAAAAAAATACATCCTTATGATATTATCCAAAAAGATATGCTCTCTCTCTCTCTCTCTCTTCCTTTTTTCCTTTTTTCTTTTATCAAGATTTATCTTTTTTTTTTTAACTTCATCTTCCTTAATCACGTTTTCTTTTGTAAAGAAAAACATCTCACATTTTCCTCTTTTTTTTTTTTTTTTTACTTTTAAATCTCTTCCATATTTAAAAAAAAAAAAAAAAAAGACTCCTACTATAAAACCACTATTATAACTTCTCCATCCATATTCTTATATTTAGGCACTAACATATCTACTTTTGAAGAAAGTAAAATGCTAAATTTTAGGAAATTTAAAAGATTAAGGTGGAGAATTGGTGTGACCCTATTCTTATTTAAAAGTTTATCCAAAAAAAATAAAAAATTACACGTTAAAAAAAATCTCATGTTTTATCCATGTACTATTTAAAAAAATCTCACTTTCTATACCACATTTAAAAACTACCCGACCACCTTTTTTTTTAACCCAAATTCACGTTTTCCTCTTCTTTAAAAAAAAAAAAAAATCTCTTTCATATTTGGAAAAAAAAAAATTACACGTTTACAAAAAAAAAAATCTCATATTCTATCCATGTACTATTTAAAAAAATCTCACTTTCTATCCACGTTTAAAACTACCCAACCACCTGGTACATGGCTTGCATTTTTGGATTGGGATTTGAATGCTTCTACCAATTTTTAGAAATGCTCCTAGAAAGATCCTAAAATTTAGTAACTGTACATCCACGTTTGTTTGTTTTTTTTTCCCCCTTTTTGGTGTTGTTGATGTTGTTTTTTTTTTTTTCAACTTTTATGTATGGCAGTTATAATTTTTTTTCTAATCCTAAAATGTAGTTTTTTAATCCTAAAATTTAGCCATTTACTAAACATCCATAACATAAGTAAATAAAAGCTTAAATTTCAAATTTTATAGCATTTATCAATTTTAGTTTGATCCAAAATTTAATTTTTTAGTCCTAAAAGTTAGCCACTTACTACGCATCATAACAAAAGTTAAAAGTAGTTTAAATTTCAAAGATATCAACAACATCAACAACCTTTAAAACTGAGAAAAATGTACGTAACATTTTTTTATGAAGTAGTAAATTAATACTTATGGAAAAAAATTAAATAGAATTTGACATAGAATTATACAAATGATAAATATAGTTTCTATTATAAAAGAAATTTTTTTACAACAATTTCTTTGATAACAACCACTTTATGTGAGGTTAATACATATAATAATTCTTGTAAAATCTCTCACCTGAGCTTATCTAATATTCCATTGTATGACTCCTCAATGCAATCCAAAAATTTGTGCGTACGTGAACCTGAGAGAGATAAAAGAATTAGGGTTAAACCAAGTATTTTTAAAAAAATTTATAATCAACAAACCAAAGTTAGAATTTAACTCTATTATGAACTCTTTAAAATCTAATCACTACATCATCAACTATTTAAATAAATAACTAAATAAAAAAAAATTTAACGCCAAAAACATATACAATGATAGTAAAAAACTAAAAAACTAAAAACTTTAAGGCCAAAAACATGTACAATGATGGTAAAAAAAATATTAAAAAGAAAAAAAATATATGAAGAAGGAAAAAAAGAAGAAGTGAGTAAATAGAAGGAAATAGTAATTGATCATTAATCAGGGAGTATTGTAGTAACTATTTTTATTTCAATTCAAATTTTCAAAATTACATTTAAAAAGAAAAGAAAAAAAGAGAGTTAACGTGTTAACATGATACATACATACATACATACATACATATATATATATATATATATAAAGAAGAACTCAAAGAAAGTCATTCATAAACCAAAGAAAAGAAAACAAAGAGGAACTTGCAAAAGATAGAACCTGAAAATTGTTGGTTGAATGCTTCTTTTGTAGCATAAGGCAGTCTTGTCTTTGGATCACATACCTATAACATGAAATGACAATTCATTAAGAAGTACAGTGATCGAGTATATGAAAGAACCATTCATTTCAAAATTATATTAAAAAAAAAAAAAAGTAGAGCTCAAAGAAAGTCATCATAAACCAAAGAAAAGAAAACAAAGAGAAACTTGCAAAAGATAGAACCTAGAAATTTGTTGGAGCCTCTGACAATAAATGTCTTTAATCTGAAGAAAAGAAGGAGAATGTAGAGCTAAACTAAATGTCTTCAATCTGAAGAAGAATGAGAGATAGAAAGTATGATAGAAACTGCAAAGTATACGTGAGTTTGGGTTTTAAATTGTAGGAGTTTTAAATTACATATTTACCCTCGTTAGTTGAAAACTTGTAAGTAGATATGATGAGGGTACTTTAGGCATCCAAAATGTGAAATCCAAACAGATGCAGCCGCTTAAATAGTAGTATAGATTATACAAACATAGAAAAGACTCTTTTATACAATCTACAGTGTATAATTAAACAATAGGATATAAAAAAATAAAATAAAAAAACTCAAAAGTTACACCTCACTAGCAAAAGGCATATATGCATATCAAGACAAGCTCTTATTGTCCAAGCGACTTTATCTTCACAGAGGGACAAATATACCGTTTATTAAAAAAAAAAAACTCTTACTATCCTTCATGTTTCAACTTTTCCTTCAGTTGCTTGCTAGGTTCTTAGAACCATATTAATGCACTACCTTAGAAATGAGGATTAATTCAAGAAAGCTCAAGGAGATAAGTAAAAGATGGATTAAAAGCAACCTGCTCAGTACAACTAAGGACTGCTCTCGACTGACACCCATAAGTTCAAGGTAATACAAGTAATGGGAGATGATGTTGTTCATGGACTCATTATTACCTTTCCACAAACAAGATTTCCATAGAGCACATTCATAGTAGCATTTTGTTCAATATATTCTGGATAGTTCAACAAATTTACCTTCAAATTTTTACCAACTTCTCCGTAATTGTAGTTCCTATTCAAAGCATCAGTAAAGAATCCTTTAGAATGTGACGTGCAACTATGAATTGATCTACAATACATTCTTCTGGGGCAAGAAAAAATAAATACCAATAAATTGGCAGAGCACCCCGACCATAGTATGCAACTCTAAGAGCACATTGATAAGTGTTTTTGTAGTGTTCATCATAATAATATGAGTTAGAATTCATTTCCTTGTTATAGCATGAATCCCAAGATAATGGTTCCTCGGTGATCACGTTATATCCATTTGAAAAATATCATCCACCTTTTACTTTGCATAAGTGAGTAAAAATCTTTGAATATACATCATATACAACTTTAATTACACAATATCAATTCATGAACATTTAGTGCTCCAAATTCATTAGTTCCAACTTACAATATCCAATCAGTTTTTTAAAAAAGGATCTACTTAAATCACTCTTTGCATGTAGATTCACTTACAACCCTATGCTTCATTCATTTGCTCAAAAAATTTACGTTTAAAAAAGTAAATTAAGACTTTAATCACAAATCTCATCCCAGCTGAGCCTAAATGATATATCATTTTTAACTTTTTCATTAGTTAATCAGTAAAAATTTTAAATTTTTCATTAATTATTCAAATAGACGTTTAACAAAGCTCAAATTATACCCTTCAGTAAGAATTCTTAACAGATTAATCAACTAAACTCCAGAAAAGAGTTTTAACATTAAAATTCATTTGCAACTTTACCAATTAAAGCTCACTTCGTTTGGATATTTCCAATTAAAAGTGTTTTTTCTTTTCCAAATAATCAATTATATACATCTTGTGAATTATGATGTTATTGATGATATTTCAGTTGATAAAACAAATCCGTAGCCTTAATTATCCATCATTTGGTAACCAAATACTATGTTTTAAAAAAAAAAATAGCAAAAATTGATAAAAAAGTAAACAGATGTAACAATATTTTAAGATTTGTTCAACTTGGAAAAAGAACCAAACCAAACAGGCAACAGTCCACTAGGCCTACAATAAAATTAACTATTCAAAATTCAAACACTGTGTACTGATCAAGTTTACTTAAAACCCCAACAAAATTTGAACCTTAAAAAGGCAGATAGAGAAACAGGGAAAAACCAAACCAACAACACAAAAACCCAAATTAAAATTTCACAAAACAGAGAAACTCACATGAAGTTTTGGAGCCAACATGGGCAAGAAAAGCTGCGACTTCCTTGGTTCCAAAGAAGTTCCCATTGATGTAGGTTGTACCAAAGCCATAGGGCTGGTAGTGAGTAGAGGCAGTGATAAAAGAGTGGTAGTCCCAAAAGCCCTTTGCATGGGACATAATAGAGTTACGTTTTGAGAAGATGTCAAACTGATCGATCTGAAAGTAGTCAGAAACAGCCCCATCAACACAGCATCGTCCTATTATCTTCTTGAACCCAAGACAGGACCTCCCCCTACCTCTTTCATATCCTCCCTGGATCAACGCCAACGATCGCTTCACAGAAGAATGGTCACAATTCACAACCACTAGTATCAATGCTCTTGTCAAGAGTACACTCGTTTTATACTCCATTTTTGAGTTTAAAGAGAGGTCTGTACTGTCCCGTACAGACCCTATATACTGGGTGGGAGCAGGAAATTTAGGGAAGGAAAGATTGTCAAGTGCAAAAGTCATCAAAATTATGGAGACTTGGGGGGTCCTTCGGTCCGAAAGTCGACACGTGATTGTGAATACTGCATTCTAAAACTTCCAATAAAGCTTTTATTTATTATTATTTTTTGTTTAGAAACATTTAATGTATATAGAAGAAAAAGGATGAGATAAGGAAATACACTCACACTTCAACACTAAAATTGCATGCCGGTAATCAGTGCCATGAAGCAAATGATAAATTCATTCTCAATATTACATCTTACCGACGTGGGACAACTCAACAACACCTTCCAATAAAGCTTAGATCAAAATAAATGCATGTGTTCTGTACTTGATGCTTGATATAAACAAACTAAGCGCAAAAGCGGATACATTCCAAGAAATCACAGCTAAAATTAATGAGTATCACATAACATATAATGGTCCATATACGATTCACTGTAATAATTACACAATAACCAGAAATTGAATGAAAAAATATATCTCAAGAGTTACACAACACTAGCAAAAGATAGTCACAAATCAACAAATACAAACTCTAATTGTTCAAGCAAGTTTAGCTTCACAAGGAGGCATACAAATGTTTCTATTGAGGTCAAAAAAGATTTCAAAATAATCAGCTAAAACAGATTTTTTTTTTCCCTAAATCTGATTGAATCATATTTTAAGATTGCTTCAACTTGAAAAAGATAAACCGGACACTCCCCTGGGCTGGGCCCTACAATAATATAAATTTTAAGTATTCAAACACAGCAGACATCCATCGAGTTTAATCCCAAAATATTATTACACATAAGTTAATCCATACAATTTCATACACACGTCCCAAAATAACAGAGTGATTTGAAGTCACAATTTCAAGTCATGAGTTCTGTTTTGTGCATTACTAAAGATAGACGGAAAAGATCTTCTTAAACACATTTATATTAAACCAAACCAACAACGTAAAATCCCAAATTGAAGTTCAAGTTCACAAAACAGAAATTGATCTGAAGTAGTCAGAGGAGGTTTTGGTGCCAACATGTGCAAGAAAAGCTGCGACTTCCTTGGTTCCGAAGAACTTCTTGTTCATGTAGGTAATACCAAGGCCATAAGGCTGGTGGTAAGCGGATGCAGTGATAAAAGATTGGTAGTCCCAAAAGCCCTTTGCATGGGCCTCAAGGGAGTTACGTTTTGAGAATATATATGTTCTCAAACTGGTCGGTCTTGAAATAGTCAGGAACGGCCCCGTGACAGCATTTTCCGACTCCTATTACTACAGCTTTTGGTGGCGCGGAATAAACCACGACATTTGGTCGGAGAGTTCGTGTCCCGCTCACCAAATCACCACCTTTTGATGAATGGCTTACCATTGAATGCGATGGCGTTCGAATCTTCTGGCAAAAAGGACAGGGCTGTGGAGGCGGACCTCCTACACGTTATGTCACATTCAACCAAGACTCGTCACAATTGACAAGCACTAATATAAATGCCAATATTGTCAACTGTAACAGTACAGACCATTTATACTCCATTTTTGCATGTAACAACTAATAACGGCAGTGGAGACCCCAGAGAGGGGAAAATGGAGGACAGGAGAGTTAATTTGATATACCCTCTTTTTATAAAATATTGAAATTCATCGTCTGTATGTATATCTATATATAAGATTTAAAAATTGAACCCTATTTATTGTGGTTACCTTTTTGTTAAGCCACATAATAGATCATGTCATCATTCTTGTTATTCTACTTTTGGTTTCAAAGAATATGGGTGACTCTTTACTTGAAAATAGTAACTTCAAATCATAATTTTAATTATTTTTTTTATATGTGTAAATATGTGTACAGTAAAGTGTATTACTTTGTGCAACAATTGTTTTTGGCAAAAATGCAATTTACACACGTGCTAACTTTGCTTAAGAATCATTTTAGTTCTTTACATTTGAATTTGGTCATTTTAGTCCAGAAGTTTACTCCAAAATCATTTAAGTTTTTTAAGTTTAAAAATGGTCATTTTAACCCAATAAATTTACCCAAAAATTATTTTGATCCTATAAGTTGGTAGTTTTGAGTTATTCTTAACAAATTTACACGACTAAGTGAGTCCTTAAAGCATTAAAATGATTTTTGAGTAGAGTTATAATCGGACTAAAATGAACTTCAAACTTAAAGGACTAAAATGATTTTCGTGCAAAGTTATTGAACAAAAATGACCAACTTCAAATTTAAAAATTCAAAATAACTCTTGGATAAAGTTAGTAGGTGCAAATTATATTTTTATCAATTTTTTAACCTTTATGCAATACTGAGTCTGAATTTGCCACATTAGCTTTTTACTTATAACTCAATACATCATATCACACCTAATAACACCACATCAACATTTTACGTAAAACTTGAAATATAATATTTAATGAGATGTTATCATATGTAGTCATATATATTTATATTTTAGTAATATGATAATGTGACATGCTCTAACTGAGCATTATAAAGCAAGGGTCTATATGAATTCTTTATAGAATTTAATCTCTTAACCTTTATGTCATTGTCCCAGAACTCCACTCCGCCCTTCTCCTCAGTTTCTTCAATGGCCCATCCTCACTAAACGACTGCTCTCACTTCTTCTTCCCTCCTCCTACGTATACAGTCCTACTAGGTCTCACTTACTAGTCCGGTTCAAACCTAGACTCACTATGCTTACTGTATATTACGTTATATGGGATAAGGTAGTCACTACAACAAACATGACTTTTTTTAACATATTTTTATTTACAGTCACTAAAAAATATTGATGAAAATCTTTAGTTTCTACATTTGCACTCAATTGTTAAAAAATTCACATGTATATTTCTACAATTAACATAACTGTTGAAATAAATTGTATAACATTCACATATATATTTTCACAGTTGGCATAACTGTTGAAATAAGTACTAAGTGGTGAGAAATTCATACAACGGTGCTAATTTATATCAGCAGTTGGATGAATGTTGAAAAAAAAAAAAAATTATCAACAGGCTATAAATGTTGAAAATAAAAACAAGAAGCTTTTAATTTATAGCTATTTTATGATTACCGTACAATCACTCCCTCTCTTTCACTCTATATATCACTCTCACTCTCTATCGCACTCTCTCTCTCTCTCTCTCTCTCATAGGTCTTGGCTGTTATTTTTCTTGATATTTTCTAGGCAACCAAACAGAATTCAATTGTTCCCTCTCTCTTGCTCTATATCTCGCTCTCACTCTCTCATAGGTCTTGGCGGTTGATTATTCTATTATTTTCAAGGCAACCAAACAGATTCTCGACTCAATTTTTCTATTATTCTCCCTCCGATTAGGTATTTATTCTATTTCTCTCGACTTCGCTGTTCTAAAAACTTATTTATGATCAGTTTGTTTTTTCTTAGACTCGAATTTTGTCAATACTCTGTTATTCGCTTGAAAGATCTTGAACTTTTGTGGTTTTTGTTCTTGAATTTGAAATGCTATGGCAAAATTGAATTTGTGGTTTTGTGTATTAAGTGCTTTCAATGTGATTGCAGGTTCATTGGGAGTTCAGCTCAATGAATGGTCAAGGAGAGTTCAAATTTCACTATTTTTGGAGCGGAGATCAATGGAGGACTGGCCTCAATGGACTCCACGGAGTCACATTGGGTGTTCCAGGACGAAGACGACGACCCTTCGCAGCGGACTGCGAACACAGCAAAAGAAGTAAGTTTATGCAATGTTATCTACTAGATCCATTTATCTGCTTAGAATAATTAATAGCAGATTTGAGTTTAAGATTTATTTTGTAGGCTTCATAAGTTCATCAATAGTGCTAACCATAAGTACTGTATAAGTGGTTTGGTTAATAATGTGAACTCTACTCCTGTCTGCTTTAATCATAAAACATCTCATGAGTTTAGGTTTCCATTTATGGAATTAAAAAAAAAAAAAAGGAAATCTTGATATAAGAGTAAAAATCTTGTTTTCTTCAAATTTGTTCCATTATCTAACCAAGAAAAAACTACTTAATTCTTCTTTTTAAGAAGAATAGTTTTAATAAGGAACAGCATATTGGAAGGTTGAACTTATGCCCTGCAATTGAGGATTCATTATAAGAAAGATGGTTCCAAGCAGAATAATCAAGTTTGAGCAGTATAAAAAGTTTATTAGTTTTTTTTTTTTTTTAATGTTCTCATAACTTCATCCTGCTAGAGAATTAAAATTTAAAACCTGATGCCTAATTTAATAATCAATTTCGATTGTTGACAAAGGTAACATTATTGAAATTCTAAAAGTAACTAATATAAGAAATCAAAATTCATCTTATTTCTTTTTGCCCACACTTAGAATTGCGCTTGGTCCAGTACTAGATTATGTATTATCTATACTGAGGATCAAGTGTGAAGAGTAATTGACGTCAGACAAAAGGGGGGTCTTAGTTGCCAACTTAATGTATTTTTTCAGCTTCCTTGTGTTCTCTCACACATGAGGTAGCTTTTCTGCAATAAATTACATTACTTATCAGGAAAAAAAAAAAAGAAAAAAAGAAGAAGAAGACCGAAGGACCAGGTCTAATGCACTAGAAAGGTACAAACTAATGACAATAGATAATGGAACAAAGTAATTTTCATGATGGTTTGCCAAATTGAAAATATTGCTCATGAAAGCTGATTCAATCGAGTGTAATTTAAACATCCAGAACAATGTCCGGTTTTGGCAAGAAGGTGATAATTTAAGTCTTCATACAATTTATTGTCAAATTATACACAAACGACCATGTTGCTTGTAAGGTATTTGCCCATGAGATTATTTAATTTTGTTATCTGAATTCTCTATAAAAGTATTTTTTGAGACTCATATTACCTTGTAGAAACAACTGGTTATGTTAAAATCCATGATGTTTCTGGATCTTGAGGACCACTGTTGAGTGCTTTTTTTCCAGCTAGTGTCTATCGTCAATGTACCCATAAAAAGTGATTTTTGAATGACTCTGAGGAAGGTGTAATGTAATAAATGTAGTGGTGTCATTGAGCTTTTCAGTAATTTGGAGCTCCAAGCATCAGGAAGTCTTAGTTCTTCAGATATTCATAGGTTAGGCATGGGTATCTCTTGAGCCTTGTTGTAAACATGAATCAATTCTTTGCTTACAAACATCAATTATATTTACTCTTTTTTGCTAAAAGACATCAATTAGATTTACACTATAACATAAGTGAGTAATATTTTCTAGTTATTTCCTTACACTCGATTAACTTATCTACTCTTTTTTCCTGTCTCAGAACTGCAGTAGCAGTTTAAACTCTGTGCTCCGGAGGTGTGATAACAGGATGTTTTTTGCAAGGCAAGGATCTGTTTCTCAAGCTAATTTCATGAGGCAAGCTACCATTGAAGAGGTGTTTGTAGTTTTCTTAAATCCCATTTTGTGTAGGAAGAGCAGTTTCTTTGTTTTCCCAATCTTTGGTTATACTCACTTTATTTATCCACTCTTCTTTCTTGTCTCAGAACTGCAGTAGTGAGCAGGCTACCATTAAAGAGGTTTTTACAATTTTCTTAAATTCCATTTAGTGCATTAACTATTAAGAACAGTTTCTTTGATTTTCCCAATTTTTGGTTACACTTGCTTAATTTGTCCACTCTACTTTCTTCGTTCAGAACTGCAATAGCAATTTAAACTCTGTGATCCAAAGGTGTGATAATAGGATGTTTTTTGCGAGGCAAGGATCTGTTTCTCAAGCTAATTTTATGAGGCAGGCTACTACAGAAGAGGTGGTTAGAATTTTCTTAGACTCCATTTTGTTCTTTTATGAATCTACAAGTACCTGATCCTGTTATTATTCTGTGTTTTAAAAAAAAATTGTCAGATCAATCCAGCTGAGTCTGATTTGCCTCTCAAACCCTCTGGTTATAAGGGATCTTATAATGATTCTGAAGCACCATTATTCTGATGAGATAAGTAAGGTTTGATTTTACTTTATTAGAACTTAGTGCGTTGAACTCAATTTAAATGGAGTTTGGTATGTCTTAGCGATTTGCAAACGTGATTTTGTGATTTGTATGAATCTATCTTAGCGATATATGCACTTTGAGGTGGGACTGATATTTGGGACTATAAGATTTGTCTAAATTATTACTCTATGGAAGAATAATGAGAAATAGCTAAGGAATTGGTACCAGCTTAGTTTCAATTCTTCATTTTTTTTGTTGAAGATCATTATATGGGACTTGGATTGGGGCTTTTTGGTTAACAGTTCAGTGGAATAAAATAATCCCATTATCATTGTGTTATTAGAATCCTGAGCAATGAGTGGGGATTAGTCTGTTTTGGGACTTGGTCCAAAAAAAAAAAAAAAAACCTCTAGAGTGAATAGTGAGTGACTTGGCTTTCATGTACTGAGTTGACCACTTTGTCTCATTTTATCTCATTCACCAATGGGGTGAGACCAAGTGGCAATTGCCGCTGAAGAAACAAAGTGTGTAGACTATCTAATTTGTGTGGTGTACATGTTACAGGTTGAAGAGAGAGTTCGGAAGAAGGGTCGAGACTTACACATTGTGTTCCATTTCTTTTCTATAAATTTTAATTCTTGTCAAATTATAAATTTCTAGTAAAATCGGAAGCTTCAAGTATTAAAAGGGAAGTAAATAATTGGAAATGTCCAGTTGGGACACATCTGTAGATCCCTATAGGTTGTTTACATTTCCACCATCTAGACATTAAGCGATATTTTATCTTCTTTGCATGTATGCTTCATATCTGCAATTTTTCAGTACAGGAGGCAGGCATAGGCATTTCTTTCTTGCGTATGTTAACTAGTAAGTAATGATCCAAATCAGTACCAGGCTTGGTGTTGTAGATGACTATATGATCTTATCTTGCTGAATGCTTCAATACCCATGTTAATATTGTTTCACATTTTCATTGGTTTTTTGTTTGTCAACAATACTATCTTGAAAATTTTGGATGACTTAAATTTATCTGTTCTTTCTGAGCATATTCTACTTTCTTTTAAGAGTTATCGTGACCAGGGAACCATTCCTTAGACAATCAAGACATGCGTTGTTACAGGAATATCATTCAGTGAACCGATAAGCATATATGATATTTTACACTTCATTACTTTCCCCGGATCATTGTTGGGTATAGAAAACAAATGATGTTTGTGTGGTACCTTATATAATTTTTTTTTCCCCATTAGTACTTTCTTTGTTTCTAACCTTCTTTTTGTTTATTGACAGCTTCAATCCTCTTGATTCTTACATTTGGTTTGAATTGTATGGAGCACCATCTGATCGGGATGTTGACCTTATTGGTGGTGTAAGTATATCATGTGATAACATCTCACTGAGTTCCTTCCATTGCCACTAGTTTTTATACAAATTATGTCAAAAATCTAGATGGTAAAAAGGTGACATCATCTGTTTGTTTCTTCATCTTCATAGCAACATTTTTACAAAGTTTGCAATTAATTTATTAAGGAATTTATGTAGGTAATTCAGTCATGGTATGTTATGGGGCGCTTGGGAGCTTTTAATTCTGCTTATCTACAGGTTCAACCATAGTTCTTTGCATGTCATTTCCTTTTACTTTAACTTAATATTTTCTCACTATGTAATTTTTATCTTTAGTGTGCTTGTGTGGTCTGATAATCAGATGCTGCCAAGTTTTTATTCTTAATGACGTTTTTATTTCTATAATTTATGAGTAACAGATGAAACATGTACTCTCCATGCCTCTCTTTTGGTAGACTTAATTTAGTACCTTATTTCTATAATATATTAAGGTATCTATTATTAAATGTGTCTTTTCCTTTTCGTTTTTTCCTGCAATATCAGGTCATACATCAGAAGCCCAAAAAGACCTTGAAAGAAATAACAAATGATCTATGTCCAGTGAGTCTTTAACCCTTCTTCTCCTCTCTCCATCCCTCCTCCTGTCTTTCTAATTTTTTTTTTCTCATCCTCTTTCAGGTGCTTAGCATACAGCAATTATACAGGATCAGGACAATGTACTGGGATGACAAATATGGTACTCAGTGTATCTACTGATGTAAGTCACTATGTTTTTAAAATTTCCAATGAATCGGTCTTGAAGGTTAAAGGTTATAAGAATCTTCTATTTTGAAAGGTAGATGAACAATGTAATTTTAAGAGTGTAAAGGGCAGTAGGCAGAGTAGTTGAGTTGTATTGATTTTTACAATTTGTTTCAAATTATAAATTTTGATTAATGTGAAAGATTGCATCCAAATATATATATATTTTTTTAACAAGAAAATACTTATTTCAACAGTTGGGTGCCTATGGATAAAAGTAATAAGCATACTTTAATGTATATATTTTGACGGTTGCTAACCATTGATAAATGTGTAATACTTTTTTCAATGGTTGCATAGGCCGTAGAAAAATGTTCTCGACACCGTTTTTAACAACAGTTCTCTATGATCATTCCAACCGTTGAAAATATTTTTTTCGACGGTTTTTAATACTTTTTTTGATGGTTTCAACGGTTGAAAATAGCAAAGTTTCTTGTAGTGACTTTACGTTATACTTTCTTGTGTGCTAATAGTTTTAGACTCTAATTGGCATCTATATACATTGGATTGGGAATCAATATTAATATATATATATATATATATATATTTTCAGTTTCAACAAGTTTGAAAAAAAGTAAAAACAACGAAGAGAGATGAAAAGTTGATTAGTATGTGATGCTTCATTATTGTTAGGTGGAACATGGAAGTCGTTGTTCAGTTTTGGTGTGCCGTGAACGGGCCCTTTGTATGCAGAAGAAACCGAAGGCGGAAAAGCATGCAACTATAAAGTTGTAGTTGACTGTATGTGACCCATGTCATAATTTTCATTTTATTTTATTTTATCCTCATTATTAGGTATACAGTTGTAAGCGAAGCTCTATATTAAATAATAATGATAATAAAATTGAGCAAATAATATATCATAATTGGGCCTTAAACTCATAATTTTAAGCTTTTAGGTCAAATATTATCATTATATATTATATTACTTATTCAATTGGAGTTTTTCTAATATATTGTTGGCGAAAATACACTTTTACTTTTTAAATTGATTTTACTCCTAAGTCAGTTCCTGATTTCAGAAAATTATTTTTATTTTGGTCCCTGTCGTCAACCCAATTACAGAAAATGCATACGTGACTAACGGAATGCACTGTTTGCTGATGTGACTAATAAAATAAATTAAAATAAACCAACTCAGCATGCCATGTCACCGTCTAATGCAAAAAAAATAAAAAAAATAAAAAATTTATCAACTGGAAAAAAAAATAAATTAAAAGTATAAAAATACATAGTTTTAGATTTGACCATGAATACACAAGAACTCAAGATCATGAACCCAGATCACAAGAACACAAGATTCCTGGGCATTCAACATCTTTCCCAGAAAATTTCACCAAACACTGAAAAAATTCACATCTAAAAAGCCAATGCTTAAGATTTTCATCACAACATTTTCTTTCCACCCAAAACCAGAAATTTTCTTATGAAACAAACACCACAAACCCAGCCAATTCATCTCACAATAACAACAAACCCAACCAACCTCATAAATTTTCCCTAGAAAAATAAAATTTTCTTTCAAACCAAACACTAAAATAACTCACATTTAATGAACCGATGCTTAAAATACATACAAAATTCATATTCTCCACCGAAACCTCCAACAAATCAAACCCATAAACCCAAAAAAATAATCAAATCCACATGAAAAAAGATAAACCCAGAAATTTAAAATAAACACAGTAACAAGTGAACTGATCAGAAACCCACCGATCAAGCCACATCAAGCCACCGATCCTGCAATCTGAAACCCACATGAACAGATCAGACCACCAATCAAAAACAATGGCGATGACACCCTCAGCTCGCGAAGAGAACGTGTACATGGCGAAGCTTGCCGAGCAAGCCCAGCGGTACAAGGAGATGGTGGAGTTCATGGAGAAGGACTCGGCGGAGGTGGAGAGCGAGGAGCTCACCGTCGCGGAGTGAAACCTTCTCTCTGTGGCGTACAAGAACATGATCGGCGCAAGGCTAGCCTTGTGGCGCATCATCTCCTCAATCGAGCAGAAGGAGGAGAGCCACGGCAACAAGGACCACGTGTCCATGATCCGGGACTACAAATCCAAGATCGAGTCGGAGCTCTCCAACATCTGCAATGGAATCCTCAAGCTCCTTGACACCAGACTCATCCCCTCCGCCGCCACCAGCGACTCCAAGGTCTTTTGCCTTAAGATGAAGGGCGAGTGAGCTCTAACCATGGACAGTGGAGAGTGAGAGATTCTATCCATTAAGCGTGAAGAGAGTGAGAGAATTTGAGATTAGTCTTTCAGTGTAGGGATTTTTTTTAAAGCTGATAAGGTTAAAGAAAAATAAAAAAAAAATAAAAAAGAATTAAAAAGATAATGATTTTTATTTTTTAGGAAATGATTTTAGTTTAAATTAGATTTAAGGTTTTTTTTTTAATTTAATTTACTTTTTTTTAAATTTTCTAAGTTGGCTTTTAAAAAAAAAAAAATTTAAATGTTGATGTGGCATTTAAAAAATGTTAAATATAATTTTTTTTATTAGCTAAGTCAGCAAACAGTACATTCTGTTTGCCATGTATGCATTTTCTATTACTGGGTTGATGGCAGGGACCAAAATAAAAAAAAAAAATTTGAAATTAAGGACTGACCTAGGAGTGAAATCAATTTAGGGATCAAATCGAGAATTGGTCCAAAGTATAGGGACTAAAAGTGCATTTTCGCCTATTTTATTTTCCCAACAAATGGTATTAGAGTCCATAGTGGTGAAGGGCAATGGTGGCAAAGTTATCATGATTCCTTTCGCAGTTGGAGCAAACATAGGGTTGAATAATAATAAGAATAGGAGGGTGATTGATATAATATAGTTGTAAGACCTCAAAAAGTTATATGGTACAATATTACAAGGTCAATAAAAAAAAAGTTAAACTTTTTCTGTTTTATATTATATTTATTATATATAGATGGAATTTTATAAGTGAAACATTTGGGTTTTACTGTTTAATAATCTAGTGCATGTCTTAAGAAAGGTCCTGAAACTGTTTCAAACTTTAAATTATCAAAAATAGGATGTATATCAACAGCTAGTATAGAAAGGAAAATTTTTTGATTAATCACAAATTGTCATGCCATCTCATCAAATCCATGTAGTACATGCAAAGAGACCAATTGCACGATGCCGCATGCTAGTTAGTGGGTTCCACTGTCATTATTTAGAAACCAATGGAAATATTCTAAGTGTTACTAAATAAAAATTATAAAGAATATTCAAGAGCTAATCACACGTCGACATTAGCTAATATTTTTAATTCAAAATGACATAAGCATGCAGTCTAATTAAATGTTGTCATGTGGTATTTTAAATTAAGTCACTTTAGCTAATTGAATAATACCATGTGTTTATTGGAGAACAAGATATAAAGTCTCCCCATTTAAATTATAACACAGGTCACCCATGATCCCCAATCATGTGTCATCCCACCTCTTCCAAGACTCCTATAAATAAAGACACTACCCAGTCTTGTAGAAACACTATTCATAAGTCTCGAAACCCTACTGTAATCAAGCTCCAAAGCCTCCAAGAACTGCAGTCTTTTAACACGAAGAACATTTGAACAATAATCAATCAAATAGATCTCAAAGTTTATTGGAATCAAAGCCTCCAAGAACTTCAATCTTTGAACACAAAGAACATTTGAACAGGAATCAATCAAATTATCCTTTTGGATCTCAAAGTTTACTAGAATCAAGCTCAAAATCCTTCAAAAACTCCAAGAGATTGTAAATTAATGAAGCCCTATGAATTCAAGTCTCTAAAACCCCCCAAGAACTTTCACCACAAATCTTCAAATATAAAGAACATTCATCCAAATCATCATTCCAATTCTCTAAGTTTTATTGGAATCAAGTTTCAAAATCTTCATAAACTTCAAAAACTCTAATTAATCAAAGTTTCATCGGATTCAAGATCTAAACTCAATGAACTTACACTACAAATCTTAGCAGACAAAGAATATTTGAAGAACAAAGAATTTCTAACAAGCATATAGCCAGAGATTCATCGCACTTCTGTTGTAAGGACCTCCAATCCATCTTCCAATGCCAAAGTGGAAGACATTTTGTTTTCGAGTCAAGAATACATCAACGCAATACTTGAATTGAAAATTTTTCCAAGGAGAACAAATCAGAGAATTAAACTATTGTAATAAAATATAATTACAAAAAATTGTACCCACACATTCATTAATACCAATATACATTTGTTAAACAGATTCAATTTTTTTATTTCCAAACTTGTGATTTTGAGTTTGCAGTTAGATGTGTGAGAATTTGCCATAGCTCTCTATTGGTTTAATTCGTAATATAAAAAATCTCGTAATCGATGAAAATGATTTCAAGTGCTTTATAAAGAGTTAAATACTTCAAATTGGAACCTATCCATCTAATCAATTTTGTGTTGCAAGTTTTAGCTTAAATGGTAAAATCTCTGTTTTGTCGTTGAATAAAATATTTGAAATTTAATTACTGCCTATACAAAAACCAATTGGTACCTTGGTATAATAATAATAATAAAAATTATCAGGAATAGATGCTATAGGCTATAATCATATTATATCTATAAAAAATAAAAAAATTGTTTTGCAGTCTCAAGTTGTCTCCCCCTCCCTCCAACATAAAAATAATAAATAAATAAAAATGATCAAATATTATTTTTGCCTCTAAACTTCCAAAAGTTTGTTTTTTGTCCTTAAACTTAAAAGGTTTTTTTTTCCCCTAAACTTTTCAAAATATATTACTTTATGTCCTTTTGTATGTGTTTGATTGTTTCTACCTACTGGCCTAACAAAATGCTGATATGGTATCTGACTTGAACCAAATGATTTTCTTTTAAAAACATTGAACTCATGGCATGAAATTAGTGGCATACATGAGAATTTTGACACAAAATTACCCCTTAGCCTCCCACTAAAACGCAATCCCCAATTCAGCTGGTAGGGCTTAGAACCCAAAAATGTCTAATTCGACTCTATGTTTTTTTTTCTTGGTACCTATATTGAATACGATTTTTTTTTTTTTTTTTTCATTTTATTGAGAGAGAGAGAGAGAGAGAGATGTTATTCTTGTTCATCTCATTGACATGTTATTATTCAGGGAGTAATGCTATAGATATAAATTATTTTTCAACATTTTTACAAACTGCTGATGTGGCTTTAGCATCTTCCAAATAATTATTGGTAAATAAAAATATGATATTAGTGGTGGACCCAAATTAGAACTAGTAAAAAATTTTCACATTAATATTTTGTAAAATTGTTGTAAAATAGTTTGTGACTGTAACATGACTCATATCCAGGGCAACTTACTATATAAAATAAAAATGTAGCATAAGTACAAATCATTTAAAAATTCAAAGTTTAAATTTCTTTGAGATTCCCACATCAAAAGGGTATCTTCCTTAAGAAAAGGTAGACATGCATAGATTTAGCCAATGAATGCATCAAAGGGCTTATTTCTTTCTTTCTTTCCTTCCTTTTCATTTTGTTAGTCTTTTTTTTTTGTGTACACATTCCTATATTTCAATAGCCCTTCATTAAAATTGATCATTTTAGTTTCCAAATAAAAGCTTGTAATCTATCACTAGTTATGCTATGCTTGCTAGCTCTTGATCACACGTATGATAAATCTTGAAATTTTGCAAGAAAGATACCAAGAAGTTTGGGAAACTGTACTTCCCTCAAGATAACTAATTTGGAAGATAACGACCTTATAGGTTCAATGATAACCACTTCAATTTAAATACTGCTTCCTCTTTACCTAAAGCATGTTGGTTTTAAGAATTTTGGTCCATAGGTCAAATCATTCAGTGCATCCAATGTATTAAGTACTTCTCCCACATAAAGGTGAGTCTCATTGGTATGTCACGTATTTGAGACTCACCTTTATGTGAGAAAAGTGTGTAGTACACCATATATATGGAATAATTCTTAATTCAACTAGGGTGTTGAAATTTTTATACACATGTTATGGTGGGTTTATAAAGACCACAATAATTAGAGAAGTAGCAATTTCCATTTTCATCACCTTCTTTTAAAAAGAAAGTGCTCTATTTATTACAATTCTCACTACAAGTTTGTTACAAACTAATATGTTTGTTTATGGTTATTTTTGTAAACAAGCAAACTAGTGGACTATCAAGTTTGCACAACAAATGGAATAAAGGCTTACCAAGCTCAAATTTGTTTGCATCATCTATGTTATAAGATGCAACATTAATTGTTATTTGGACAAAATGTAGCTACAAAATTGATTGTAGCTTAAGGCTACAACTTTACTTAATAAAACAAACATTACAACTAATTTTAAAAAACTAACTATTGAATTTCATGTTCTTTACACTTTTAATACACATATCAAATTTTGTATCAATTGGATATTATTTTCTAGAAATTTTGCAAGCATAGAGGATATAAGAATAAGATGTAATCCGATGTTGGATTTGTCAAAATTCACCTCCAATAAAAAGATATTGAGTAAAGTTGTAGGTTTTTTTTTTAGCTAAAATTTGTTCTTGTTATTTTTTAAAATTTTTAAAGGCACTTAATTGTTAATTGTTTTACTAGATGCAACCTTTTATATGGTAGTTGTAATAATTTTTTTTTCAAGTAAACATGATGCATGTTTTTTATAGGGAATCCACAATTTATGAAATTTTTATGGCTATTGATTTTTCAATTTGTTTTGAAATATTGCGGCAGGCGAAGTACCACTCAAGATTGAGAATCTTCAAAATCTAATGCAATTAAGCTTCACCAATAGCAGCTTAACTGGTCTCATCCCATATGCAATTTTCAATAGCTCAAAGATTGAAGTCATTGGTCTATACATGAACTACTTCTCAGGCCATCTTCCATCAAGCATGGGTCATTTGCTTCCAAATCTTAAGGCGCTTTATCTATGGGAAAATGAACTAAATGGAATAATCCCCAACTCTATCTCAAATGCTCCTAAGTTCATTAACCTACAGTTGGGTGCAAACCATTTCTCTGGCTCTATTCCTAATACCCTGGAAAACTTAAGGCTTCTTGAGGTACTCAACTTAGCCAGCAATAATTTCACTAGTGAATCTTCAACTCTTGAATTAATGTTTCTTTCGTACTTGACAAAGTGCATAAATTTGACAAGTATAGTAGTAGCAAATAATCCATTAAATGGCACCCTTCCAATTTCCATAGGAAATTTCTCAACTTCTCTTGAACAATTTGTAGCATATAATTGCAGCATAAAGGGTATCATTCCTATAGGGATTGGTAATTTAAGCAATTTAGTGACCCTGTACCTAGAAGACAATGAATTGGTTGGATCCATTCCAACTACTGATGGAATAATACAACTTCAACGTTTACATCTTCAAGACAATAGACTGCAAGGATTAATCCCAAATGATATATGTCAATTGAACAACTTGGATGAATTATTTTTAAATCATAATGAGCTTTTTGGAACAATACCAACATGTTGGGGAGGTCTTTCTAAACTTCAAAAGTTGTACTTAGATTCCAACCAGTTGACTTTCATACTCCCCATCCTTTTGGAGTCTTAAGGACATACAACAAATAAACTTGTCCTTGAATTATTTAAGTGGTCATCTACCATCAAATGTTGGGAATTTAGAACATGTAACATACATAGACCTATCATGGAATCAACTATTATAGAGACCTAGTTTTAGAAAACCTCTCCTTGGCACATAACAAATTCCAAGGTCCTATTCCATGTTCATTTGATAAGTTAATAAGAATGGTACACTGGATCTATCTGATAACAACTTGTATTCCAATGTCTTTAGTGGAACTCAAAGGCCTTAAATATTTCAATGTATCTTTTAATAGATTACAAGGTGAAATTCCATCAATTGGTGTTATTGCTCAATTTTCAGCTTAGTCATTCATGGGCAATAAAGCATTATGTGGTCCATCCAAACTTCAAGTTCCACCATGCAAAACAAGTAATGTTGGACAATCAAGGACATCAACTGCAATTATAGTAAGATATATTCTTCCAACAATGATAGCAACAATACTTGCATTAGTCCTCTTATTTGCTTTGATGAGAGACCGAAAGAGATATGCAAAACTAAAAGGTCAAGGAGATTTGTTACGCAACATGGAGAAGAATAACATACCTAGAACTTGAACAAGCAACAAATAGATTTAGCAAAAGCAACTTAATTGGGAAAGGTGATTTTGGCTCAGTGTACAAAGGGACACTTTCAGATGGAGTTAGTGTTGCAATAAAGGTTTTTAATTTGAATATGAAATGAGGGTTTAAGAGTTTTGAAGCTGAATGTGATGTATTGCGCATAATTCGCCACCAAAATCTTGTGAAAATCATCAATAGTTGTAGCATCATTGACTTTAAAGCTTTGGTACTAGAGTACATGCCTAATGGGAGCCTTATGAAGTGGTTGTATTCTCATAACTCCTTCTTGGATATATTGCAAAGATTGAACGCGATGATAGATGTTGAATCATCATTGGAGTATCTCCATCATGAGTGTCCTTCACCTATTGTTCATTGTGATTTGAAGCCCAACAATATTCTACTAAACAAAGATATGGTTGCACATGTGAGCGATTTTGGAATTTCAAAATTATTGGGTGATGAAGACTCTATTGGTTATATGGCACCAGGAGATGTTTCTAGTTTACAATTAAATTAAATTTTTAAACATACGCACACAAAGTTGTCACAAAAAATATCAAGAATTTTTTTTTACCATCAAGTAAAGATATTGGATACTTACTAACAACAAATTTTAATCAAACTTGTAGAGTATGGATCACTGGGGATCGTTTCCACACGTGGCGACGTGTGTAGTTATGACATTTTGTTGATGGAAACATTCACAAGAAAGATTCCCACGGATGAAATGTTTACCAAGGAAATGAGCCTAAAATGCTAGGTAAAACAATCACTACCCCATTCAATAATTGAAGTTGTAGATGCTAATTTGCTAAAGAGAGGTGAAGAGCATTTTAATTCTAAGCTGGATTATATCTTGTCCATTATGGAATTGGCTAGGCATTGCATAACAGCGTCACCTGAAGAGAGGATAAACATTAGAGATATCGTAACAACACTCGAAAATATCAAATTGAAGTTTCTAAAGTATGTTGGAGGGGATTGATTGTAAGAAATTTGTCTAAGGGTTTTCCTATTTGTGCTTTTTACTAAATACATTTTGTAGGTTATGTTACTTAAAAAACCTATTTGAGTATATAAGTTTAAAGCAATGTTCTAGTACAACAAAGTTGAAGGATGTATGATTGACTATATATATTGAGGCATTAATTTACACTCTAATGGTACTAGACAATTGCAATGACTCAATACTAGAAACCAAAGAGTCAATTCCAATTAATCATGTTCAATTACAAATCAAAAAACAAAGTGAAGGTGTTTGTTAATGTTATTGATCGAAAACTAGTAGAATCATGATTTTCAAACCCGAACCATTCAAAGAACTGAAGAAGAGAGAGGTTCAAAGTTTTTAAGGTGAATCGAGGTTGAACCGTGATGACGTCATAACTAATTTAGTAATTATTTAAAAAATAAATAAATATATTAAATTAGTAAAAATTGAAAATTTAACTAAAATAATCCAAATAAATATAAAGAACTATATTTCAAATAATTTTTTTTATGTCATAAGTTTCATAATGTAAATAAAAATATTAAATTCTAAGAAAACATATTTATGCAAATAAAATATATTAAATTCTAAGCATAATACAATCTAATATTTTCTCTTTTATGCCAGTTTGAATTATCAACCATTTGTGAATTAAAAAAAAAAAAAATACAAGAGTAGCTGGGCAGACATTGGTTTGTCCACCAATAAAAAATGGGTTTAATAAAAATCAAGTTTCCATAAAACTAAGAAGTGCTTGATAGCAAGCATAAGTGGCAGTGGGTGCAATAAATTAAGCAAGCCTTCTGTGGTGTGGTTGAGAGTAAAGCAAGGCAGTACGCCAATACATCATCTTCAAAGAACTAAAGAAGAAGACTCTAGAGACAAAAATGCAAATACACAGCATCTGCAAAAATGCAGAGAGAGAGAGCGATTGAGACATAGAAGATGTGAATCCTATCTTTTTCTTCTTCTTTTCCCAAGCAATTTGTTTACTTTTCTTTCCAGCACCTACCTCTTAGATTTGAAATTTGTGTCTTTCTCTCCCTAGTACTTCTTAGTCTCTCATCTTCAGTCTTCCTTAATTCTCAAGCAAATTATAACAGATCTGAAGATAAGACTCTCTTTCACAACTTCATCCTTTATTCACTCTCCCTCTTTCTTTTCCTGTCTCACTCATTCTTCCCTAAAGAACATATCTGGCCAACCTGGAATTGCTCTTCACGAAGAAATTTCATGAGGAGGAAACTGAAAAACCCGTGCCCGTTTCAGAAAACCGTGCAGTTTGACCGCGGTTCGAGAGGTTCACAGAAAAAATATAATTTCCAGTTTTTTGTGACTAAAGAATTGTTTTAAGAAGCGATTCTCGATTAGCTCGGTCAGATCGTATGGTCTAGTCCGGATTTCAAAACCATTAAAAATACATCATCCAGCCTTCGAAAAGGAACTCTTTATATATGGATATATTAAGTAGAAGATGTTAGATCTATCTTAACTGCTCTTCTTTCTTGCTTTGCATGTTCTTTGTGAAGCCAATGTCTTGGTTCACTCCTTAGTTGCTTGTATTGTCAATTGCAACTTTTAGATTCCATCACCACCTTTAACATCCCTCTTGTTATGAATGGAAATAGGCTAAATGAAGAAGGATACTCTCTTTTTCCTGTAATAATTTCTTTTACTTGGTCTTAAAAAAGGTGAAATCATAACAAATTGGAAATATTAGGATAAATCAAAATTTTGAATTTGATTTCGAAGTACATTCCAAATTGGTTTCGAGAACAAAATATTTCGGTATCGGAATACCATTTCAGGATTATCTCTCTCTCTATATATATATATATTATATATATATATATATACGGATTAGCTTTAAGTTACATCTTATGTAAATCTAAATAATGTTACATCACACAATAATTTTTTCAAAATCCACGAGATTAAATATTCTCTATATTTTTTACACACATACCTAGTTCTATGTCAATCAAATACTATTTTCTATATGATCTAGAAACCCATCCCATCTCTTTTATGCACAATCTTAAATACAAAAACTTATAATTTTTACATTTGATCAATGAAATAGTTATTAATCTCAGATTTTTGAAATTTTGCAAGCACATAGATTAGAGTTACACCAATAAAAAGTTATCAGAGTTACACTAACTATTATGTGAACTCAACTCATGTGTGTGTGTAAGCTTTATTCTATCTCAATCATTAATATAAAAGTTTTAAACATTAAAAAATGATGAAATCAATAACATTGAAAAAAGTGATTTAACGGCCTTAGAGCATTCGCATCAGTTCTTCTATATATTTCTATATATTTTAGCATAAAAATTTACTTTTTTCTATTTTACACAACCACTTCTTAAAAACACTAACATTATATTATCTATTCCACAAATTTATTCAATAAACAATTCATTTTTCTACAATTTGTTTTTTAATTTCCTTCAATATGCTCTCTCTCTCTCAATTCGTAGCACAAGGCACTTTCACAAACGTAAGAGCAAGAAAAATCGCCACACAGCAACACATGAACAACCCAAAAAATTCCAAACAATTTTCAGCAACCCATAAACCCAAAAAATCTTAGCAACCCAAACAATTCTACAAAATTTCAAACCCATAAACTCAAGAAAATCATAGCAACCCGAAAAATTCATAGCCATAAAGATGCAACTCACCAACCAAAAAGAAGCCCACATAGCCAAACTCATCCCAACACTATGAAGTGACAATCCAAAATCAGCCATCTTACCACTGATCAACCCCAAACAGAAAATTACACAGACATATTCTCAAAAATTATTGGTAGTCCGTGACTATAGAGAAATGCTAGGACCACACTATTTTACACAATTTTGACTACAACTCGCCACGTGGCAAGTTATGACACATAACAAGTTGTGAGTAGTAAATATATAATGATAGGTCCATGTATCATACTTCTACCACTCACAACTCACGACTTGGCAAGTTGTGGTTGAAGTGGTGTGATCTTAGCATTTCTCATGCCTACAAAGTCAGCTTGACCCGTTATCAAAAATTGATATATAAGCTTCCCTGCTCTGTCACCTACCACATCCGACATACTCTAACATCTGTTAATGGGCGGGTCACTGAAATTTTTTGCACCTGAAAAGTTTCAAATTTTGTTTAGATGAATATGAATACGTCATTTTCTCCCAACTCCGAAGCCCACCGTCTCCAACTTCCCACCCGCAGCGACAGCGACCTCAGTAGTCGATACTGCCCCGCTCAATAGACGAAGAGTATGTTTTTCTCTCTTATTCTTTCACCTTTTCTTTGGAAACAGATGCTTTGATGGGCAATCCAAACCTTCTAGTTCTGAGAATCATTTGTTAGATTTTAATTGCGGTTTATAGTTCTTTTTGTTTCAAATATTTACTTTCGGTTCTTGTTTTTGTTACAAAATTTTTATTTTTTGGTCTGGTTGAACTGTTAAGTTTTTGAAGCTTTATTTTTATCACGAATCTGTGAGTCTAAGCATCTTGTAGTTAAGTATTTCATGTATTTGATGTGATAGTTTACTGAATGTGTAAAATTGTAAATTGAAGTTCAAATTGATAAGTTTAGTCCACCCTAGTGGCCTCTAAAAAGACTGCGTTTAAGGTGTTTGTAAAATTGCTTGTTTGCTTGGTATTTTATATTGGCTTATGGTCTTACTTCTGGTAGATGGGTCTATGGTGGTGTCATTTGTGCTGTTTATTGTATTAGTTTTGTGGTATTCTTGGGGCTTTGGGAAGGGGGTATAGAAGGGAGGAAAGAGGAAATATTACATTAAGCTTTGCCTTGAATGAGGTCTAAGAGCATTACCTTCTTTTTCCTATGTATTCAAGTATTTGATAATTTTGTGTATAATGGGTTTGAGAAATTGCAACTTAATGATAACTATGGATGTTTGCGAAGTGTAAAGTGTAAACTAAAATGGTTTATTGGGTTTAAAGCGTTGCCTTGATTTAAAATTTTTGTTGCCTCTCTATCAGTAGTTAGTTGGGTGAGTTTCCTATAGATGCCTTTATTTTTTGACAATTGAATATTGAGTTACATGAGATTTGGGTATTGTAATAACCATTGGCTTGCATAATTCTGAATTAGCTGGATTTTGATTGGTAATTTGTTCGTTTCCTGCATCTTGTGTTGTTTTATGAAAAATAATGTCATGTTTTTGCAATGATATCCATCTGTCTCAGTTGTGATTATATCCAAAATCTGCAATTTTTTGTTTCTAAGCTCCAACGGCTCTTAGCCTGATCACTTCCACTGGCCTTATGTTATACAACATGCCCCACCCTGTTTTGGTATGATATCTCTTTGTTATGCAAGTTTTTTTGGTATCAAAGCTCTACAATCTATTAAAGCTTCTAGCTGCTGCAAAATCAAATTCCAAGCAAAATCAAATTCCAAGCAACATAAGAGAGGTTAACTAAGTGGCCCTCAAGTCCAAGTGGCAATAATTGTGGATGGGTGAAAATACTACATCCATAAATATAAAGAACACTTCGAAATACAATAATAAACAGCACCAATCACGCATTTACCACCTCTTTAACATCAAAATAAGCCTAAAAAACAAACACAAAATCATCTAACCAAATGTTGTCCTCACCACATATATCTCGCGATATCATCTACGAAAGCAAAATAGAAGCAAATGTGACAAATCTAAAACAATTTGGAAAATTATAAATGGAGAAACAAAAAGCACTTGGAAGATTTCAAGTGCTTTTTGTTTTCTCTTACCCACAACCATAGAGAACATATTCTACTACTATTTTTTCTCCAAATGTTTACCACCGAACTTGTTAGTTGAGCATGAAATGTTGCATAGTAGTATATAACATTTTTAATCATTTGAGAGAGAGAGAGAGAGAGAGAGAGGCAATCAAATGTTTGGGGTTAGCAAAAGGTGATTTTTTTTAATAAAAAAAAAATTCTTTTGAATAATTATATATAAGGGGAGGGGATCAATTTGAGCCTACGCCAACAATATAACAAAATTATGTCTTCAATCACAATAATACACATTCTGATCAAGTTTACTTATTAAACCACTACAAAATTTCAACCCTCACCTATGACATCATAGACAGACGAAAAAGAAGTCCCTAAACACAGTCACATTCAATCCAACCAACAACGCAAAACCCCCAAATTGAAGTTCACAAAACAGATACTCTGAAGTCTAAACTACTCACAGGATAGCTTCTTAGGAAAAAAAAAGGGTATGTTTAGTCAAAATTGGTCCAGTATTAAACTAAGATGGAATAAGGGGTATGGCTTTGCCAAATTGCGTGCTAAAACGGAAAATTTGTGTCATACCGGCTAGAACATAACAAATTTCAAAACATTGGGATAAACAATGCGGAACTAGATCCTCTCCATTGAATAAATGTGGCAGGATTGAATTTAAACTCATTAATTTGTCTTAATTTGGTGGATAAAAGCAGATATGAGTAAGGGTTTGATAGTGAAGTACGAAGAGAAAAGGCCTACATACTGTCCCACCTTTGAAAATGTTCATGAGTTGTTGTAGGTCTTATTAAAGCACCACGTGTTGGTTGTGGGTGATTTACCTACTCTTTTGAAGTCGGCATCAATTATTAGGATTTCTAAGGTATGGTTGGCTACTTATGTTTATTTAATTTTATTATAAAGTCTAAAATGAAGAAAAGTGAGCTAAACAAGGGTAAAAAATTATGCCTCAAATAATCAAAGTCATGAATTCGGGAGTTTGTTTAGCCATGAGAAAGGTGTCTGACACCCTATGACATCTATGATTTGACAACACTTTATTTTGACTTGTTCCAAGTTTTTGGTCATTGGTAAATGAAATAAAATTGGCGTTAACTTTAAAGATTTTTTTTTTTTTTTGGTTTTTTAAATTGTTTTGATAAAGGTGTGTGGCATCTAGTTTTTCTTTATCTGGAATTCCTAACACGTTTCTATTATGAAAATCCAGTAGCATTACATAAATTTGATGGAGTTCCATGCTTGGTGCATCACAATGCACCTAACATGATCCTTGCTAAACTTTTGAGCTGAAAATTCAACAGCATTTCACTTTTTTTGTTTTTTTAACAGCGTAAATCTAGTAGAGTTTAGCATTAGATGCGTTTTGGCATTTTTGCAGGGTTTCACGTATGTGTGTATAGCTTCAATCAGTATTTTTGGTCCTCGGTGCATTAATGTGCACTGGTTGTAGACACCGCATTTTGTACTAGTTAATAAATTTTGGTTCCCGGCCCCAAAGATGAGCTTGACATATGTCAACTAAAAGTAATTAAAGAGTTCACAATAGTTTAAAAATAATCACAACTTAAAAGTGCTCAAATCACTTTGAAATCGATATTAAAAAATTACTTTTGCTCACTGTTTTGACCATTACTTTTAATCCACAGATCTCTTCTTTTTTTCTTTTTTTTGAGGTTTATTTCATTGGAAAGTAGATATCCTTGGCTACAGTTTGAACAAAAATTTTGCCTGATTAGGACTTATATTGAGTAAGTTATGACCATTTAAAGTTGGGCCAACTAGGCAATCCGATTTTCTAAGTTTTAAAACTTTATTTTAAGAACTCAAAATATCATGCTTTGATGTGGGCTGGCCCATAGGCTCTTGAAAATGTTCAAAGATTATTAAAAAGCCTCCAAAACCCTAATTTTAACTTATGAATACTCATCTTATGTCTCCAATCGAAAGGATAGCTAGAGAGAGTTATTTTTTGCCCTCATCTTCTCTAAAACCATTAGTTCTTTTTTCAAAACCCTAGAGCAGCACCTTAGAACGTTTTTTACAAAATTAAAACTCACTTTACTTACTTCTAAGGCAGAAAGTTTATTCTCTAAATTGTTTTCAAAACATTTTTCAATTAAAGTTTGTTCTTGAATTGTGATTATCTAAAGTATTATGTTCTTTTGATTATTCTTGTCCTATCAATCTAATATTTGTGTTATTGGTACTGAGGGGTTGGTTAAACAAACTCTAAACTCATAATCTAAACTAATGTGAGTATTCTTTCCATGAACTCTTCCTTTGTTTAATAAGATTCACATGAGTTTCTTAACATAGTTTTTATATTTGTTTTAGTTGTTCTTGTTTTATTATTTTAGTTCCACGTAAATTTTGACATGTTAATAAAGTTAATGTTAGTTTAGTATAATTGTTTATTTTGTTTCATGTTTATTGCTTTATTTTCTTTAAGTTAGTTTAATATTTAGGGTTCTAACATGCTTGTTTGATTTCTATGTTTATTTCTTTGAATGATTAAGTCTGTCAAATATAATTTTTTCGAATCCGTGTTCTAGGATGCGTGCGCATCATCAAGTATGCGTGCATGTGGTTCAACCATGCGTACGCATAGTTGAGTATGTGCACGCACCTCAAACCCAAATTAGGGTAAAATCATATTTTTATTTGTTTTAATAATTTTTCACATAATTTTTTATTCGGTTTGACTCTGCTTTAGGTTAATTATTTATGTTTAATTATTTTCATGTTTGTTTTAATATTTTTGCCATGTTTAGTCTATTTGATATTATTTCCTTGTATGTTTTATTTAATTATCAACTTGACATATTTAATTTATTTTGTTTGATTGTGTTTTATTTATTTCATTTTTTTATTGTGATATGTTTTTAACATGTTGTATGTGTTATTTTTATTTAATGTGCATGATGTATGTTTAGGTTAAGGATTAGGGGTCTCTTAATAAACTTTTTAATTAAATATAGCCTAGTAACACATAATGGAGGCCAATCCACAAGCCGAGTAGCCTTGGATGCCTAACACCTTCCCAAGTCGTACTCAAGCTCTAGACCCATAATCTGGTACATGGATTCATGTGTGTAAGTGATTGGCCCAAATGGCCCAGTATGGTTCCTAGATCTAATCTAGATGGCAACTCAATTAGTCCACACTATGACATCCCATGTGCTGTATATTGTACACGCAGCAAAACATCATAATGTCACTGGCTGACATGGATAACAACAATTGCATAAGAAGGCTTATTTGTCACACGTGGGACATAGACCTATGTCTACATTTAATAGTCACGAACACATGCTAATATCCCAAAGTTAGGAAAATCTACGATTAAAGAGTACTCACCTTGGTGCATACGTACATCACACAAATCTTATATCTAAGCTAAAAGAGCATGGATATGGAAATGGGCTTCACACTAAACACTACTGACTTGGATTGACAGAAAAACCAATTTGATCATTCATGCTCCACGACTATGAAATAATTGGGTCTAAGCAACTTGAGTACTGTGACAGCTCCACAGGTTTCACATGAGTTGTTTTAGAAGTACCATGTGAAAATTGTTGCTCTGAATCCAAGCATACATGTGAAAAACACACAACACAAATGAATCAACAAATTGCAATATATTTATTTCAAACAAAGAAAATTATGTGCTTTTTGTGAGTTGGATGTGATGCAGAAGGCAATTTTGATGATTTCTTTATGTTTTGGAGATCATTTAGTGAACTTAAAAAAGTTGAGGGTGTTTTTCATGATTTTCCAAAAGTTGATGGTTCTTTTAGTAATTTTTGAATAATTGGAGGGCCTCCATACAATTTTGGGGCTAAATTGTATTATATATGGAAAACGTTTAGGTAAAATTGTAATTTTAAAAATGTTTTGTGGATTAAAGCATAATTTTGCAAAAGTATTGGGTTAAAATTTAATTTAAAAAAAGTTTTAGGGTTTTGTTGGTTGGAGAGATAGAAAAGTGGGAGGATATAAATAGTGAGAGGATAGAAATAGTGAGAGGATAGAAAATATTTATTAGTTTTCCCTTATTTTTGGTTGGTTGGAAGAATGGAAAACTCCTTAATATACATTTACTCTTATGCTTTTATTTCATTATATATAAGAAGTAATTTCTTTTTAATAAAATGTTTCTTATCTATTAATCAAAATTAAATTTATAAAATTTTATTGTCTATGTTATTATATTTATTATATTTTTTCAATAAAAGAATGAAAAATAAGAAAAAGTGGGGGGGGGGGGGGAATAGTAGATGTCAACCCCCCTCCCCTTTTCAAGAGAGAGAGAGAGAGAGAGAGAGATTGAACCAACATAATAAGAAGGGAAGAAACAAAACCAAGGAGGACCAAATAAACCAAGGAAAAAACGGTAGTACAAAAAAAAAAAAAAGAATGAACAGACCAAGTAAGAAAGAAAAGGACAAAAAGAAGGAAAAAAAAAACAAGAAATATAGAAGCAACTAAGAAGCATGTTCAACATTATAACTGGGGGTAAAAGAGGAATTGGAATGGCTGAGCAAAGTAACCTGTGTTTTCGCCCTAACTTGGGGAGAAAAAATTTTGGTAGGTTTGGAGAGAAAATATCCGGGCTTATTAATTTTTTTCCCTATCCATACCCACAAATTTTTTTTTTTTTTTCTTCACTTTTCTTTCCTTTCTTTTATGTTTTTTTTTTTTTTTTTTTTTAAATTTTTTTTTTAAAGTTTAAGAACCGAAAGTTAAACATTTTCCATAATTTAGGGAAGAAAGAAATGTTTTTCAATAATTTAGGGACAAAAAATAAATTTATTAAAGTTTTGAAATAATAAACAAACTTTTAATAAAGTGTAGAGACCAAAATAATATTTTACCCAAAATTCTTTAAAAATTAATTGTATGGATTGATAAAAAACATGTTGACATGTACAAAATGACATAGTTTTATTTATTTATTGATACAAAATAGAATTCTACTATAGCCTAATTTAAGTGTAAATATATGTGAAACTTCTTCCTAGAGACTTGAACCTTGACCCTTACCCTCCACACTTCACAAGTTTTTATACTTGTGGAGTGATCACAACACCAAGAGTGCACGGTGGTGATGTAGTTTTATTAGTGCATCACTTGATAGTCACCTCATTAATGGTCATTAGCTGAAGTGTTTAAATCCAAACACAATGTAACGTTAAGGACTTAGGAGTGTGAATCCAAAATTTGAAATTTTAGTGAGACATTCATAATTGACCTAAATTTGGTATAAGAAAAACTCTTTTTTATATTTTTTACAAAAAGTTACATTAATTATATTATCAATTTTTTTTAGAATGAATTATATTATCAATTGAAAATGAGATGTTAGCAAAATTTGAATAAAATACTATATTATTAATTTGTCATTTCTACAAGAGAGAAAAATGGATTTAAAAAAAAATTATAATATAAAAAGTTATATATTCTTGAATTATCAGATATAAGAAGAAAAAAAAAAAAATCTTAGCAAAGTTATTTCCATAAGCCTTAAATTTTATGGAGCTAATCCTGGCATCTGAGATCCTTCAAATCCAATAACAAGATATTTCTTTAATTTATGTTAAGCTTAGACCAAAATATATAAATGCACTTTTTTTTCTTTTTTTTTTGTTTACATAATTCTTGTTAAAACAAAGCAAGTGAAATAAAAAGGGATATATTCCTAGATTTCACAACTAAAATGTATATTATACAGACATAAAAGGTTTCATATACAAATATACAATCCACACTAAATAATTTCACAATATTAGGAATTGAAAAAAAAAATCTCGAGAGTCATACAATTATTCTAGAAAAAAAAGGCAATCACAAACCAATAAATACACAGATAGTTCATTCAAACTCTAATTCCACCTCCATGTTTGAACATATCCTTTTTGTTGCATGACAGGTTCTCGGAATCTTACTAATGCATTATCTAAACAAAAAGTATTAGCTCAACAAAGGATGAACAATTCCTCAACACCAAACAAAGCTTAAGGATTTGAGAAAAAGGATGGGTTGAAAGCAACCTGATCAGCACAGGTAAGTACCTCAGGAGATTTTGCTTCTTCTTGATCAACACCCATAATACCAAGGTAATATAGGTAATGGGAGATGAAATTTTTCATAGACTCATTATCACCTGACCGCAAACAAGATCCCCGTAAAGCACATTCATGGTAGCTCCAAAACCAGAAACTCTCTTGGCCAAAGTGTCATTCTTAGTGGGTGTCCAGTAACCAATAAACACATCATGTGCTGAAGGCTGATGCTTCTTAATTGGCGTCATCCACCTCCAAATTGCAACCTGGAAGGCTAACGTGGAATTTTGCTCAATGTATTCTGGATGGTTCAACAAATCCACCTTCAAATCTTTACCTGCTTCTCCATAATTGTAGTTCCTAATAGAATTGATTTGCAATAAATTCTTGTAATGGCATCATCCCAGGACTGTGGCATGCAACTACGAATTGATTTGCAATAAATTCTTGTAATGGCAGGAAAAAGGCATATACACATCTTAGGGTTGTAAATTAAAATGTTTGCATCTTTTAAGTTGCACGTGTTTTTCCAAGAAACATTTACCTAGATTTTCTTTGAGGATTGCATCACTGAGGTACTAATATTTGAATTATGCTAGGAAATTATTTCTTTATGATGTTCTTTTAATTGTTAAACATAAAACTTTCAACGAAGTTTAGGATAAAATCAATGACCAAAGTTGATAAAATAATTTCAAATGCAAAGATATAAAGTAAGTATGATTATTGTTAGTATAATTGAAAAGGTAAATACCAATAGATAGGGAGAGCACCCCGACCATAATATGCAACCCCAGGAGCACATGGATAAGACTTTTTGTAGTGCTCATCACAGTAATTTGAGTTGGAATTCTTTTCCTTGTTATAGCATAAACCCCATTCTAATTTTTCCATATTGGTGGCCACTTTATTTTCACCTGAAAAATATCACCCACTTTTACTTTGCATAGAAAATAAGTGAGTGAAGGATTATTGACTATTGCTTATATACAATTACAAGCTCTTAGTTCATCCACATGCGTAGTTCTTTAAATTAATTTAGTTCCAACTTAATTTTTTTTAAGGAAAGAAAATTTTAAACCACCATATGAATAGACTCACTTACAGGCCAATGTTTCATTCATTTGCTTATAAAATACAGGATTTTAAAAGTATATGAAGATTTGAATCATAAATCTCATCCCAATAAGGCCCCAAAGTTAATGACTTGTGTTAATTTTATTTTTCTTAAGGTTAAATTACAAATATGATCCTCTAATTATAGACTCTATTTGGTTACAAGGATGAAAAAGTTGGTAGATATAAAAAACTGTTAATTTTTCACAATGTGTGTTTAGTACAAAGGATGAAAATGTTATAAAATGGAAAACAAATATAAAATTTATTTTTTTTGGTTGAAAAGAAAAATGGTAGAATGAAAAAAAAAATGTGTAAAAAATTACTATTATGTCCCTACTACATAAGAACCGATTTTTAAAAAATAAATATAGAAAAATAATTTTAATTATTATGTTAAAAATAATATTATCAATTAAATTAATCAAATCCATTAATTATTAAAAAAATCATAAGCAATAAGGTTTCCTGTGTTAGTTTTAAAATCCAAAAAAAAAAAAGTAACAAAGGGAAAAACACATAAATATGGACAGGCGATACAAGCACAACAAGTAAGGAAAACTAATAAGACAAAATTGAACAATTAATAGGGCCAAAAAAACAAGGGGGAAGACCACACAGTAAGTCAGTAACACACTGGTATTTATATTAAAAGGGGGTACTCGCATAAAAAAAATTATAAATAAAAGGGAGAATTTTTCATTAACAAATATTTTTTTATCTCTGAAAAACTTATTGCAGCTCATAGCATTTATTGATTCTTAACATGTGTCCAGTGGATTTCAGTTAGCTCAACTGGTAAAGTCTTTGATAGTTGTATAAGAGATCTAGGATTTAATCTCTGCTTACACCAAAAACTGATTGGTGTCTTGATCTGATGATAATCATTAGGAGCGGACACCATAGGTTAGAACTCTAAAAAAAAAATGTGCCCAAATATTTGTTAACGATAACATTTTTTGGCCTACAATATAATAAATTAAGTCTTTAAATATAGTGCACGCACAAATGAGCAATTATTAGATGCTCTAAAAATACAGTAACATGAGGGAGTTTTTTCACATATTCATTATATATCACATTAATTAAATTTATGGTCTAATAGTGGGATCCACTTTAAATACACATATCATAACATTTAATAATTTTCCTCTCAATTTTACCTAAACCCCCCCTAAAAAATTGAAATCCTCACATATAACATAAAAGAGAGAAGGAAAAGAAGTCCATAAAACACATATATTCAACCAAACCAACGACACAAAAGCTCAAATTGAAGTTCACAAAACATAAACTATGAACTACTCACAGGAGGTTTTGGTGGCAGCATGGGCGAGAAAAGCTGCAACTTCCTTGGTCCCAAAGAACGTCCGATTCATGTAGGTAGTACCAAAGCCATAGGGTGGTAGTGAGCAGAAGCAGTGATAAAAGACTGGTAGTCCCAAAATCCCTTTGCATGGGCCTCAACCTCAAGCGAGTTACGCTTTGAGAACATGTTCTCAAACTGATCGGTCTTCAAGTAGTCCCGAACGGCACCGTGACAGCAACGTCCTGGTTTGCTTGGGTCAGTTGTTCCTCTTACTGCATGTTTTGGATCTTGCATATTAGGCCTGTAGTATACATCTCGACCACCCTGTACCACTAATTCGACGCCTTGGGATGAATCACAGCATGACTGGGTTCCCGGTGAACCTGGCCCTGGCCTTCGATTCGTGTTGCACAAAGGACAGGGCTTCGGAAGCGAACCTTGTCTATTGTATGGCCCATTACAATTCACAAGCACTACTATAAAAGCCAATATTGTAAAGAGGACAGACCGTTTATACTCCATTTTTGCATGTAACACCAATTAAACAATTAATGGTGATGACTGGACAAAGGTCTGTAACTTCACTATATATTTAGGAGGCTATCAGAAGTTGCTGCCTATAAACTTAGAACTGTACTGGCTGCTGAAAGAAGGAAAGGAAAAGGAAAGAGAGTGAAAGTCATAAATTATTTATTTATTTTAGTCACTATACTAACCTAATTATAATCTCTTTATCTTTTTGGTACTTTTATCTGATCAATAAAGACACTACCTTTGTTTACCAAAAAAAAAAAAAAGGAAACTTCCTTTTGAATAAAAAACAAATTGTTTTTTTTTTTTCTCTTTTTAGTAAATTTGATTATACTATATCTACAATGGGTCCGTCCATTTACGGATTTGTCACATATTAATTTATAAATATTAATAATTGGATAATTGCAACGTAGAGGATAGAGTAAAAACAATTATTCGGGATGACATGAAATTTAAAGTATAGATATGCTTAATGTATAAATAGATATGTTTAATTTACTAACTAACTAGACTTCCTTATTTTCCTGAAAAAAAAAAAAGAAAAAAGAAAAAAAGACTTGACTTACTTTCGGACCTCGAGGCCTACCACTTCAGAATGTTTAGCTTTTGTAGATTCTTCTTTACTTGTAAGTCAGTAAGGATACAAGTCAGAAACATGTGAATTATGCATTCTAAATTTTAAGAAAGATATCCCTTTATTATCAACTGTTAAAAATGTGTTATTTCAGTAGTAATTAAATATTTTCTAAAAATTATTGTGATTCTTAGACCATTGAAAATTTGAAATATTAATTGATTTCCTATTAAAAATAATTAATTAATTAATATATGCAAAAGGAAAAACCTGAAAGGCCTTTTTGTTTCCTGGTTGACAAAAGTTTTAATCTCATAATGTGTTAGGCTGCAAGCTAGTCTAAACCATCTTGGGCCTCAAAATCTTAATCATGTTTGAAATTTGAGTAGCTGCACTCTAAAACCTTGCTCAAGAGCATTAGCGTCAACTTCCTAAAACTGTTCTTCATACTTTAGGATAAGAGCATATTTTTTCTATTTTAGATAACCCCATTTTCAAAACACCCACATCAAAATTCTTGTTTTAAAACTTATTTCATTTTAATATTATTTATATTCTTTAATTTATTATTTCCTCTTATTTCTTTTCTCTGTCTAATTTCTTCCTCCATTACCCAAAAAACCCTCCCTAACTATTTTGTGTCACTGCCACCATCCACCAGTCATTGCAACATTAAGAGAGATTTGGTGGAGAGAAAGGGGAGATCAATGGAGAGAGATTCGATAAGATGCCACCACTTGCCATTAGCCGACGTCGCACCGCCTACCACCAACCAGCGCCAAGCCATGTGATGGTGCCCCAGAGAGAGAGAGAGAGAGAGAGAGAGAGAGAGAGAGAGAGAGAGAGAGAGAGAGAGAGAGAGAGAGAGATAGAGAGAGAGAGAGAGAGAGAGAGAAGAAAATTAACATAATAAAATAAAATTGGGAATGAACAGTGCTCCCTAAAAATGAGGAGCAATTGTAACAAAATCCCAATAGGGTAGAGATGGGTTATATAATGTGGGTTATGAATAGTGCTCCCTAATTTTTTTGGGTTTGCTTACCTATTTTGTCCCCTTACCTTAAGATAGGGACATTGCTACTAGTGCTTTAACAAATATAGTCTATACATCCAGAACTTTATAGTCTAATGAAATTTTTTTCCATAAAAGCAGAAGCTCTAATATCATGATTAATTGTAAATAAATATTATACACCTTGAAAATATATCCACAATAAATAAGAAAAAATAATTTGTGTTGACACTCTCATTTTGCAATCCGCATTTAACCTCATATGGAGGCTAAAAGGGTAATTTCACATTGGAAATAGGTATCTTAATTATGGCCATTAAATCCTTAATTTCATTTCATCAAAATGATCCTAATATTGTAACAATCAAATTGACTAGTTATAAGTTTTAATTGGACCATTAAATTGAAAGTTATCATTAGATCAAGTTTTATTGGCCGAGAAACACTATCACAAATTGAGTATGTGATGATGAACAATTGATTCCAATTAATTATAATTATAATTAACTTGAGAATAACGACGTGTCATAATTCGATTGGTTAGGACTACATCTTTTGGTAAGGTTGCACACACTTAATTAATTAGATAGTCAAACATTAATTACTCAATGGGTAATTTTGTAATTATTTTTTTAATTAAGGTAAATTTGAAACTAATTAAATCTGAAATGGAAGTGATTGGAGCCTATTAATGTTAATTGGAAACTAATTTGATACCTATTAATGTTAATTATGCTAAAAATATTTTCTAACAAATGACATTTGCTCATCATTTCACTAACATCTCTCAAAATATTTTATAGCTGTGAGTGAGGTTAATATTTCCACAAACTAGACATCTGAGGCTTCAATTGAAGCATAAGAACAAGAAAATTTCAATCAAAATTAAGTAAGATATGATTTTTTTTAAAATTGGCTCTGCAGGCTATTACAATAGCTACAGGAAAAATCAAATTTTGCTTGCTCATCACTTCCACCAATTTCTACATTTAATACACCAGCTTTCACCAAAGTCTGAAATAGGGTCTAGATTCGTGATTCCTTTTGATCCTTTGTCAACCCTCATTAAATGACCTCTCATTCATATTTTTTCCACTACAACTATATAAATCCCCCTCTCTCCTCCATTCCAAGAGAGAGAGACACCCTATCTTCTCATCTCTTGAGTTCTAGTGAAATAAAATAGTCTTATCATATCTTGGTCTTCTAAGACTCAAGGTATTGAGTGAGACTCACTCTCCTTCTCCTAGTTCTTCTTTTCTACTCCACCCTTATGACCTCCACTAAGAGTCTCCTCTTCCACTGTGTAGATCTTACATGCAAGTATAATCCCTTTACCTAACTGGTTTTCTATATTACTATGATGAGATTAAGATTAGAGCATTCTAATGTTTATTTAAATTCCTTAAATATGTTTGAATGTTCTTAAATGTTCATATGTGTTCTTCATATGTTCTTGGTTGTTCATCATATGTTCATGTATAATACTAGTTTTGATCTTAAATCCACATAAAATTTGAAAAATATGTTTGTTTCTTAATTCTCTCAAATCCTTGAATCTAAGATATCACTATTCACACACATTAAATTCCAGCAAAGCAATGAACATGCAAATTGATTGACAACATATCGGATGATATGATATGAATGTTGGCCACCATTGTTTAGAAGACCAGTTTCACTAGGCAAGATGGGTGCCTAACACCTTTCCACCTTGTAATATAACCTCTGAGCTTAGATCAAGAGTTGATAGATCAATGTTTATCTTTATAATTTTCAATTTCTAAATTGTAACTAGGAAACAAAACCATGTACTTTATCTTAGATTGTATCTAGGACCAAATTCGTGTGATTTCCTATGATCAATGTACATTTCTTCTCAAATCAATAAAATGATGAATTTTTCTATTTTTATTTTATTATTTATTTCAACAATTAAATAAGTGGCGATTCTATTGTAATCTAAAAGGAAAAATATAATCAGTTGAACTTTCATTTTGAGAGGCAATAACACGACTCTACCCATTCATAAGGATTTGGCTTAACACCAAAAACAGGTGAGGGCGTGGTCTCTCACAATTTAAAAAACAAAAGAACAGCAAAATGGAATATATTTCAAGATTTCACAACTAAAATACATATTATACAATTATAGAAAGGTTCATATAAAATCTACACCAAAAAATTCTACAACTTAGAAAATTGAAATAGAAAAACTATATCTCAAGACTTACAAAACAGTACTAGCTAGCAAAAGCCAATCACTACAAATAGTTTAAACAAACTCTTACTCCCTTCATGTTTGAACAAACTCTTTTTTTCTTATTAATTACATTACAAAAAGATTAGTTCAACAAGGGACATACTATTAATACCAAACAAAGCTCAAGGAGATGAGGAATAGGATGGATTGAAAACAACTTGCTTAGCACAACTAAGCACATCATGAGGCCCTGCTTCTTCTCGGCCAACACCCATAAGATCAAGGTAAGATAAGTAATGGGAGATGATGTTGTTCATGGACTCATTATCACCTTTACCACAAACAAGATCTCCATAGAGCACATTCATGGTAGCTCCAAAACCAGAATCTCACTTTGCTAAGTGTCATTCTTGGTGGGTGTCCAATAACCAGTGAAGACATCATGTGTTGAAGGTCGATGCTCTTTAATTGGCTTCATCCACCTCCAAATTGCAACTTGGAAGGCCAAGGTGGAATTTTGTTGAATGTATTCTGGATGGTTCAACCAATCTACTTTCAAATCTTTACTTGCTTCTCCCTAATTGTAGTTCCTGTTGAAAGCAACAATAAATACAATCATTCGGATTGTGGCATGCAACAAAAGGAGCACTTAGGATTGCAAATTAAACTATATGCATCTTTTAACTAACAAAATGATTGTATTTAGTTTTACCAAAAAGTAGTCTGCACATTTTTTTTCTTCTAGGAATTGGTTACCTAGATTTTGTTTAAAGAATGCATCACTTAGGTACTCATGTTTGAATTATCGTAGAAAATGATTTCTTATCACGTTTCTTAATATGGAAACATAAAACTTTTAACGATGTTTCAACTTAAGATAAAATTGAATGACATAGGATGAGAAAATAATTCAAATGCAAAGATATAAAGAATGTATGATAATTGTTAGTGTGATTGAAATGGTAGGTACCAATAGATAGGTAGAGCACCCCGACCATAGTATGCAACTCTAGGAGCACATGGATGAGCATTTTTGTAGTGCTCATCACAGTAATCTGAGTTGGAATTCATTTCCTTATTATAACATAAACTCCAGTCTACTTGTTCCTTAGTTGTCACTTTATGTCCACCTGAAAAATATCATCCACTTTTACTTTGCATGGACATTGAGTGAGTGAGTGATTATTAGCTATTGCTCATATGTAATTTAACTATATTTTGTTGATCGAGACATTGTGCTTCAAATTAATTTAGTTTCAACGTAATTTGTTTTTTTTAAAGAAAATAATTAGACCATTCTATGAGTAAACACACTTACAAGCCAATTAATGCTTCCGTCATTTACTTTAAAAATGTAGGATTCAAAAAGTATATTAATATTTGAATTAATCTCATCCCATCTTGGCTCCTACTGCCGGAATAATAGAATTTGCTAATTATTTTAGGTTACATTACGAATTTGATCATTTAATTATTGGGTAAAATTCAATTTTGTCACTCAACTAGTAATGTATCATTTTAGTCCCTCAAAGTTTAAAATCGAGTCAATTTCATCCTTAGGAAATTGTCCATTATAAATATTAATAGAATTAAGAGTTGAAATTGATTTGATTTTAAAAATTTTACATTTTTATAATAACCTTTTAACTTGTATTCAATTTTCCGCATTAATTAATTTTTTAAAAAGATGAAATTGATTTGATTTAGATTTATTTTTACTTGATTTTAAATTTTGAAGGACTAAATTGGTATAACCAATAGTTGAAGAACTAAATAACAAAATTGAGGGACCAAATTGACCTTTACCATATAGTTGAAAAATCAAAATATTAATTAAACATTTTTTATAACATTTATTTTCAGTTAAATCATTTTAATAAAATATAATATGTAACAAAGCCGAAATTATACATCAATTCTTAAGAAATTTAATAACTAAACGACATAAAAGGATTAAAAAATTAAAATCCATTTCCAACCATCAAATTAAGCTTTCTTGGTTGGAATATTTCAAACTAAATGTAGATGTTTTTGACATATCAAATAATCAATAATATCTATCTTTAGGTAACCAATTGTTTGGAGAAATTACACTATACCACCTTAAATTGTATCTCTCATTACATTTTTCTCCCTAAACTTTTTGAATTCACATTTTGCATTCTAAACTATATCACCTTAAACTGTATCCCTCGTTACATTTTTCCCCCTAAACTTTTTGAATTCAAATTTTGCATTTTAAACTATGACTCTTGTTACACTTTGCACTCCGACATCAAGTTTGCTATAAACATGGACAGAAAATTATGGCACTGCGTGAAAAGACTCAATTGTTTATTCTCAATCACAAAACAAATAAGAAATTACAATTTGCCACCATAAACTATACTCCCGATTACACTTTGTAACCTAAATTTTGGTTTCCATCCAAGTTAACAACAAACTTAATGTTACGGTGCAAAGTGTAATGAGGTTAATTGTGTGCAAAACGTGTATTTGGAAAGTTAAGGGAGCAAAGTGTAGTATAGGGTATAATTAGGGTGGTAAAATATAATTTTCTCCAAATGTTTACCACCAAACTTATTAGTCGAGCATGAAGTGTTGCATAGTAGTATATAACATTTTTAATCATTTAAGAGAGAGAGAGAGAGAGAGAGAGAGGTAATCAAATGTTTTAATGGGTTAGCAAAAGGTGATTTTTTTTTTAATAAAAAAATTCTTTTGAATAATTTGATAGATGGGGAGGGGATCAATTTGAGCCTATGCCTACAATATAACAAAATTATGTATTCAAACACAATAATACACATTCTGATCAAGTTTACTTACTTAAACCCCTACAAAATTTCAACCCTCACCTATGACATCATCGTCAGACGAAAAAGAAGTCCCTAAACACATTCATATTCAACCCAACCAACAACGCAAAACCCCAAATTGAAGTTCACAAAACAAATACTCTGAAGTCTAAACTTCTCATAGGATATAGCTTCTTAGAAAAAAAAAAAAAAAAAAAAAAAAACTACTTACAGGGGGTTTTGGTGCCAACATGGGCAATAAAAGCAGCGATTTCCTTGGTTCCCATGAAGTTCTAGTTGATGTAGGTAGTACCAAAGCCATAGGGCTAGAAGTGAGCAGAAGCAATGATAAAAGAGTGGTAGTCCCAGAAGCCCTTTGCATGGGTCTCAAGGGAGTTACGGTTTGAGAACATCTTCTCAAGCTGTTCGTTCTGAAAGTAGTCAGAAACGGCCCCTTTGACACAGCATGCGTTTGGTTCATAGCATCGGGAGTCATAATTAGGCGGACGCATGTCGCATCTAGGACAGTTTTTATTAGAGACATATTTTATGTAATTGGCTAATCCTTTGACAAAATGCACTTTACTTGTAATTTGGTAGATCTAGGATGGGTTTAGTACTTCAAGAAACATGCTGTTTAAGCCAAGTATTAAAGCCTTGAAGATTAGACCAAGAAATAAGGGAAGAAAACTGTTCATTAAAGCTCGACAGATACCTCGACAGAAATAGTATCTATCAAGACTTAAGAACGAAGCTTGACAGAAGCTAAATCTGTCAAGATTTACGAAATCAGAATTTCCAAGTTTGATTTTCGACTCATGCTAACATGTATGTGTAGGGTTTTTTTTTCTCATAACCCCAGATATATATAAGGTTTTTTTTATAGGCCGTTATACAAGGAGAACACTTGCAGACTGTGACCTAGTGTCTTATTCTCTCTGCAAAAGTTACTGCGTCTTTTGCGCCTTAGGGTTTTGTAACCAAGTACTTCCAAATCTTCAATGTTGATGAAGTGAAGAACTTTGTAGCCAATAATCTTCTTTAAGTTGGTGAGTTAGTCATGTACTGGGATTCGTGCATCATTAGTTATTCACATATTGGAATCCGTGCAAAAGGGTAGCATTCATATATTGAAGAGTTCAGGGGTTTTGAAGCAGTAGAAAGTTTCTGCTGTAAGTTCATCTATGGGGATTGTAAAGTCTAGGAACAAAGATTTTGTACTAGATCTAAAACTTATCTTTACTATAGTGAACTGTTTTTCGGGAAGGTTTCTCCTTGGGTTTTTTACTGTGAAACTAGTTTGTTTCATTAGTTTTCTTAGGGCATCATATCTTTTCTTATTTACTATTCTGCTGTGCATGATATTGATGTTTGTTTGTTTTAACAAAGTTTATTCATAATAAATCTAATTAAAAACTTAGGTTTAAAACTTGTTAATTCTATCAACCGGTGTCTGAATTTTCCAACAGTCCTTACGCCCAACTATAGTTCCAGATGCCCCCACAAACAATAGCTTCCAGGAGACTCATCACAATTGACAAGCACTAACATAGATGCCAATATTGTCAAGAGTACACACCATTTAAATTTATACTCCATTAATTTTGCATGTAACATTGATTAACAATGGTAAAGACTGGAGAAAAGTCTGAACCTTCACTTATTAAGGAGCTGTAAGAAGAAGTTGCTATTTATAATAAACTGGGTGCGTACTGTGCTAGCTGCTGGGAGAAAGAAATGGAAAGATAGTCAAATTGCAAGTCATAAACTATTGGTTTAATTTAGTCACTATTTAATCCATACCTAATCTGTTTTTATCTTTTATACTTTTATCTTATCAATAAAGGCATCACCTTTTGAATAAAAAAACAAATATTTTCTTTTTTAAAGTAAATTTGAATATACCATATCTACAATAGGTCCATTTAAAGATTTTGGCCATAATTAGTATTCAAATATTAATATTGATAGTTGGATGATGTAGAGGAGTAAGCAACAACCACAAGTACTAGCAATGGACCAGAGACTTGTATAAAAAAAATTTTAATTTAATTAAATTTATAAAAAAAAAAGGCAATGGACCAGATACTTAATTCACGGGTCCCTCCCGTCCTAAAGTGGTTCGCCACTACATAATCTTTTACTTGAGAAGGAATAGAGTTAGAAGAAACACGTGAATTCTGCATTCTAAACTTTAATTAATTTTATGCGCACACAAAAGGAAAATAATTTAAATTAACTATTTAATTTTTGCAAGAAAAAAACCCAAGCGGTCTTTCTTTAGTCTTCACTGGGGCAGAGGTTCTAATTCGGTGTTATGCTAGGCCACAGGCCTAATCTAACCCGACTGGGGCCTCAAAATCCTAACCATTTTTATTTTGAGTAATGATAGTGACGCTTTCAAGAGTGCTGACGGGAATACGCAATCCGCTAGTCAGTCTCGCCTGGACGCCGCCTTTTTGGAGTTCATAGCCACGCCCCTCGCGTAGCAGCATTAAGCTGACGGATGACGTCGATGATCCAGGGATAATGACCTTGGCTGAAGGGGTCCTGGGTGACGACCTTTATGAAGACGTACGTAAGCTGACGACATGGTAAGTTGACGACATTAGGGGCTGACGACCTTGGGGAGTAAGACCTGAAGGAATAGTCCAGCTTTCATTTTTGGCCTACCTTGACCTGTGTGTGAGCATGGGAAAGTCCCTACGCTACCCGGTCAACTTTGGTCTAAAAGATCCCTATAAGGAAAAGAGTTCTATACGATATGCACAGTTCCGCAAATTGCTCTCCTAAAAGGAAAGTAATCCCCCACCAAGGCGTTTATTTCGGCTCTACACCACTATATAAACCCCGGAAACCCTCATGACAAAAGGTACGCACAACTATCCCAACTCTGGCACTCTAGAGTTGTTCGAGATACTAACTTGACCTTCGGAGGGTTTTTGGCCGGCACCACACCGGTGCTCTCCTGTAGGTCACTTTGTTTTCCCTTTGCAGGTGTTGACTCGTGCTGGAGAGTGCCCGCGACCTACTGGTGTTATCCTCGGCATCATCAGTTGGCGCCGTCTGTGGGAAAGAAGACGAGAGCGTAGAAAAGATATCTAGCCCTCGCTCTACCCCTGAGACTAAAGGTTGCATGGTACTCACCAGATCGATGGCAACAATCAACAACCAAGGTGACGAACCGCACGTTACAGCGCTAGAAAGGCAGGTCCAGACGCTGGCCGCTGCCGTCGAACGACTTACCAAACAGAACCACGACTTAGAGGAGCAACTACGGCAGATGACCGCGCAACAAAGTGCGCCAAGGAGGACCAGGAAGTAGCAAGCCCGGAAGGGAGGAACGCCGTCAGGCCTGAAGGTAGCACCGCGCCCACAAGGTTGGAGCGGCCAGAGACAAACCTACCATCTGCCTCGGACTCCCTACCGCCTCACATTACAGCCGAGATGCAGGAAATGAGAGAACCATGGATGCGATGATGAACGCCCTCAGAGGACGGGTGTCCAGCAACCTAGACGACCTAGTCCATAGAACGGATTCGCCCTTCACAGCATTGGTAAATTCGTGTCCCGTTCCTCCAAAGTTTCGCATGCCCCATATGGAGAACTACGACGGATCCAAAGACCCGCTGGACCACCTGGAGTCTTTTAGAACCCTGATGCACCTTCAGGGTGTACCCGACGAAATCATGTGCAGGGCTTTCCTCACCACCTTGAAGGGGCCCGCAAGGGATTGGTACACCAGGCTGACGCCCAATTCAATCGGCACTTTCAAGGAATTGGGTGCACAGTTCGTGTCACACTTTATTGGGAGTCATCGACGCAAGAGGTCTATTACGTGTATACTAGGCATCAAGCAGCGAGAGGGCGGAACATTAAGGTCCTATATAGCCCGCTTCAACAAGGATCCCTCTCGATAGACGAAGCAGATGATAAGATACTCGTGGCAGCGTTCACGAATGGGCTACGAGAGGGTAAGTTCTTGTTCTCTCTATGCAAGAACGACCCGAAGACTATGTCTGACGTATACTATCGGCGACGAAGTACATGAACGCGGAGGATGCCTTGCTGGCCAGAGACGACTATAAGCCAAGAAAAAGGGAAAGACAGGAAGACACGAGACCCGACAACGGACGAAAAAGGGGGAGAACCAAGAGAGGTCGAGATGATCGACGACCTAAGCCGCCTACAGGAAGGTACACAAGCTTCACCCCACTTAACGCACCCCTTGACCAGGTGCTAATGCAAATCAGAGATGAGGAAGCTTTAGCCTTTCCCGGCAAGCTGGGAGACCCCAGCAAGAGACCAAGAGACAAATACTGCCGTTTCATCAGGACCATGGCCATGATACCGCTGATTGCTACGATTTGAAACAGCAAATAGAGGCTCTCATTAGGCGAGGACGGCTGCGGAGGTTCGTCAACACGGAGAGGCAGACCTGCCGCAAAATCAAGCCCTAGGCAAGATAACGAACGACCCAGGCAACCTGCCAGAGATATAAGGATGATCGTAGGAGGAACCACGACTGTTGGGTCATCCAAGAAAGCCCGAAAGACTTACCTCAGAATGGTTCAGAATGTCCATACGGCAAGTTCCGCGCTAGGAAGGTCACAAATCGACAATCCCCTCTTCGAATTTCCAGAAAGAGACGCCCGACGCCTTCACCACCCCCATGACGACGCCATCGTCGTCACCATACAATCAGGGGATTATAACATACACCGAGTCCTTGTAGACAACGGTAGTTCGGCGGACATCCTCTATTATCCCGCCTTCCAGCAGATGGGAATTGGAAGAGAGCGACTAATTCCGACTGACGCCCCGCTCGTTGGCTTTGGAGGAGCAAGAATATTCCCACTTGGTACTGTTACTTTGACAGTAACCATTGGAGATTACCCACAGCAGGTCACTCGGAACGTGACATTCCTAGTAGTTGACTGTTCGTCGGCTTACAATGCCATCATAGGGCGACCTACCCTCAACTCATGGAGGGCGGTGACGTCACATACCACCTAATGATGAAGTTTCCTACTGATTATGGAGTTGGTCAATTAAGGGGGATCAGGTGTCCGCGCGCGAATGTTATGTGGCTATGATGGAGATGGACAATCACGTCCTGGCCATAGAGGAGCGTCGGGTGGCGACGGAACCTGCCGAGACTTGAGGATGTCCTTCTCGACGAAGCCCCCCGGAGCGAACAACCAAAATCGGCACCCTAGCCAGCCCGACGGTACGTCTAGAACTTGCGATCTTTTTGAAAGAAAACCGGGATGTGTTCGCATGGAGCCACGAAGACATGCCAGGATCGATCCATCGGTCATGGTGCACAGGTTGAACGTGTCGCCATCTTTCCCGCCTGTCCGACAGAAGAAAAGAACCTTCGCCCAAGAGAGGGATCAAGCGGCAGCAGAAGAGGTCCGTAAACTACAAGATGCGGGATTTATCAGGGAAGTGTACTACCCTGACTGGTTAGCAAATATCGTGATGGTCAAGAAGAACGACGGGAAATGGAGGATGTGCGCCGACTTCACGGACTGAACAAAGCGTCCCCCAAGGATAGCTATCCCCTCCGCGGATCGACGCCCTGGTGGATTCTACGGCCAAACATCAGTTACTTAGCTTCATGGATGCATTCTCCGGGTATAACCAGATCCGGATGGACGAAGCTGATCAAGAGAAAACTTCGTTCGTAACAAGCCAAGGCCTCTTTTGTTACAAGGTTATGCCCTTCGGCCTGAAGAACGCTAGCGCCACCTATCAGAGGCTTATGAACAGATGTTTGCGCGACAGATTGGGAGGAACGTCCAGGTATGTCGACGACATGCTGGTCAAAAGCCAAAGGGAAGAAGTCCATTTGGAGGACCTGAAGGAGACATTTGATACTCTGCGCTCCTACAACATGAAGCTCAACCCAAGCAAGTGTGCTTTTGGAGTGACGGCCGGAAAGTTCTTGGGGTACATGGTGTCCCAAAGAGGGATCGAGGCCAATCCAGACAAGATTCAGGCCATTATGAGAATGCCCCCCCCAAAATATCAAGGAAGTACAAAGCCTCACGGGGAGGATTGCCGCGCTCAGCAGATTTGTATCAAAAGCTGCGGACAGATGTCTACCTTTCTTCCGAACGTTGAAAAAATCCTTTGAATGGACCCCCGAGTGTCAACAAGCGTTCGAAGATTTGAAGGCCTACCTCTCTTCACCGCCGTTGCTAAGCCCTTCCCAACCAGGAGAAACTGTTCCTCTATCTTGCCGTTTCCCCAGCAGCTGTCAGCGCGGCCTTGATTAGAGAAGATGATAAGGTCCAACGACCCGTGTACTACGCAAGCAAGGCGCTACACGGTGCAGAAGAGAGATATCCCCCTATGGAGAAGCTCGCCTTCGCTTTGGTTACAGCAGCCCGTAAGCTGAAGCCATATTTTCAAGCCCATACAATAGTCGTCCTAACTGATAAACCCTTGCGGCGAGCAATGGGCAGCCCTGCGGCCGCCCGACGAATGGCGTTATGGTCGTAGAACTAAGCGAGTTCGATGTACAATATCGCCCCCGTATTGCCATCAAGGGACAGGCGGTGGCCGACTTCATTGCTGAGTTCACTAGCGCGGAAGGCGAAGAGGAAAAGAATCCCCAATGGAGCATTTTCACTGACGGGTCGTCCAACAAGAAGGCTGGCGGGGTAGGGGTCGTACTTAACTCCCCGGAAGGCGACGAGCTCAAGTGTATGATCCGCCTCGATTTCCCTACAACTAACAATGAAGCTGAGTACGAAGCCCTAATAGCAGGTCTAGACCTTGCTCAAGTTGTAGGGGCCGCAAACGTAGTTGTTCATTGCGACTCCCAAGTCTCACAAGCCAGGTAAACGGTGAATACGAATGCAAGGGCGAAAGAATGAAGAGGTACTGGGAGCAGGCAAAAAAGAGAATGGAGGGGCTGCAAGCAAAGATAATCCAAGTCCAGAGAAGGAAACGAACATGCTGACCGACTTTCCAAAGCCGCGTCTGCAGACCCTATGGCCACCCGTTGACGAGGTACTTTCTTTTACTCAGTTTTCACCATTAATTGACGCGGTCTGCATACAGGAGATTGGTTCCGAAAACGATTGGACCACGCCCTTGATCTCCTACCTAAAAGATGGCACGTTGCCTGACGAAAAGGAGGCTGCCAGAAAGTTGAAGGTCCGGTCTGCACGTTTCGTCTTGATAAAGGACGTCCTCTACAAAGGGGCTTTCTCGGCCATACCTGAGGTGCGTGGGCCCTGAAGAAGCGAGCTATGTCATGAGAGAAGTACATGAGGGGATATGCGGCAACCACTCCGGATCACGGTCGTTGGTACAGAAGTTGGTTCGGGCCGGTACTATTGGCCGACGATGCAAAATGACGCCCAGGTTTATGTGAGGGCTTGCGACAAGTGTCAAAGATTCAGCAACATCATTCGACAACCGGCGGAGGGATTGACCCCCATAACTGCCCCGTGGCCATTCGCACAATGGGGATTAAGATTCATGGGACCGTTCCCGATGGCAGCACGACAGCTGAAGTTCCTCGTCGTAGGCATCGATTACTTCACCAAATGGTTGAAGCTGAAGCCCTAGCCACCATTACTGAGAAGAATATAAGGGGTTTTGTATGGAGAAACATTGTTTGCAGGTATGGGATTCCAAGAGTCTTAATTTCAGACAACGGCAAACAATTTGACAACGCCTCCTTCCGAGCCTTCTATCAGAGTTAGGAATCAAGAACCACTATTCCTCCCCGGCCCATCCTCAGGCAAACGGACAAGTGGAAGTAACCAACCGATCCTTGCTCCGAATCATCAAGACTCGGCTCGAGGGGGCAAAGGGAGTATGGCCCGAGATGCTGCCGAGCGTGTTATGGGCATACAGAACGACGGTACGAACCCCACGGAGAAACCCCGTTCCAGCTGACATACGGAAGTGAAGCGGTCATTCCGGCCGAGATAGGGCTCACAAGCTATAGGGTGGCCAACCACGACGAGGAAGAAATGACCAAGAGCTTCGTTTACAACTGGACCTAATTGACGAAGTAAGAGCGGTAGCCGAGCAGAGACTCGCGCGTTACCAAGACCTCGTGAGCAAGCACTACAACTCCCGAGTCAAGCACCGAGACTTCAAAGTCGGAGATCTTTTTTAAGAAAAGTGATGGGCGCAGCCAGAATATCCCGCGCAGGAAAGCTCGGCCCAAACTGGAAGGACCATACAAGGTCGTATCATGGCAAAGAAAGGGCACCTACCACCTGGAGACTCTGACGGCAAAACTACGACATCCTTGGAACGCCGAGCACCTCAGAAAGTACTATCAATAGAAGATGACAAGCAGAACGTTACTCCTCGCTACCAGTTTAATCCTTAATTTGTCTTAACATTTCTTGCTTACAGTACATTTTAAAGTCCATGGGCTTTAAGTTAATCTTTTCTATTTTGAACAATATTTTATTTATGCTTTCATCACAATAAGAGGAGGTCCATTCAGAAACGACTAGTAAATTTCTTATGTCTTGAAGAAAACAGAAAGCTTTCTACAATTAAGTCCACAAGTTGGACGACCTAATGGCAAGTCCACAAAGTGGACGGCTTCTTATATGTCCACAAAGTGGACGGACTACTTCTAAGTCCACAAAGTGGACGGACTACTTCTAAGTCCACAAAGTGACGGCTCACTCCTAAGTCCACGAGTGGACGGACAACTTCTAGGTCCACAAAGTGGACGGCTTATTTCTAAGTCCACAAAGTGGACGGACTACTTATAAGTCCACAAAGCTGACGGACTTCCTCTAAGTCCACATAGTGGACGGCTCATTTCTAAACCCACAAAGTGGACAACCCAGTCTAGAGAACAGCGAGGTGACGATGTTAAGTCCAATTGACGGCATGATACGTTGACTGACGACGTTGTTCTTAGAATGACAGGCAAATTGCGAAATGGATACATCAGGTTAAATCGTTGAAAGAAAAAAGCTGACGTCGTTAGGAAACTACAGGCATACAATTAAGTTGTCCAACGCGTCACCATGAAACTGACGACATGACAAGAAGACCCTAAGTTCTCATGAAGAGAAGTTGACGCCGTCATCAGCACAAAACTTGATATGAAAAAGAAAAAAAGAAAATATATATGTATATCGTCACCCTTAAGCTGACGAGATCATCGCAGAGTTTTTGCCTACAACAAAAAGCACGACTTACGAAGCTGACGGTTTGGAGCTCAAGCCGACGTGCAGGCTGACGCCGTAGTATCTGATGCCATCAAGAGGATTGATGAGCAAGAAACTTTTCAAAAATAGTGGACAGGCTGACGTTGTTTTCTTTGTGGCATGAAACAATTAAGCAACGCCGTCATCTATAAGCAACGGAATCATTATGATTTAACAACAAATAAAGAAAATATGCTTCGAACACAAGGCAAAATTTAAGATTAGCGTAAACATTGTCTTTACATAAGCCCAGGAAAATGGGCGACAATAATACAGCACCGTCTACATTCAAAAAAAAAAGGATAATAATAATATAAAAATAAAAAGGGGGGTCGTCAGTGTCCTCCGTCATCTTCAACATTAACAGGCTGGGCGCCGAGAGAGAAGGGCTGACGGCATTAGGATCGACATGAGGATCTGCTGGAGTCAAAGTAACGGACGGATCGGCAGCTGGTTGAGCCAAGACGAAGCTGTTGTCCCTCTGACTATTGTCGTCAGCTTCTTCATTGACGGTGTCACCATGCGCGTCGGAGGAATGGATTCATCCATTGAAATCCTCGCAAGTCCAAATCAGGATAGGCAATTTCATCACCTGCTTCAAGCAATCCTCGAACCCGTCACCATAGTAGGCGGCACAAGAGTCAATGAAGGCTGACGAATCTTTGAACTCCGTCACAGCATCGTTCCTAGCCGTCTCTACTTGAAGAAGGATGGACCTCACTCCTTCTCCGCCGTCACTTTGGCCTCCGTTTCAAGCTCCCGACGGCGGGTCTCCTCCGTCAGCTTCTCCTTGTAACCCTTCAGCTCCTCACCAAGATACGGTTCGCATCCTATACTGAAGCTGGCCATCATCAGGTTCTTGACACGCTCCGCAGACGGGTAATCACCCCTTCTTTAGCAGAGCACCGGCGTGACAGGGCCTTCATGCGAACCATAGCCTGGAAGCAAAAAGGAACAAGACAACGTCAGGGCACAAAATGACTCGGACACCAGAAGTTGAAAACGAAGCTTACCCTGGTAAGGTCAAAAAGGCCTGACCCTTTATCTCGTCAACACCCTGCTCGGCAAGAGGGTCCATTTCATCGTCCTTCAAAATGGAATCCGTCACCTCTACAGCGTAGTCCTTGTGAGTTAACAGACGGCGCACGAATCCTTGAACGATGGGCCCTGACGAGGTCATCAGACCCTTGCCTGCCCCATGAGCAGTCCTGGGAGGAGACGGCCTTCGAGAAGACGTGTCCCCGGGAGTGGGGGCAACTTTTTTCCCCTGACGGTCATCCCTGCCGTCACCTTTCCTCTTAGCTCCGACCTTTCCGACGGGTCTAGGAGCTGACGGAGGAGTTGACTCGCCCCCAGTCCTTTCCACTGCTTCTTCTTAGCTGCCGCCGCAGCTCTGACCCTTTGCCTGGCTGACTCCATTTCTGCGAAAACAAAGATTAGAAGAAAACACGTCAGGTTAAAGACAAGAAGCTGAAGGATACTCACGACGGCGGGAATAAGCGTTCAGTCTGCAGGCTTCCTCCGTCGGCTCAGGTCCACCACAGTACAGGTGAAGAGTGTCTAAGGTAATTAGGTCTCGACACTTCCTCTTGTCCAAGGGGATGGCCGTCACTCGACGAATGAAAGCCTCTTGTTCCGCGGATATGCGTGGGCGGTTGTTAGCTGCAATGAAAAGTGACGGGTTAGGACAGCAAATAAGTAGACGAAGCGAGAGGGCCGACGGTATTAACCTGAATCTCTAACATAAGCCCAAGTATTGTCAAAACCATTGGGCATCGTCTCCCACTCCTCTGGACGACATACCCAGTTCGTCCCTTCTACAAAAAAGTATCTGCTGCCCACTTCCACTTCGTGGAGTCGGCCATGTCGGACACTAACTTCAACTCCTTGTCCCTCACCGCAAAATGGTACACTCCCTTTGACGAGGAAATGTGCTGAGGACGATACAAAAAAAGAACTCGTCCAACGTCAGCTGACGGTTCCCACCACTCAGACGACCCCACAGGATCTCAGCGCCAATGAAGGTTCGCCAAGCATTGGGGGCAATCTGGCTGACGGATATCCCCAGAAAGTTGGCCAGCTGACGGTGTAATGCCGTCAGCGGCAGCCTTAGTCCGGCCGCGAACATGGCGTCATACATGCCAACGTCGCGGTCCGTCCGGAGTAGCACTTCTCACCCTCCTCTGGAAGGCGAATGGGATATCGTCAGGTATTTGATAACGAGCCCGCAAGCTTTTAAAAACATTTTCTGACATCGTGGGGAAAATTGTTGACGGACCACTCTGAGGGTAAGATGAAGGGACGATCATCGCCAGAGGACCCCGAGGTGCTCTCTAAGGCTTCCTCGTCGCCGTCACTCACCCCCGTCACGAAACCCTTGACCTCCGTCGCCTATATCACCGCTCACCTCACTTCCCCTTGAGCTCTCTATATCACTGTCAGATGGAGTCGACGAGTCTCTCTCTGACGACCGGATAGGCCCTCTGCGGGCTCACGACCTGATGGGAAACCTCGTCGTAACCCGCTCCGTCGCGGATCGACGACTGGTCACTGGCGTCTCCCTAGACATCTGACTACCTACAAACGACGGTTTTCTTTCTAAGATCCTAGGCCGACGACTCCACTAAAGGGCGACGCTAAAAAAATATATAATAAGTAGAGTATCGTAACTTACGTGTAGGAGGACGGTCTCAAGAAGCTGACGGCTGAACGATTGACGATGTGACAAGGCTGGAAGTGACGGATTCGTTCTCTCAAGATGGACCAGGCGAAAAGTAGAAAAAGGTAAACAGTGAAGTATATATATAGGAGAGAGAAAGCTCGGAAGATGAAGCGACATACTCGTCAGATGCGGAGCCAATCATCTCATAACACGTGTCCCACCATTAAATGAAGATGGCACAGACTACCACGCACGAGCCGTTTCCCAGTAACAGAAACTCCATGACCCGTCACTCTTATATGACGGGACAATGGAGTGGGGGGCAGCTGATAGTGACGCTTTCAAGAGTGCTGACGGGAATACGCAATCCGCTAGTCAGTCTCGCCTGGACGCCGCCTTTTTGGAGTTCATAGCCACGCCCCTCGCGTAGCAGCATAAGCTGACGGATGACGTCGATGATCCAGGATGACGACCTTGGCCGAAGGGGTCCTGGGTGACGACCTTTATGAGACGTACGTAAGCTGACGACATGGTAAGTTGACGACATTAGGGCTGACGACCTTGGGGAGTAAGACCTGAAGGAATAGTCCAGCTTTCATTTTTGGCCTACCTTGACCTATGTGTGAGCATGGGAAAGTCCCTACGCTACCCGATCACTTTGTCTAAAAGATCCCTATAAGGAAAAGAGTTCTATACGATATGCACAGTTCCGCAAATTGCTCTCCTAAAAGGAAAGTAATCCCCCACCAAGGCGTTTATTTTGGCTCTACACCCTATATAAACCCCGGAAACCCTCATGACAAAAGGTACGCACACTATCCAACTCTGGCACTCTAGAGTTTTCGAGATACTAACTTGACCTTCGGAGGGTTTTTTGCCGGCACCACACCGGTGCTCTCCTGTAGGTCACTTTGTTTTCCCTTTGCAGGTGTTGACTCGTGCTGGAGAGTGCCCGCGACCTACTGGTGTTATCCTCGGCATCATCAAGTAACTACACCCTAAACCTTTGTTAGTTTTTAGACCCTTTAACACAATATGTTTAATCTAATATTAAGTCAAGTTGATTAACAAGTTTGTTAATTAGATCTAAGTTAAACCAATATGTGTAAAATAGATATAATGAACACACAGATCTAATGACCCCGGAAACCTAACTGGTAAAAAACTTGGAGAGGATTTAACTTAACTATTCTCAAGGCAAAAACAGATCCATTATGAAAAAATTGAAATTTGTACAATAAGACTTAAACCACTATCATCTTATTGCTACCTCGTGTAGAAAATTTACTATCACAACCACGTGACAGCTCCGTATTCACAGACTACTTCTTTCCTTGATTTGCATCAACCACAAGTTCTCCTACTTGTGACTTTGAGACTCCACTCAAAAATTTCAGATCTTCTTAAAAATTCTTTATGCAGCAACTGAAGCAATCATCAAGTTCTTGACGTGAATCTTCATCTTGATAACTCTATGTATGTGTATGAAGGTAAACACCTCTCAGATATCCCAAAAGATTCAACACATAACTCAACAAAGACCTCTAAAACATAGCTAGAGTTTTTCCTTTTATACTTGGAGTGAAATACTTAACTCTACACGTCATATGGGCTTAGGCTGGTTTAAGAATTCTACAAAAAATTACTGATGCACGACTTTCGATTGACTAATCGAGTCTAACTTTCGATCAATCGAGTCTTGTAAATATTGAATAGTAATTCCTGCAATTACTTAATTCCAAATTTTACATCAATCCAAACTTTGAGTAAGCCTAAACCTAGACTTTATGTTTTGATCATGGTTTGCCAACAAATACAAAGTGAAGTTCTAATACATTAGTTCCTAAAGTCTTAGAACCTAACAACCTTGTTTAACAAATTCAGTTCATTCATTGATTAACTTGATGGGAAAATTCTTAGTTTACATACTTGCAATTTTAAATCTTATATGGTAGACTAAACAAATGTGAACAATGTAAACCTATAATTATCTAACTTTATAATTTAATAATACATTAATTTTAAATATGAAATAAAAATTAAAATTCACCCTACCATGGACATAAAATTTTTTATGCCCCCATGGATCAAACCTGTCTTCTCCCCCATTTTAGGGAGACAGAAGTACCATCCAAACTACAGGGTTCCAAAAGTAAAATTTTTGAGGTTAAGGTTTTTTTTTTTTTTATTCAACTTATTCAACACATCACAAGAGGAAAGGTTTAAGTGTTTAAACACGTGCATAGTGGATTCTAGTTTCGGGTGCATTACAAATTCACGAGTGAAAACTTTTGCTCTTTCCCTTAAATAATTTTTTTTTTTTAAAGAGCCATTATTTTTGTTCAAAGAAAATGATGTTGAAACCCCTAAAGATATTATTTGCGTGACCATGTAGTTATTGTTTGATATATGGTTTTATATGATTATAAAGCTTTCAGTTCGCCATGTAGTTATTGTTTGATATATGGTTTTATATGATTATAAAGCTTTCAGTTCGCCTATAAACACATTTCTTTTCACACATATATTCACACTCTACTTAAGCTGTCCACACGATAACGTCTCACCCTTTACATTTCAAAACACAACTTTTTTAAGAAATCACTTTTTGAAACTATTATCAAACGTTTATTTTATATTTGCGGCCTCAAAAAGAGCATTTCGGCTTCTACAAGCCAAAACAAACACACACTAAAGCATATATATTAACTTAGGCACTAATCACAAGTTGACTACTCTTAAGCAAGACATAGATTTAGGTGTGAAGAGGGGTGTCCCGAACATTATTCTAAATATTTTTCATCCAATTTTCGCTACAATTAAATAAATTAATAAACAAAAGCCCCTATATTTCACTAGAATAAAAGGGAAACCGTAATTATAACAGAGAGGGACACGGAGAAAGACCAATATGTGCTTCTGTGCCAGAGTGGACTTGGGGAGTGATGGTCTACGTCAACTGGTATATTCATTCACATTCACATATGGAATTCACAGTTTACACACCAATAATTCTTCTCTAAGGGGAAGTAGGGATTCTAATTATTCGATGGGCCAATACGGAAGTAAATCAGTTTCTAAGGTTTTAAAAAATAGGAATTAAAGAAATACAAAACAAAAAAATATTTATACTAAATAAAAATCTCATCTCAGTCAGAAAGTTTTGAAAATCTTCATGAGGAAAATTCCTTAAGCCTTCAAGGACCTTTCTTTTGTTGTTTTCTTTTTTTCCCTTTTAAATACCATTCCAACAATGAATAAACCCGTTAATTAGCATTCCATAGAAATCTTGAAGATTTCTTTTGCCAATTGGGGGCATGTAAGAGTTCCAATAATAGCATTATTTCTTCTTTTCTTTTCTTTTCTCTTAATATTAGACCAAAATAAAGGCGCAATAAACAAAGAAGCGCAGAAGTGGGAGATCAGAGAGATTGCTTGAAATATTTAATATTCAAAGATTTCACAACCAAATGCATATTGAATAATTACAAGTTCACAACCATACTATGTTTCATATGCAATATTCCAAGACTGAAAACAAAAATATATATATCTCAAAAATTACACGACATTAGCAAGAGACAGGCAAATTAAGTCAACACAAGTGTAGATCTCCAAACTAGTTTAGCTTTATACGATGGAAGACAGTTGATAGATTTTATATCCTATTCCCACCTTCACGTTTGAACCTTCCTTCTGTAATTTAATACGAAAGAAGACAGTTTGATAGATTCTATAACTTCATACCAAGGAAGACAGTTTGACAGGCAAAGTTAATGCTTTAACTGACAAAAGGATTAGCTCAAGAAAGAAGGGGCTATCTATCAACAAAATACATGTAGGTTCAACCGTTCAAGGAGGAGGAAGAGGATGGATTGAAAGAAACCTGTTGAGAACAACTAAGCAATTCATGAGGCCCAGCTTCTTCTTGGCCAACACCCATAAGATCAAGGTAATATAAGTAATGGGAGATGATGTTGTTCATGAACTCGTTATCATCTTGGCCGCAAACAAGATCTCCATAAAGCACATTCATGGTAGTGCCAAAACCAGGAACCCGCTTGGCCAAAGTATCATTCTTAGTGGGTTTCCAGTGACCAATAAAGACATCATGTGCTGAAGGTTGATGCTTCTTCACTGGTGTCATCCACCTCCAAATTGCAACTTTGAAGGCCAAAGTAGCATTTTGTTCAATATATTCAGGATGGTTCAACAAATCCACCTTCAAGGCGCTACCGGCTTCTCCATAATTGTAATTCCTGTTGAAAGCACCAAGATAGAAACTTGTTTGGATTGTGGTATATATGTAACTATGAATTAACTTACAACAGATTCTTCAGGGGTTGGAAACGAAAGACACGTATATACAAGTCTTGGGGTTTTGTAGACAAAAATGTTTACGTCTTTTAACTAACGAAATGCCCATATCCAGTTTTACCAAATATTTGGTTGCATATGCTTTTATCAAAGATCTTTTACCGATTGTAAAGGATTTTTTTTTTAATGTTTCTTTAACAAATATACATACAACTTCCAAAGTAGTTTTAACTTTAGGACAAAATCGAAGATGTGAAAATAATTCGAATGCAAAGATTTAAAGGATGTACTGATCATTGCCAATGAGATTCAATAGGTAAATACCAATAGATAGGTAGAGCACCCCGGCCATAGTATGCAACTCCAGTAGTGCATGGATAAGTGCTTTTGTATTGCTCATCACAATAATACGAGCTGGAATTCATTTCCTTGTTATAGCATAAACCACAAGTGAATGGTTCCTTGGTGGCCACTTTAGATCCACCTAAAAAATATCATCCACATTTACATTGCATGGAGATTGAGTGAGCAAAGGGTCATTGATTGTAACTCATATACAAAATTATAAAAAAGCCATATCATCATACGTTGTATTCCAAAAAATTCATTTAATCTCAACCACTTTTTTTTTCCTTAGGAGAAAAGAACCTACTTAAAACACTATCAGTAGATTCAGTTTAAGCCTAATGCTTATTTCTCTTTATTTGAAAATGACAGAATCAACAACTAAATTAAGGGTTGACTTGAATCATAATTCTCATCCTAACTCAGCCATAAACAATATATATTGTTAATCTTTTCATCAAATTAACACGTAATAAGCCCAAATTATACCTCTTGTAGTATCAATTCTTAACAGATTAATTAAGTAAACGCCAAGAAAGAATTAAAACTTACCCGCCTTTTTTAACACAACTTCCTCAAATTAAAGTTTGCTTGGTTTGGATATTTCAAACTGAAAGTGCTTTTTCTATTATTATCGAATTATCAATTATGATGCTCATTTCAATAAGATTTTATTCGTATTTCAGTATTAAAAACTCTTAATGTTAACCTTAATTATCTTATCTTTAAGTAACCATATATTAAACTATTAAATTTAATTAGAGAGAGATTAAAAAAAACATTTATCATATTTTTTAAGATTTATTCTACTTGAAACAATCCAAAGCAAACAGTTACCATGTAAAACCTATAAACTCAAACCCGGACACAAAATAAGTCATCAAACATGTATTTTAGAAAGCAGGAACTTTTATCTCATACAATTAATCTAACAACACATCCAATTTCACATTGAAGTAGACGACTCTGAGTGATGACTAGTTCTGCCTACTGCCTACCATTTTTTACAGACTTTTTTTTTCCACCACTTGCAGTCAATCTTCAACAAGTTGTAAAATTGAGTGTGTCGGCAATATTGTTATAACTCACAGGACGTTTTGGTAGCAACATGGGCCAGAAAAGCTGCTAGTTCCTTCATTCCCAAGAGTTTCCGGTAGGTGGTACCAAAGCCGTAAGGCTGGTAATCAGCAGAGGCAGTGATAAAGGACTGGTAGTCCCAGAAGCCCACTTCATGGGTATCAACCTCAAGTGAGTTACGGTTTGAGAAAATGCTCTCAAACTGTGAGCTCCGGAAGTAGTTAGAAATAGCCCCGCCACAGCATGTGCTGACATGCCTTCTACAGAAGCGACACGCAACATCTGTTTCGTATGATGGCTTCACAAAAGACTCCTCACAATTCACAAGCAGTACTAATAATATCAAAGCCGTTGTCAAGAGTAGTACAGACCAATTGTAAGCCATTTTTGCGTGTAATAAGTAAACAAGGGTGGTAAAGACTGGAGAGTGGAGAGAGGTTTGCACCTTCACTAAAGAAGGAGACTCTATATAAGAACTATATGGAAGCCTTAAAGAACCAATCTACAGCAACACAGTTGAGGTAACTGAATTTTGGTGTTGATGATGCTTGAGAAATCCTAACAAGGTTTGATCATTTCGAGGTGGTTTGTGTCAATAGGGAAGCCAATAATGCTGCTTATCCCTTTTGCAAAAGGGATAAGCAGCATTATTGGCTTCTGAAAGGGAAAGATGGTCAAGAGCAAAGTCATCAAAAATAAATTTTAACTTAACCATTAATAAGTGTACCAAATCTCTCAAAAAAAATTCGTGTACCTAATCTCTTTTTGTTTTTTATTCTAAAAAGCAAATCTATTATAGTTTTTGACAATTTAATTAGAATCATTTTTTTTAAGGTACAAGAAGGAAATAAAAACATTATAACTCATTCAATGAACTCTTAGATTTAACAAATTAATTTATAGACTTGGCGGGTCCCGCGCCTCCACTTGCCGAGCTTTTGCTTTCTTTTTTCTTCTTTGGTTCTTACTTTAAGGGACAAGAAACACGTGAATGCTAAAGTTTGTTCTTAAATTATTTAATTTTTGAACCAATTATGATACAATCATCAAAATTTTCGTAGAAAATTTCACACAATCTCGCATGCATGTACTAGTTACTACTTCACTTGAGTATATCATACAACGGTTAAAAAAATAAATATGGATTATTTGAACAATTCGATGCCTATAAGCATATTATTGGGTTCAATTATGACTAAATTGCAATTTGTACATTTACGTTTGGAAACTTTTTTTGATTTTGTACCCTAAAATTTTAAATTTTAGATTCTTATTACTAATGTTACGAATTGTTTTAATTTAAGTCTTTTTGTTAATGTTGTAAGTGCACAATTGCACCTGAACCCAAAGACAATCACGGGCTTAGGCCCAATGAGCCTTAAACAATAAAACTTGTAGAGTGTGGGCTTCCAATCTAGGTTAGAGGTACTGAGAACTTGATAACAGGCTAAAAGTTACAAACACTTGTAAATAACAAATGATCATTGCAAATAGGCCTCCTCGAACATAAGCCGAGGACTACTTCTGTATTATTTCTCTTTCTTTCTTAAAAGTTACGATTCTTAATTTCTTTCTTAGATACCGACCCCCCCCTTTCTCTGGCGTTCATCCCCCTTAAATACTTCTTTTTCTGATGCTTTATCCACGTGTTGCTCCAACCCCCTCCCTCCTAGATATTTCTTTTCTTAGTACCTTTGAATAGTGACCAGAAGTTTCAGTTCTACTGTTCAGGGGTCACTTCCCCATTAATGCGGCCAGGGAGGTAGGTGCAGAGTCTTTAATGTGGTGGTGACAGCCTTTTCTTTTGGTATTTTTCTAACACTGGTGTACCTCGAAGATTCAGGGTTTCCCCCTTTAACCATTAGTCTTTCCAGAGTTGTGCCTTAACCTTCATAATAAAGCTCTGAGTTCCCTTGGATCTGTCCGAGGAGAAGCTCGCCCTCGGCTATATCCTCGAAACCTCGGCGTATGGGCCAATTCACAGAGTTAACAAATTCTTAACTCTGGAGCAGGTCGGCCCTCCATACTATAGTCCAAAGGCCCATATGCCCACTTGGGTCCTTTTACTCCCCACAATAGCCCCTCAAAACTCTATTTTTCATTATCCGAGGAGAAAAATAGGGTTTTGATCCAAGGAGGACTTACCCCACACGTTTTGTAAATAATTGCACGTGTGGAGACCGTTTCACGTTCCAGAAGATGCCACTTGGCGGTTTTATTTTCAAAAACGCACGCATTTATTACCGTAAGTTACGTCTTGTCCCCCACGTTCAACGGTGAGATGAACATCCAACGGCCCTTATTACTCCATGAAAATTTGGGCGGGACAAATGTAATTTTGAGGCCGCTTCCCGCACATCGTGACGCTTCGGGAACCTGCGCCTTCATTTATTTCTTCAGAGGCTAATCCCATCAAAACATCAGTAATCACCTTTTGTCTGCACAAATTCGTGGAAATTCGTACAACTTCAAATTTGTAAGTGATTATTCCTTTTCCTTAACCCATTCTCCTCGGATCCCGTCCTCGGCTCCCCTTCTAATGTTTTTCCCTCTTAGAACTTAGTCTTTCGTTCCTTTCTAATGGGAAAGTTTATGTGTCTAGTTGATACCGCCGCTGGGATGGAAGGTTTTAGAGCTAAGTATAACATTCTCAGCGACGTAGGTTTAAAATACTGCCCGGCAGAAGCCGTGGCCGATTCTAGGAAAATCGGAGAGGTCATTATCCCAATGGTCGCCTTCGTAGAAGGTGGAATGACCCTCCCAATGAAACCCGTAACCAGGGAGTACCTCCGTAACCACCGGTTGTGTCCCGATCAGTGCGCTCCCAACGTTTTTAGAGTCTTAGGTAGTGTCGACACTCTAAACGAGCAGATGGGTCTCAACCTTACCTGGCACGACGTTGTTTTCATGTACGAGTGCCATAAACTTAAAAATATAGGTTATTACATCAAATCCCGTTCTAGCGTAGTTAGGTTAATCCCTTGTTTACCCAAGTCTAATATAAAGGCATGAAGGATAACTACCTCATCGTCTCAGGCAACTGGCACGACGGCCCCCACTGCCCAGTTGAGTGGGGAGATCCAGGTGCGACACCTTAGGATTTAACTTCCCACCCTATAACTCCCTCTATCATCTAGGAATGTGCATTTGCATTTACTTGAGCATCTAACTTTAATTTATTACATGTTCTACAAATCTAACCATGTTTGTTTATTTGGATGTCTTTCTTTGCAGATAAGCAACTCGTACGCCCACGTTTAAGCCATTGCTACGTTGCCGATTTGAATCGAGTGCTCCACTCCGAGGTATTCGTCAGCGAGGACTTACAAGTGAGGGCGGCTCATCTGATTCTAGGGTACAACCCTGTCTCCTCGGACTTCTAGGAAATCAAGAACGCAATAATTGCGGGCGACTGGAGGCAAAGAAGGATACACGTAGACAGGCCGCACTTTTTGGCCGACCACAACATCCCTGACGCCCCTCACACTATATTGTACACGCAGCCCATAGCAGCAGTCCCCCTCGCTGTGCACTCTCAGGCAATTGCTGTCCCAGAGGAGCGAGTGTCTTTTTCGAATATGTTGGACAAGGAGATAGAACAGTTTCAGTTCGAGGACTCCCCACGACCTCGCGGAAACCCGTTCGTTGTTCTTTCCGACGAGGAAGAAGAAGCAGCTGAGGCCTCTGGGATCGAAGGTCTAGTGATAGCGCGTCCGGACGACAGCTCTATTGAGGAAGACATGGACGAGCTTAAGGGCCTCATGACCGCGAGAGGCGCGAGAGTGGCCAAAAAGGGAACGAGGGGGTCCCAAGTTCCCCCTGCCTTGCCACCACCCCCTCCTCCAGCCGAGCCTAAACTTCCCACCAACGATCCTAAGAAGAAAAGAAAGGTGGATGTCGAGGGGGCTGGTGGCGAGAAGCCAAAGAAGCTGAAACAGCAGCCACCACCGGCCCAGCAGCAGAAGCTGGACAAGGCAAAGGGTGCGCTCGCTCAGTTGAAAGTGGGGAGATCAGAGACGTGGCCGAGGTGCGTCGAGCACCAGCTACCTGGTCTCCTAACTTGAGACTGGACGACGCACCAATTCCCTGCCACTCCAACATTAGGGCAGTCCAACAAGGCCACGCCCACCATCTGGCCGAGGTGTTGGAGCGTCCTCTTCTGCTGCCCAAGGACATGAAAACCTTGGAGAAGATGGGTCAGCCTCAGCTGTTCCTTTCATTAAAAAGGGGTTTAGCTCTGCTAAGTTCCACCTCGCACTCATACTTTATATTTATTTATAAACACTTTACCATATTTAACCTCCTGACATTTTTGCAGTCCATCCAAGAAGTTTTCGCGGCCGAGAAGTTCGTGGAGGATTCTCGGAAGCGCGCTGGGATGGAGTAAGAGCTAAGGCAAGAGGCAGAAAGATCCCTAAGCCAGGCCCTAGAGAACGGGAAGATCACGTTAAGGCTGGCTGATCTAAAAAGAGAGAGGGATGGTGCTAAAGCCAGCTTGAAGACGATGGAGAGCCAAGTGGAGGGGCAGCGTAAGCTTCTCCGCCAAAAGGATGACGAGCTCGCCCAAGTCCAACAGGCACGCTCTGACTTGGAAAAGGAGCTTACACGAGCGAAGGAGGAGGCTCGCGCCCACAAGCACGCACTGGAGGTCGCGAAGAAGGCCAGCTATCAAGAGGGGGTGACTAGAACATAAGAATAGCTGACAGAGGCTTTTGCGGCCATGTGCCGAGAGTACTGTCAGCAGGTCTGAGGAGAGGCCATGAATGCAGCAGGGGTTCCTCAAGCTTCCGAGCTGAGGAAGCCCGAGAACATTTGGCTTCCCCTAGACATATAGGAAATTGAAGACCCTCCTGTGGCTGACTCTCCTGCCCTTCCTCCTGTGGTGCAAGAACTTGTTCCTGATCCTACAAAACCTGAAGGTTCCCATAAAGAGAAGGACGAGTGTGGTGGTGCCGAGAAGGAGCAGATTCAAAACGTGGAGCCCCTCATTCCTTCAACAGACAAAGGGAAACAAGCCTTGTCCACCTTTGAGCTGGAACTGAAGAGCACTGAGGCTGGCAGCAGCTCCCTCCAAGACCCCCTTCCCTAGTTTAGGGCCTAGTATAGGAACTTTCTGTACTCCCCTTTTTTGTAAATAATTAATGAAGAACATTTTTATTCAACTTTCATTCATGTTGTCTTTGTTTTACTTTATTCTTTTTGTGCTTGCCATGAAAGTTTTCACTAACAAATAGTTAAAGGGAGAACAACATAAATAAGTCTAACTCCATCAAGCAAACAACTATGACTTCAAAACAGCCACATAACTTAGTTTAGATATTAAATAATGTCGTAGTTAGACAACTCACATGATGGTTAAACCTTTGTAATCTGACGTATTGCTTTCAGTAGGATGTAAGGTCCGAAGACCATTCCTTACAAAAATTTGTTTAACACTTAAAGATGTGGAACTTGAGATCCAAATTAATGAATGGTAAGATATTGATTTCCACAAAACGGGTGATAAGAATAAGAACAGTGACAACATATTAAGAATAGTAACTTCAAATGTTAATTTCCCCAAAGTAGGAGGTCCGAGGACCCGACATAACTAAGGTTCTGTTTAACAAATGACAAGATATCTATTTCCACCAGGTTTGTGGTCCGAGGACTACACTTAACCAAGTTTCTGTTTGATTCTTAAGAATAGTAACTTCAAATGTTAATTTTCCCAAAGTAGGAGGTCTGAGGACCCGGCATAACTAAGATTCTGTTTAACAAATGACAAGATATCAATTTCCACCAGGTTTGTGGTCCGAGAACTACACTTAACCAAGTTTCTGTTTGACTCTTAAGAATAGTAACTCCAAATGTTAATTTCCCCAAAGTAGGAGGTCCGAGGACCCGGCATAACTAAGGTTCTGTTTAACAAATGACAAGATATCAATTTCCACAAGGTTTTTGGTCCGAGGACTACACTTAACCAAGTTTCTGTTTGACTCTTAAGAATAGTAACTCCAAATGTTAATTTCCCCAAGTAGGAGGTCCGAGGACCCGGCATAACTAAGGTTCTATTTAACAAATGACAAGATATCAATTTCCACAAGGTTGTGGTCCGAGAACTACACTTAACCAAGTTTCTGTTGATTCTTAAGAATAGTAACTCTAAGCCCCTGAGGTATTATAACTTTGAATTACTAACTAACAAAAGCACATTTTATTAATAATAATACCTTCGAAGGTTATTTACATTCCATGAGCGTGGTACAATTCTTTCATCTAGGTCAGCTAGCCGATATGACCCTATGCCTACTACTGAAACAATGCGATAGGGGCCTTCCCAGTTTGGTCCTAGCTTACCCCAAGCTGGGTTCTTAGAAGTGCCCACAACTTTTCTTAGTACAAGATCCCCAGGTGCGAGTGGTCTTAGCTTCACGTGGGCATTATATCCCCGTTTTAGCTTCTGTTGATAATAAGCCATTTGGACCATAGCAGCCTCGCGTCGTTCCTCCAGCAAATCAAGACCTTTCTCTAGGAGGCCATCGTTATTCTCCGGATTAAAAGTACTTGTCTTCAGGGTGAGAAAACTAGATTCCAGAGGTATAACCGCGTCGGCTCTATAAGTCATAGAGAATGGTGTTTCTCCCGTGGACCTGTGCGGTGTAGTCCGATACGTCCACAGAACATGTGGGAGTTCTTCTACCCATCTGCCTTTCGCATCGTCCAACATTTTCTTGAGCCCACTAACTATAACCTTGTTAACGGCCTCGGCTTGCCCATTTCCCTGAAGATAAGCTGGGGTGGAGTATCTATTTATGATGCCCATATCACCACAATATTTCCTAAAAGCCTTGCTATCAAATTGAACGCCATTGTCTGATATAAGCGTATGTGGTATTCCGAACCTAGTGACGATATTTTTCCAAACAAACTTCTTGGAATCAACGTCTCTGATATTTGCTAAGGGCTCAGCCTTGACCCATTTAGTGAAGTAGTCCGTCCCTACGAGCAGCCATCTTTTGTTTCCTGCAACTCTCGGAAACGGCCCCACTATGTCCAATCCCCACTGCGCAAAAGGCCAAGGACTGGAGAGAGGGTTAAGAACCCCTCCAGGTTGATGAATATTAGGGGCGAACCTTTGGCATTGATCACACTTTCGAGCATAGTCCTGAGCCTCCCTCTGCATATTGGGCCACCAATAACCCTGAGTTAGAGCTCTGTGGGCTAAGGACCTTCCCCCGGTGTGGCTCCCACAAATCCCTTCATGTAGCTCTTCTAGAAGTGCCTCCGTTGATTCAAGATGCACACACAACAAGTATGGTCCTGAGAAGGACCGTTTATACAGTTTCTGGTCCTCGGACAACCAGAAACGTGGCGCCTTTCGACGTATCTTCTCTGCTTCAGATTTTTCCTCAGGAAGGATGTCATTCTTAAGAAAAGATATAACCGGGTCAATCCAACTAGGTCCAGGCCTTATTAGATGAATGCGAACTGCGCTAACAATGGTAAGAGTTGGCTCTAGCAAATCCTCCACGAGGATAATCCTGGGCAAACCCTGAGCCGAGGACGTTGCTAACGTAGCCAAAGAATCTGCATAGGTGTTTCCACTCCTAGAAATGTGAGCTAAGACGAAGGAGTCAAATTCAGCTTGCTGACGCTTAACCTGGGCCAAATATTCCTGCATTCTGGGGTCTCTAGCCTCCATGATTCCCATGACTTGGCCGACCACTAACTGAGAGTCCGAGAACACATGGATTTCCTTTCCACCCATCCTACGTACCATCTTCATGCCCACCAAGACTGCTTCATACTCGGCCTTATTATTAGTAGCCGAGAAAGCCAATCTCAAAGATTTTTCAAAGACAATCCCCTCAGGGGACATTAGGACAAGTCCAACACCAGACCCTCTCTGATTAGCTGCCCCATCCACATACACTTTCCAAGTCGGAGGTACTGCGGCTGTGATCACACCAACTGATTTTTCATCCATGCGCGCCTCTTTCAGAGTTTCTTCTAGTACTGGTTCGGTAAACTCTGCCACCAAGTCAACGAGGACCTGCCCCTTCACCGAGGTGCGAGGCCTGTATTTAACATTAAAAGCTCCTAAAATGGTTCCCCACTTTGCCACCCTACCAAAGTAATCGGTGCTGCTTAACACCGCCTTGAGAGGCAATTGGGTCAGAACCACCACAATGTGAGACTGGAAATAATGAGAAAACTTGCGCGTGGCATGAACTATGGCTAGAAGTGCTTTCTCCAAGAGTAGATAGCGCATCTCGGCCTCATTTAAAGACTTACTAACGTAGTAGACCGGTCTTTGCACCCCGCTTTCATTCCTTATAAGGACCAGGCTGACCGCGTGAGCGGCCACTACCAGATAAGCAAACAAAACCTCGTCCGCCTCGGGGCGAGATAAAATGGGTGGCCAAGAAAGATATTGCTTAAGTTGTTGGAAAGCTAACATGCAGTCCTCGGTCCATTGAAACCTTTTCCACTTGTTCAACAACTAGAAGAAAGGACGACACCGGTCAGCTGACCGAGATATAAATCTGTTCAATGCGGCAATCATTCCGGTCAATTTCTGGATTTCTTTTGGATTCCGAGGCAGCTGCAAATCCTGAATAGCCTTGACCTACGCTGGGTTCATCTCTATGCCTCTGTGAGTAATCATATACCCCAGGAACTTTCCAGATCCCACGCCAAAAGAGCACTTTGAGGCATTAAGGCGCAACTTGTACTTTCTTAGCACCTGGAAGGTGTCGGCTAGATCATTGATGTGTGAAGGTATTGTTTTGCTCTTCACCACCATATCATCTACATACACCTCAATGGTCTTCCCTAGTTGCTGCTCAAACATTCTGGTCATCATTCTTTGGTAGGTAGCCCCAGCATTCTTCAACCCAAACGGCATGACCTTATAATGGTAGTTCCCTGTTGGAGTAATGAAAGCAGTCTTCTCTTGATCCTCCAATGCCAATGGAATCTGATGGTAACCCTAGAAGGCATCCAAAAACTCATACGAGGATGTCCGACAGTGGCATCCACAAGTTGATCAATACGCGGCATTGGGAACGAATCCTTGGGGCATGCCTTGTTCAAATCTGTGAAGTCCACACACACTCTCCACGTTCCATTCTTCTTTTTAACCACAACCGTATGTGCCAACCATTCGGGGTAGAAAACTTCCTTAATAGCCCCAGCCCTCTTGAGTTTGAGCACCTCTTCCTTCACAGCCTCGAAATGTTCTTTGGAAGAACGCCGAGGTGGCTGCCTTCTCAGAACAATGGCAGGGTTGACGTTTAAACGATGACAAATGAAGCTCGGATCTACGCTTGGAGCCTCATAAGGGTCCCACGCAAAAATATCAACATTGTCCTTCAGAAATTCCAACAACTCCATCTTCTCTTGGTGTGGCAAACGTATGCCAACTTGGAAGAACCTCTCTGGGTCATATGCTATCAAAAACTTCTCTAACTTCTCACAAGCAGCCTCCTCTCCTGTCACTGCCCCAGGTGCATCCGGAGTTGTTAATTGCTATGACTCTTGGATGGGCAAAGGTGATGACTCAGCTTCTGTCTGATGAAGCACTGCGGCCGATATGCATTTCCTGGCCACCGATTGGCTGCCAAGGATTTCCTCAACATATTCCCCAGAGGGGAACTTAACTTTAACATGTAAGGTAGAGGAGACGGCTCCCAGAGCATGCAGCCATGGCCTGGTGAGGATGGCTGTATATGGGGAGTACGTGTCGACCACAATGAAATCCACCTCAACCGTTTCTGAGCCGGATTGAACGGGTAAACGAATCTGTCCCTTCGGCACAACGGCTCTTCCTTCGAAGCTTATGAGTGGCGAGTCATAAGGAGTAAGATCTTCTGACTTCAACCTTAGCCCCTTAAATAAATCAGGGTACATGATATCTACACCGCTGCCCTGATCAATCATCACTCTCTTCACATCATAACTCCCTATCCTAAGAGTAACTACAAGAGTATCGTCATGGGGTTGGATAGTACCAACCTTATCCTCCTCCGAAAATTCCAAGACGGGTAAAGTCACCTTCAACCTCTTCGGCCTGCAGCCTGCCTCCTCGTCCTGAGAATGGGAAACTGCCATCACCCTAGTGGGACCTGAGCCAGTCCTGCCAGGTGCAACAAAAATAACGTTAATTGCTCCCAATGCCGGCCGAGATGGATTATTCTTCTGATTGTTCGAGCCAGATTGGCTGCCCTGTCCACTAGGTTGACACAAGTGCTGCTTTAGTTTTCCTTCACTGACCAGCTCCAAGTGTTTCCAAAGGGTCCGACAGTTCTCGGTAGTGTGGCCCACGTCCTGATGGTACTGACAAAAGAGGTTTTAATTCCTCTTCACAGGGTCTCCTGCCATCTTACTAGGCCACCTGAAGAAGGGCTCCTTACGAACTTTCTCCAGTAATTGGTGTACTGATTCTCGGAACACAGTGTTCTCGGCCTGAGTTGCTGCCGAGCCGGATTGACCGATATAATCTCTCCTCAGCTTGTTGTTGTGGTATCTATCCGACCTGAAATCCCTTCTCTCCTGCGAGATAACCTTCTCCTTACCCTTTCCTTACTGCTGGTCTTCCTCTACCCTTTTGTATTCATCAATACGATCCATAAGGCGGCATACGCTGCAAACGGGCTTTTTAGTCAAAGACTTTCTTATGTCATGATCAGTAGGAAGGCCTACTTTAAAGGTGTTGAGCGCCACCTCATCAAAGTCACCATCTATTTCATTAAACATTTCCCAGTACCGGTTGGAATATGCTTTCAACGTCTCCCCTTCCCTCATGGTCATGGATAGCAGCGAGTCCAATGGCTAAGGTACTCTGCTACACATAATGAACCGTGAAACAAATGCTCTAGTGAGCTCCCCAAACGAACCTATAGACCCCGATTTAAGGCCGTTAAACCACCTCATAGCAACAAGTCCCAAGCTAGAGGGGAAAACTTTACACATCAGGGTCTCGTTGTGAGAGTGCACCGCCATCCTCTGGTTAAAGTGACTCACGTGCTCTACCGGATCAGTCCGACCATTGTGAATAGTAAAGGTGGGCTGGGTAAACCTCCTGGGAAGCCTCCCTTTCTCAATCCTTCGTGAAAATAGAGATTTGGAGAGTTGATGCAACGCCCGACTCATAGCATCGTTCCCTAAGCCCCTAGAAGGAAGCTTCTTGCGTCTGCGAGATGGTTGGTCGTCCTCCTCACCAGAGGACATTGCACTAGGGGGTGAGCATGACCTTAAGCTGTAGCTACCTCCCCAGACCTCCTCTAAGGAAGGATTAGATGAGGACAGCGAAGACCTACGTCTGACGTGGCGTGGCGTAGCTTCCTCTTCAAACGATTAATCTCCTTCTGCATGGCTTTAGCACCATCCTCATGGGTGGTACTACCCCCACCATGAGTATGGCTAGCCCCGAGGTATTCTATATGGACACTTCCCTCACGATCCCTTCGACGCTCAAGACGCTCGAAAAGATCCTTCGGTTGTGATCCCTGTGACTCTGCATGGTGAGAACCCAGGCCTGCCATAGTATCCCAACTCCTTCTAGACTAGATTTCTCATAGATGGTGCCAATTGTAAGTGCACAATTGCACCTGGACCCAAAGACAATCACGGGCTCAGGCCCAATGAGCCTTAAACAATAAAATTTGTAGAGTGTGGGCTTCCAATCTAGGTTAGAGGTACTGAGAACTTGATAACAGGCTAAAAGTTACAAACACTTGTAAATAACAAATGATAATTGCAAATAGGCCTCCTCAGACATAAGCCGAGGACTACTTCTGTATTATTTCTCTTTCTTTCTTAAAAGTTATCATTCTTAATTTCTTTCTCAGTTACCGACCCCCCCTTTCTCTAGTGTTCATCCCCCTTAAATACTTCTTTTCTTATGCTTTATCCACGTGTTGCTCCAACCCCCTCTCCCCTAGATATTTCTTTTCTTAGTACCTTTGAATAGTGACCAGAAGTTTCAGTTCTACTGTTCAGGGGTCACTTCCCCATTAATGCGGCCAGGGAGGTAGGTGCAGAGTCTTTAATGTGGTGGTGGCAGCCTTTTCTTTTGGTATTTTTCTAACACCGGTGTACCTCGAAGATTCAGGGTTTCCCCCTTTAACCATAAGTCTTTCCAGAGTTGTGCCTTGACCTTCATAATAAAGCTCTAAGTTCCCTTGGATCACTCCGAGGAGAAGCTTGCCCTCGGCTGTATCCTCAGAACCTCGGCGTATGGGCCAATTCGCAGAGTTAACAAATTCTTAACTCTAGAGTAGGTCGGCCCTCCATGCTACAGTCCAAAGGCCTATATGCCCACTTGGGTCCTTTTACTCTCCACAAATGTGACATGATAAGGTGTCCATTAAATGCCAACTAAATTGTAATTTACACTCTTAAAATTTGAAATAATTGTTTTTATTTTGTCCTTTAAAGTTTTGAAATTTAGATTTATAAAACATATTATTTTGAATTCAAGTAGCATTTAATAAACATCTTATCACGATGCAGGGACAGAATAATTTAAATCCAAATGATATATAAATTTAAGAATATATATTTGAATTTTGAAACTTTAAGAGACAAAATCAAATTCACCTCAAATTTTAAGGGTATAAATTACAATTTAATCTAGTCTTATTGTACTTTCCATTATACTATATGCCACAAAACCAAACGTGGGCTTTTGGGGGCCATGGTCCCCTCTCCCCACAAAATTTGACACCAAAATTAAGAGTTAGTCTCCCAGAAAGTAATAAATCCACCTCCCCACAAAAAGAAATTAACCAGCTAGCTCAGTAGTCTCTAAAATCTAATTTCCCAAATGGCCTCTTATTAGAAAAGGTAATGGTTTTTAATAAAAACAACTACCATGTTCTTTCATTTTAGCTTTGTCCTAGCATTCTCCTTGGTGGCGCTAATAATCTAGCTTTTAATAACTCAAAAAGTTATTTTATCTATTTTAACACCTCACTTTACAATATACCAAACGTTAAAGATTCTATTTTTTACCACTTCATTTAAATATTCTTTCTTTGTTCTTTTTATTCTTCCTCTATGTCTCTTTCTCTCTCTTCTCCAAAGCAAGAACAACCAACAAACTCGCACATCTTTCTTCTCAATGTACCAAACTACCCACCACCACCAAAAAAATAAAAAATAACACCAACCAACACAACCCACTAACCATAAAACCCACTCAACCACCAGCCTCTCGACTACCACCATAGCCATAACAACCACTGCCACCATTAGCACCACCCATAACCGCAACCCCCAACCACCAAAATCATAACTAAATCACAAACCCAAAATTTCAACTTTTAGCTTTAGTTTGTCCTTGTACCTTTAGAAGATCAAGGAAAAAGAAAGGGAAAGGGTTGGTTTTAGTTAAGAGAGAGAGAAGAGGGAGGCGTTGGGTGAGAGAAAAAGAGAGAGAGAGAGAGAAGAGAGAGAAAATTTTTTAATGAGAAAAGAGAGAGACGCAAATAAAATGATAGGTTTTTTTTTAACACTTGTAGTTACAATGAACTACTATCTCTAGCAATTCATTGTAGCAAATTAGTACAAAATTATAGGTTTACTACCACCAATGTAGCTTCTTCTTTGTGTTTTGGGTGCTAAAAGAGCATTTTAGCACTACCAATGTAAATGCTCTTATTTGGTGAGTTACGGGTGTTGAGTTCAAGTGGTGAGTTTTTAACAATTAAAAAAAACAATTTATATTGGAGAAATAATTATTATTTGAGACTAAGTCTCTTTTTCTTTTTCTTTTTTTGGTTAAATTTCTAATTGTTAGTCAATACATGAAATGTTAAATGAAAATCTTAAATAGATGAGATTTAATGTTAAGAGTGATAGTACACACTACACACAAATAAAATTTTGGTGACTTTTTCCCATATCTATATCAAATTCAAAAATTTGTGTACACTTATCAAAGTTTATAAAAATGAAAAACTCTTTTAAAAACTTATTATTTTTAATTACGTGTGTGTATGTGTATGTGTATTTGTGTTTTAGATATCTTATTATTGATGCATCAATATGATATTCCTCCCCCACCTAACACCAAACCAAAATTTCTATCTCCTCGCCTGACTACTCTATTGTACTATAAAGTTAATTGGTATATATCAACAGGAGACTTGTATATTTATCACACCCAAAAAAAAAAAACAAAAAACAAAACAAAACAGGGCACTTGTTTTTTTTTTTTTTTTTTTGCGATTTCAGAAATATAAATATATAATATTGGTCTCAACAAGGTAACGGAATCAAGGTGTAGAACCCTACCATCATCCTTCTCTTTCCCTTTTTTCCAGCATTCTTTCTGGTAGTGCCTCCCTCCTAATATCTATCCACAAGCATTCAAGCAATACCTCTGTCAAATCTCTTCCTTCTGAGCTTCTTTTTAAGTCACTAAACACAATCAAAAAACTACCTTTCTTGAAGGTTAATACATGCATAACTGGCACAAGCACAAAAATAAAAAATGGCTCATTTTGCCCCAAAGCATGCATAACTCTTTGATTAATGGATAAATTACTGGTTGTCCCTAAAAGATAAACCATTAGGAAACAATAAATTTAATCATATTAACCATAATTCTAACAATTTTCCTCATGTGTAGGCCTAAAATTTCCCTTAATAAGTGGGCTTAACACATAATATATATATTAGAATCAATATTTAATATTTTTAAATGTGAGGTGACACCAGAGCGTCCCAAGATTTAGTAAGCTCAACCTGATGTTAGTCCATGCCCAAAAGTTTTCTTTGAAGATTAGAATAACAGCTCATTATTTTAAAACCTTTTTATTACTCCCTCCGTCTCAATTTGTTTGTCATGTTTAAAAAGTCAAACTTTGTAAGGAAGCTTCATTTATTATCTTGTCTGCCTTATAAAAATATATAAGTTTACAAAAACACCTTTAAATAAATTTATCAGCTTTTTTTTTTAAAGATTTATACTTAATGAGGCAACTAAAAATGTGCCCTAATTCGATTGATTTTTTAAATATATGCTAGTTTTCTTTTTAAATAGTTTTGAAAATAAAATAAGGGTATAATAGGAACATTAGTAAATTAATGACTTTTAATTTTAGAAACAATACAATATTTTGGGACATCCCAAAATGGAATAGAGGACAAATAGACTGGAATGGAGGGAGTATTAATTAAGTCAAATTGTCTTTATTTAGTGTCTCCTAGGATAAACTTAACTTTATATTTTATTTCTCTTAAGCGAAAAATTATTGTGTACTCCCAGAATACCATAAATGCATACTCTCTCCTCTCACAAAAATGGTGGGTCTCACTAATTAAATTCATGGTGGGACTCACCATTCATGTGAGAGGAAGGAATACACATTTGTGGTACTCTGGGAGTGCCTAATAATTTTCCCTCTTAAGCAGGCAAATACTTTATTATGTTTCTAAGTTCTTAAGAGTCATATCTGACTTTGGTCAGGTTAAGTAAATGTATTTATTATTAGGGTAAACTACGTATTTGATCCATATCCTATACACCATATTTCAATTTGATCCCCAACCTTTCAATTGTGTCAATTTAGTCCCTAACCTTTTAGTATTGTGTCAATTTAGTCCCTATAGTTATCTTTTGGATGAAAATTGATGATGTGTCTAATGGCCAAATTAAAAAATTAGTTTCCGTTGATATGACAATAAACTAAAATTGACATGGCATTAAAAGGTTAGGGACCAAATTGACACAATTAAAAAGTTAAGGACCAAATTGAAATATGGTGTAAAGGTTAGGGACTAAATATGTAGTTTACCCTTATTATTATTTTTGTTTTCTTATGCTTGAGGGGTTGTTCCAAGTTCTATTTAAGCCTTTGGCTGAATCAAATAAAATTCAGAGTGTATTTTCAAATATTAAAAAAGAAAAAAAAAAAAAAAAGAACAAAACATTGGGTTTTTCAGAAAATGGATTTCTTCAAAATTATCTCTTATCCCTTGGGTGGATTCCTTTGGGTGGTAAGTATCAGTTTCTATATCTCTTGGGTGGTTTAATCTATATCTCATAGAATGGTGAGCCAAAATAGTTTTGTATCCTTAGTTAAATTCCTTTGGTGGTATTATTTTTATTCCTTTGAGTTTACTTTGGTGATAAGCTTAGCTAACATTTAAATTATTGAATATTTTTCTTATCCCATAAAACTAGAAAATATAAAATATTCATCCAACCTATTTACATTTATCATATCGATTAAGTTTGGGTTGCCCCTTACAAATCCAGTATAAGTTGGTATTAAAGCTTTGGTTCAATGGCTGGACATCTTTGACATGGTAACAATGGTGAGATACCTGAGAGAGATCATTGAGATTTTGAAATGGATGATTTAAGGAAACAACTTCAGCAACTCTAGGAGCGTTTGGAGTTTTACGAGAATGAAGGGCGAAGTCCCAGATATCATAATTTATAATTTGAAGTTGTTAGCAATGATGAAGAGGAGAATCCATTTCACCGTGCCCCTAGCCATGAAAGTACTCTGCCCCATCCTCATCATCTCACAAACTTACGAGGTTATGATATAAAGGTGGACATTTCAGAAATATGAAGGGAAAATGCAACTTGATGATTTCATTGATTGGCTAACTACAGTTGAGTGAGTCTTTGGTTTAAAGATGTTCCAGATAATTGCAAGGTGAAGATTGTTGCAATCAAGCTGAGAAAACATGCTTCAATTTGGTGGGAGCATCTTAAGAAGCAGCGACAACACGGAGGAAGAGATTGTATTGTGACTTTGGAAAAGATGAAAAGAGAGCTTATGAAAACTTACTTGCCTGATCACTTCAAGCAAGATGATTTTCTAAGGTTTCATAATTTCAAACAAATGAACTTTCTATGGAAGAGTATACATCAGAGTTTAATCATCTATGACTCAATGTGATATTATAGAACTAGAGGAGCAAATGATAGCCCATTATCTTGGTGGGTTACGTGTTGAACTTAGTGATGTTGTCCAACTACAAACCTATTGGACCTACAATAATGTTTGCAAGCTTACTAAGAAAGTGGAGAGGCGATTAAAGGAATGTTGTGGCAGTAACTTTTGATCCTAATCAAGAGGGTATTTCTAACTGAGGGAGTGATTCCACTTTCAAGGCTATTGCACTACCCAAGATAGTCATTTTCAAGCAACCACCAAAGAATGAATCTATATCAGGTTCCAATCATCCCAACACCACTGGTACAGTCCGTAGAGGTTTCAAATGTCAAGGCTTTGAACATATTGCTTGTGATCGTCCAAATCGAAAGATAGTTTCTCTGGTGAAGGGAGATGTGGAGATAGAAGATAAGGATGAATCAGCACTATTTGTTTATGAATCTATTGTTTACAATGAGGAGGTGATCTTTGCTAACCAAGGGGAGACACTTGTTGTTCAAAGGATTCTCAATGTAGCCTATGCAAAAGATGAATGGCTTCAGAACAATATTTTCCATACCAAATGTACTTCTTATGGAAAAGTTTTTAATGTTATCATTAACAGAGGAAGTTGTGAGAATGTTGTTGCAACAACTATGGTGGAAAAGTTGAAGCTAAAAACTGAAAATTATCCTCAGCCATACAAACTCCAATGGCTACACAAAGGCAATTAGGTGAAGGTAAATAAGAGGTGCTTAATTCAGTTTTCTATTGGAAAGAATTATAATGATGAAATAATTTGTGATGTAGTACCCATGGATGCTTGTCATTTATTACTTGGGAGACCATGGCAGTTAGATAGAAAGGCTATTCATAATGGCTTCAAAAATACTTATTCTTTTGAAATAGATGGTGTTAAAATAACTTTGGCTCCATTAAGAATGATCCATGTTCCCAAACCTTCACTTAGGGAGGGAATTAATTTATTGACTAGATCTGAGGTAGGAAGAGCATTAATAGAATGTGGTGAGGGGTTTTCTATTATGGTTAGAGAAGAGAAGGACCCAATGGATATTCCTCCTGTATCGGCACCCTTTCTTGAGGAATTTGGTGATGTCATTCCTAATGAAATTCCTTTCAGTCTTCCCCCTATGAGAGATATGCAGCATTGCACTAATCTTGTGCCTAGTTCTATTTTTCCTAACAAACCAACTTATAGAATGAATCCGAAAGATCATGAAGAGTTGCAGTGGCAGGTTGAAGAGTTGATAGCAAAAGGCCTTGTAAGAGAGTATGAGTCCTTGTATTGTTCCAGCCCTCCTTGTTCCCAAAAAGGATGGCTCATGGCATATGTGTATTAACAGTAGATCCGTAAACAAGATTACCATTCAATACCGCTTTCCTATTACGCGGTTAGATGATCTTCTTGACCAGCTTTATAGAGCTACAGTTTTCTTAAAGATTGATCTACATAGCAGTTATCATCAGATTCGAATGAGGCCAGGTGATGAATGAAAAATAGCTTTCAAAACTAGAGAAAGGTTGTATGAGTGGATGGTGATGCCCTTTGGACTCTCAAATGCTCCTAGTACTTTTATGCGCTTAATAAATCATGTCTTTAAGTCATTCATTGGTCACTTTTTGTTGTTGTGTATTTTGATGACATCTTAGTGTATAGTAAGTCTCAACAGGAACATATAAAGCATCTTCATGAGGTGTTTCAAACTCTTCAAGAGCAAAAACTTTATGCAAATGGAAGAAATGTCATTTCATAACTGACAGCCTTGTGTTCTTAGCCTATGTTGTTTCAAGTGATGAAATCAAGATGGATCCAAGCAAAATTGAGGTTATACTCAGTTGGCCCGTGCCAAAGTCTCTCCATTATGTTAGAAGTTTTCATGGGCTTACTTCTTTTTATCGGCATTTTATCAAAAACTTCAACAACAATATTGCCCTTGTTACTAAATGCTTAAAGGGAGGAAAGTTTCAATGAAATGAAGAAGCCTAAAATAGTTTTAAGCTACTCAAGAAGAAGGTGACAGAAGCTCTAATTCTGGTACTTCTAGATTTCAACGAATTGTTCGAAGTTGATTGTAACGCTTTAGGTGTGGGAAATGGTGTTGTGCTCTGCCAAGAGGATAAGCCTATTGCTTTCTTTAGTGAGAAACTGAATGAATGCAAGAAAATTATTCTACTTATGATAAAGAATTCTATGACATTATTCGTGCCTTGGATCATTGGAGTTATTATCTCCTTCCAATTGAGTTTCTACTTCATTATGATCATAAAACTTTGAAGTATTTGAATAGTCAGCAGAAACTCAACAATTGACATGCTAGATGGGTTGAATTTCTTCAACCTTATTCTTTTTCTACCAAACAGAAGTCTGGAAAGCTGAATCAAGTGGCAAATGCCTTGAGTTGAAGACATTCTTTGCTAAACAATATGGAGGTAAAGGTGTTAGGTTTTGAAGTTCTCAATGAGCTATATAATGATGATCTAGACTTTGGTGATGTGTAGAAAAATTGTTCCAAGGGTTCTATTAATCATTTCTTGAAGCAAGAAAGTTTTCTATTCAAAGACAACAAATTGTGCATCCCTCAATGTTCTTTACGAAGAGTAATTATTCAAGAAGCTCATAATGGAGGTCTTGCTAGACATTTTAAAAGAAACAAAACTCTAGCTCTTGTGCAAGAAAACTTCTATTGGCCCAAGTTGACTCATGATGTAATGTCTCTTGTGAGAAGCTACAAAACCTGCCAAATTGCTAAAAGTCACAATTAAAACAACACTGGGTTGCACACATCAGTTCTCAAGGCTCCATGGGAAGATGTCATCTTAGAGTTTGTTTAACGAATTTGACTAAATAACAATTCTTGTTAAATATAACGTTTAACAAGAATTGTTAAATTATGTTGGGAAAAATGCTCATACACCTCTTAAACTTTCAAGTACTAGCCAAAACATCCCTTAAACTTTTTTATTGGCCAATTTACTCCATATACTTTACATAGCAGCCAAATCAATACCTCAGTTAGTCAACCATTAAAAATCTAACGGAATGGTCACATGTGTCTCACGTGAGATTTAAAAAACAAACTTAATCCCAATTTGGAACCTGATGGAAAGAAAGACACAAAGGAACTAAAGCCACCTCAGCACGGCGCCCCATCGTCTCATCGCCCGTGTCTCGACGATGCTTGGTGGTGCTTGTTCATCCTATCTGAATAGCAAAGACTCACAAAAATGTCAATACTAGAACACCTTCTTATAGAAACTAAAGAACTACAAGCCTACTTTAACTCTAGCAAAGTGCAATGGCACCCACATGATAGAGTTCTTGAAGTAATACAAGGACTATCGTGGTGCAATGGCACCCACAACCAATCTAATACAATGAAATGCACAAATTAATTCACGAATAATTTCCATAGGGAATATTAAATGCATTGACAACAAAGAGTGCCTATATTTCGATCACCTAGACCCACCTCCCCATGTGTTTGCCCACTTAAACAAGCATGGAGTAGCCTTGATGCACTCATCAGATGGCTCAAAGTGGCGTATAAAGAGAATGGTGGATTAGCCAGAATCAAACAATTTATTTAAGGGAAGTTAGAGAAGGCCAAGAAAAATCTAGAGGGATTCCTTATGAGAAGAAGAAACAAAAATGCCCAATTGCTGTAATGGCCACAACTATTGTGGTGACTCAAGGAGGCGATGCTAGGAGACTACAGTGGCTCTGTGCTATGGTGGCTCTGTTTCTACCATATCTTTCTCTCTTTCCTCTCTCCATGCCAGATCTAGCTTTCTCTTTCTATTAATTGGGGTTGAGTTTGTTTTTTAAATCTCACGTGAGACACACATGACCATTCCATTATATTTTTAACGGTAGACTAACTAAGGTATTGATTTGGCTGGTATGTAAAGTTTATAGAGTAAATTAGCCAATAAAAAATTCAGGGGGTGTCTTGGTTAGTACTTGAAAATTTAGGAGGTGTTTGAGCATTTTTCCCAATTATGTTTAACAGACTTTGTTTTGGGTTTGCCTTGAACTCAAAGAAACAAGGACTCTATTATGGTGGTGGTTGATTGATTTTCAATGATGGCTCACTTTGTTCCTCGTAACAAAATTGCAAATGCATCTTCTATTGCTGATTTTTATTTTAGAGAAATAGTCAAGCTTCATGGTGTTCCAAAAACTATCACTTCTGATAGTGATTTGAAGATTGTAGGTCACTTTTCGCGTACTCTTTGGAGGAAGTTTGGAACTGCACTGCAATCCAACTCTTCTTATCATCCACAAATAGATGGACAAAGTGAAGTTGTGAATTAAAGTTTAGGAAATATTTTAAGAAGCTTTGTGGGGAAGAACATTAGACAATGGGATCTTCTTTTGGCCCAAGCCAAGTTTGCTTATAATCGATCCACTAGTCAAAGTACTAGTCATAGTCCTTTTGAAGTAGTTTATGGCCTTAATCCTACTAGACCACTTGAATTGACACCACTTTCTGTTACCAAGAATTTCAGTGGTGATGCCGAAGAAAGGGTGAAGGAAATAAAGAAATTGCATGAACAGGTCTAAAATAAGATTGGAAAGCAGAATGAGAAGTACTACAAGTAAGCAAATAAGCATCGAAAACCAGCAGCTTTCAAGGAAGATGACTTGGTTTGGATTCATCTTAGGAAGGAAAGATTTCCCTCCAAAAGATCTTTTAAGTTGAAACCTAGAGCTGATGGACCTTTTAAGGTGTTGCAACAGATTGGTGAAAATGCTTACAAGATTGATCTGCCTGGAGATTATAGTGTTTCAGCAACCTTCAACGTTTCTAATCTTTCTCCTTAGTATGAAGATCAATAAGACCAAGTGGGCTTGGGGGCAAGTCCTTTTCAAGTAAGGGAGTATGACACCGGAGTGTCCCAAGATCCAATAAGCCCAACCTAATGTCATTCTATGCCCAAAAGCTTTCCTTGAAGATTTGAATAACATCCCATTATTTTAGAACTTTTTTATTATTAATTAAGTCAAATTGTCTTTATTTAGTATCTCCTAGGATGAATCAGACTTTACGATTTATTTCTCCTAGGCATGCTAGTACTTTATTGTGTTTCTAAGTTCCTAAGAGTCATATCTGACTTTGGTCAGGTTAAGTGAATGTATTTATTATTATTTTCGTTTTCCTATGCTTAAGGGCTGTTCCAAGCTCTATTTAAGCCTTTAGCTGAAACAAGTAAAATTTAGAGTGTATTTTCATAATTAAAAAAACCTTGTGTTTTCTAGAAAATGGATTTCTTCTAAATTATCTCTTATCCCTTGGGTGGATTCCTTTGGGTGGCAAGTATCGGTTTTTATATCGCTTGGGTGGTGTTAATCTGTATCCCATAGAGTGGTGAGCTAATATAGTTTTGTATCCTTAGTTAAATTCCTTTGGGTGGTGTTATTTGTATCCCTTTGGGTTTGCTTTGGTGGTGAGATTATCTATTCTTTAAATTGTCGAGTGTTTTCCTTTTCTCATAAAACCCAAAAATAAAAAATATATGCATCCAGTCTATTTTCACTTATCATATCAGTTAAATTTGGGTTGCCCCTTACGAATTTGGTATCATGAGGTAGATCAAAAATAGAGATCAAATTTAAGATCTTCTACTTTGATACCATAATAAAATACAGATTGTTCAAAAGCTTAATCTATTAAAAATTATAAATTTAATCATTTAACTTTAATAATTCTAACATTAACCATAATTGTAATATAGCTTGTGTTTATTAATGAAATTATGCTGATTATCCCCAGAATGATAAAGCATGGTCTTATAATATCTGGAACTTTTTAGAATAGGACAAATAAATTATAGCATCATGTATAATGAATTTATGCTTTTATTGCATTTTTTTTTAATGAAGGCCGTAATTTTAAATTTCAAATAGTACAGAGTTTAATTTGAAACTGAAATTAAATTATGGTATTTAAAATGTAATTTACCACAAATTAAAAAATTACTTCTTGAAAAAATAATCTCAAAAGGGCCTTATTTTCCCTGTTTTGGTCGAACAAAGGTTCTAATTGGGAGCCTTTCTGGGCCGCTGGCCTAATTTACACTAACTTGGGCCTCAAATTTTAATCAACTCTAAAATAATGCTTGCCGATATTTTACAGCCAATACTTGGATTGGATTATAGCCTATTGGATCTACTTTTTCTTAGTAGGAAAAAAGAATAAAAAATTTTAACCTCTCATGGATGTGCAGTTCTTGTGGTATTTGAATGATACAATAAAAAGTATGTTTGATTTTGCAAAAATATTGCATTTGTTTCTGCCTTCTGGTTTGAGTATGAATAGTTTTGTCCTGTGGACCGGTCCACAGCCATTCTAACTCTTCATGCCCAAAAGAGTATATATGATTTTAGTTTTCAGGGAAAAAAAAATAAAGAATATGCATGTTTTAAACCTAGCAAACGCAGAAGACCATCTATATCTGAAACATAGTAGTATTTATTGTTTCACTTTGGTCTATTTCAGTCAATTCGATCCACTTTGGTCCATTAAATCTCTTTCGGTCTACTTTGGTCCAATCGGTCCATTTTGAACTAAGTAGACCTTTATCGAGGGATTTGGGTCTTAATTTTTTGCTTTCTTTATGAGAACTGGGCCTTAAATTGATTTTTTTTTATTCGGTTGTCTTATGAGTTTTTGGCTCATAAAAAGTTTTTTTTTTCTTTAATTTTTGGGTTGAAAAGTAATAATTTTTATTTTATTTGGACCAATCTCTTTAGTTTTAGGCTAAAAAATACAAACAAAATAGGCATTAGAAATTAAAAAAATTAAAACATTAAAAGGAAATAAAAAAGATAAATATTCAAGTTCCAATAATATAGGCATTATACTTGTATTTGAAAACAAAATGCTACAATTATAAAATATATAATAGTTTAAACTTAATATAATATGTTACATGCCTTCCATGGAATGATGGTGTATATTTAATTATTTTAATATTCTTGGATATGTTCAAATTAGTCAACCAATTATGATATATATATATTAAAAGTCATCTTAACAATATCTTCTCCATTTATATAAAATAATATTAAATTACTCTTTTTTTATTATTAAATTACTATGTATTGTCATTGAATACATAAAAATAGAAAATACTTTTAAATAACATATGCACTATTTAACTTATAAATTCTATCTTATATTTTTATAAAATAACTATATTACATTTTCTCACTCGTTGAGTAGATTTGTGACTAATTTAAATAATTCCCAACCACCATTTAAGACTTGAAGCAATAATGTTATAACTCATGTTATTTAAAAATTATTAAGATGCTCATAATTTATATGTTGTAAAAAACAAAAGGCAAAAACGTTCGTACGTTCAAATTTCAAATAACAAAACTCTCTCAAAAAAAAAATTCAAATAACAAAAATAACATGGACTAATTAACTAGTATTCCATTAAGAAATAAAAATAAAACAATACTAATAGCTTATTGAGAACAGTCATACTTCTTCAAAATGAAAACAAATTAAATATTGGATAGAATCTGGAATTATTTACAAGCCGTAGGTTTTATATTATCATTAATTTATATTTATTGGGTAACTGGATGTGTTAATTATTCCAAATGTATTTAACATAAGATTTCCTCCACAGGAGTGGCAATCAATGGAGCCACCAGGTTTGAAAATAAGATGGTATCCCTGTAGGTGTCGGTAATAGGGCTGTCGTTGGGCCATCAAATCTTCTTTTTCAACATATTTAGTTGCGGACGGACCACTCTATATGACTCACTGTGTTTTATCCTCCTACCTATTGACTATTTTGTTTGTCAGGTATTTTCAGCAATAGAATTTCTTGGACAAAGATCATGGTTATAGTACAAAGATACAGAAGAATCATGCCCAATTGCATTGGTGTCAAATTTAATAAACCTCTAGACTCTAGTAAACCAAAAAAAAAATTAAAAATGGAAGTATTACCCTATGTGAAAACACTATTTTGCTGTACTACTGAGAAGGCTTTTTTTTTTTTTTGGCTGAATGAGTAAGTTTTATTAACAAAACTACAAGCTAATCCAATGTACAATCAAATTATGAACAAGCAGAACATAACAACAGCAAAAAAATACAACTTAGTGGAATATAACAGGTAGCCTTACTCTCTAAGTGATTTATTTGGCTTAACAGTATTAAGGATCCGTTTAGTTAGACGTTTTGGGAGTTTAAAAAAGCATTTTAAAACTTAAAACTATGTTTTGAAACCACAACTCCTCATAGTTTTTTCAAACGCTTATTTTAAACTTAAAACACCGTTTTCCAACAACTTGTACAAACACACCCTTGTAAAAACACACCCTAAGCCTCCTTTCTAAAATATTGTTAAGGACTCTCCATCTACCACAAAAGACTCTGTTCTTAGATTGAATTCTTCACCCCTTTACAAAACTCAACCCAAGCGCAGTTCACATCCTGTCTTGATCATTTTTTTTTTGGATTCCCAATGTGATCATTTATGGCATTGCATCCTCTTTTTTTATATGACCATCAAGAACTAATATTATAAATTGCTGCAGCCAATGTTAGCTTCCAACGAATGACTCTGAATTTGTTTCCCTTAAATCTTTGGTTCCCCCATTGATTGACCTCCTTCCAGAGAATAGTCTTTTAGTCAAAGAACACTCAGAGAGTGTGGTCTGACTGTTCTATACTCTCATTGAAATTTCTACATAGCACACATGGAGTGTCTCCACTGTAACCACTTCTGATTCAAGGTTTTTTCTTTCATTTTTTTTAAATACAAATCTAGTGTCCAGCTAGCACAATCCATTTATAGTGGTCATCGGTAAATTGCTTGAAATATGAGGATGAAATATATTCACAAGATATGTGCATTAAGAGGTACATGTTAACCTCATAGAGTTAGCTTAGTGATTTCTAAGGCCTATATCCATGAGATCTTGGGTTCAAAACTTCTTACTATAATCTTGGAACCACCTCGATCCAAGGAATTCCACCCTAAAATAACTTGGTGTGTATGAGATAGAGGGACTGCATACACCAAAGAGAATAATCAAGTACTCAAAGAATTTTGAATACCCTCATTTGTCAACAACCAAAAAAAAAAAGTGATATATATTAGTCCCAACCTATTTCAAAAAAGGCCAAGCCCGCAGGTCCAAAGTTTCCTTGCATTTTGTTGGATTGATGAAGGAGGCAAATAGAAGAAGCTTATAGATGTTATTGTCAAGGCAACCTACAAAGGATTATTTTAACCTTCAAGGTAGCTTAAGCACTTGCAAGTTGCAACCATATAAGCAAATATTCAGTACTCACTCGTTCACAATAGAGTGAACCCTACTTGCATATCATGTAGTGGTTGTCTTTTATAGTCTTATGATTCATTTGCACTACCTATGTTGGATTCAGGTTCAGGTTAGAAAGCTCAGTTACATGACTTGCATCTTATACCTTGACCTTGAAAGCTGAAGTCATATCTGGTTCCCCATAAGAGCCAAAGCATTCTAAAAGATTTTGTTACAACTAGATTTCATGAATTTCCTGGCACTTTATATCTGCTCGAACAGTTCCTCAATAAACAGCAATTCAGCGCATCAGGAAATAAACACAATACTGTATTTTCTTTACTGATTCATGGAAACCAATTGAAGACTTAACAAGAATCTCAACTCTTATTGTACAATAACTATTTATTGTCCAATAAATTAACATTCAAAACTCTATTCGTTTGTTTGGTTACAGCCATTCAAGTCCAGGAACAAATGATTTTTCTTTTCTCAAGTATAAAGTGAATCGCATGAAGTGAAAATGACACCACCAACTTGCTAGAAAGAATTTTTTATTCTCTCTCCTACTCTCCAATAACTTTCCCTTGATCAATAATCATTCACTAAATTTGAAAAAGGGCTCAATTCAGTTCTGAATAACAAAAAAAAAAAGAAAAAAAGATAATAATAATATAATAATAAAAAATAAAAAATAAAAACAAGCTCATCTATAAATAATGAAAGAAAAACAATAATATCTTCTTTTGAAACCAGAAGCCTCCAACATAACTTTATGAGACAATCAACCAAATCTATTTCAACTTGCATTAAAAATTTCTCTAAATACATCATACACATACCTATCTGTCCCTTTTAAATGCCCCACAACCCATTATCCAAAAAAGAAATAAAGGAGTCACTACCACCAATATTTTGGTCATCAACCACTAACCCCACCACTGATACTAGAAGAGGAGCACATCCATTCAGCTTTGGAAAATTCCTTCCTGGACTTGACTATGGCAAGGACATCAAGTGCCTCGGGTTTTTTCTTCCAGGCATGAGAAGCACTCCTAGTTTGACGAAACTGGGAAAAAGAATGAACAGTTACTCTGACCTGATTGTTTCTCCATCAAGGAGTTAGAACCTACAGTATAAAATACTCATTGTAATGAGTAAAAGCTGGACTAATACAGGAATTTGGGACCCAGAGGCACACTGGGAGTCAAAGACGGGCACATGCAATTGCACATTGTTGTTGGGGTCTATGAAGGGGTGTTTGATTCGGGCTTAACAAGTGTTGGTGCATCCGGTTGATGTGTCCGAAAAATTGCAGAAGCAAGCGATATAGGCATGATGCAGAGAGCCTTGGACTGAAGGAATTGCATGGCAGCTCCTACATCTTCTTCCATCAGCTTTGCTACTTGCTGTTCTGTGCCATCATTTGACCACTTATCCCAAGCTTGTTGATTTGTTCCACCTTCAATGCCCTCACCCTGCATTAAACGCATATCAAAAGTGATTACATAAAAGAAACAAACATGAAAATACTAGAGACAGAAGAAGGCAGACAATTTATTGAACCACATAATCAAATGCAAATACTGATTTAATTAATCACCTAAACTGTTAGAATTATGATCAAATTCACTCTTTCCTAATAACTTAAGCTTCTAGAACAATCAATAATGTATTAAAGTATCAAAGCCAATGGTCTTGAGTTCAAACCGTGTCTTTAAAATGTTAAAAATTCCAAGTGTTGGGCCGCATTTATTAAAGGCGAGTCTAGGGATTGTTAAAATTATGATTAAATGATTAAATTCACCATTTTCTAATAATTTAAGCTTTTGGGACAATTGGTATTTATCAAAATTCAAATACAAATGTATGTTTCATTGTAGGTAAATACCTAACCATAAAATCTGTGCTAATGGTACAAGTAAGTATCAACAAGCAACAAGAAAAATAATACAAATGAAAGAATACCAAATCAGAAAAACAAGAATATGAAGTTACAGCTCTTCCAGTCTGTTACCTCAACAGATGAAAGGGGTACATCAGCTACAAGCTGAGCTACTGCACCGGCTCCACCCAATCGGCTCATGCTCAAAACCTGTGTCAAAATGTCAATGGAATCAGATATGTATTAAATGAAGAAACATAAACCAACAAGAAAATCAAGAAAAATAAAATTAGTCAATTACAGAATCAAGAAAGTGGTAACAGTAACGCAGTTCACATCCTTTCCTATTTAATAATGACCTCATTGCAGACTGAAGATTCTGACACCATAGAAGTTACCTCATGTTTGACATTGTCACAGCCTAATATCAAAAAGGCATGAAATTCTTCAATAATGTCTGAGATAGTCAACATATTTGGGACCTACCTTGTAATAAAGGCATTCTCAAGACTATGAAAGATTTTATCACTCAATAGTTAGGAAGTTGGTACAGGTTTTTGAAAACAATGACAAGTTCAATAAATGCTCTAATTATGCGTGGAAAAACGGAATTGTTATAGACATCCAGGAGAGCTGTATCTTGTCCAGATTCCTAACAATAATTGAGGCTTAACCAATCTCAGAAATTATTTGAGAAATATTAAAGAATACAGTGGATCTTCTCTAGATAGGAATTTCATTTTGATTTTTAATATCAATACCTTGACTTGGAGCCTTAGAAACTTCACATAGTCCACAATTTCGTCAAGCATTGCTGCCCTATCCGTCTGCACAACATATTATTGGCTATCATTGTATGTAAATATATCTCAAATGCAACACATATTTCTAATATGGCTGAGAGAAAAAAAAGAAAAGGAAGTAAAACTTCCTTGACCTTTTCTTGTGAGGTATATAAAATGAATCATGAATGTCTATAACATCTACAACATTTACAGTTACAGTCCAACTACTAATGATTTTATCTTCCGGCCAATCATCACTAATTTCGAACTGTTAATCACACATTCCTAGAATGCAGTGTTTCACTGCCAACAGATAGTTAGATGTTAATTACCTTCATGGCAATTTGGCACCTAAGAACTATGTCCACCTTTAACTTTACAAGAAAAGAGAAAGAAAAGGAACCATATCCTGGAAATTTCTTGTGAATTAAATATCAGTAATCAACTTATGAATCATATGATGATGTTTTAACCCCATTAGTATGAATCTGTAAAACAAACATAACAATTTAGCCAGGTAGTCATTAGCATTTTTGGAAAGTTTGCACTGAACTCTTCCTGAAGTCAGGCAGATCATCTCTTTTATAAAGAATGACGCAACCATACCATACGATTGACAGAGCACTCTCGACATGCATATGCAAATTATTTGTTTGTGTCAATAGTCAGGGTAAAAACTCGCACATCTGAGCTAGAAATTTTTAACATAAAATCTTGACAAAAGAAGCAAATCATTTTTTCCTGTAAAAGTATCATTTGGTTAAGACAAGATTGTTTCCAGAACATGCTAAAACAATAACCTAAAAAAACACATATTATGAAAGTGAGCCTCATTAAATTTAAAATCCCTCTCTTTTGCTTCTTTTTCTTGTCATTAATTGTATTTGCTTTGTAATGTTCTTTATCAATAAGAGTAACTAATCTAATATTTCTTTAAAACCAATTGCAGATAGCATTTTTCAATAAATAAAAAAGCGAGGCTATAAATAGCTGCACTGAGAAGGCACTAACTTTGTTGGCACTGGGAACCAATTCTTGCAAAGCCTTCATTCTTTCTGCAATTCTTTCCCGACGTAACTGCATAGAAGAGAGAAGCAAAAGCTGGTATGTCATAATGAATTTTTGACATAGATGGATTGTTAATATCATCAATATTACTAATATTGTAACATCAATCTTAATACTGTGGAGCAACATAGTAATGCATATTGCTGTAGGATAGGGATGGAATTAACCTTCATTATGTGTGATCACTAACTTCCAATCTTTATTCTTTAACCTTATTTTCTTTTCTTATTTTGCATTTTATATTTATAAACTTCATCTTAACATATAATACCTCAGAGTAAAGGGGAACCGTGGGACACCTCCATTTGAAAAAAATTTAGCATTTTTCAATTTCCACAAGCAGTTAGTCAAACCTGTACTTATGCTAACAGTGAAACCACTTTACAGTCCTAACAAAATTCCACAAGTGAATAACAACCAGCTCTTTTTTAACAATAAATTATATTTGAGGATGACATCTTAAAATTATGTTCCGTCTTAAATGTGGTGGAAATTGTTGCTTTACTTATACTGATTCTTGACAAAACTGAAACCTAACATTGAATAGTTCTCTTAAAAACAGTTATCAAATTTACCCGTTCAGCAATACTGTGGGGATCTGTGGCTTGCCCTCGTCTTGCACGCACCCTTGGGCGGATTCCAGGTGGATGTGGTGCAGCAACACCCGGCCCATGTGTTGGTTGGCTATGGAACTGCCATATCAATAATAGAGATTGCGTCAAATAATAATTAATGGTAAACATGAAAAGTAAAATGCAAGAAAATCCACCAAATAAGACCTACAAGCTTCATAAAGCAGAGATACCAGGAAAGCCATCAACTTATCAACGTGAGAACGTTATATATATATATATATATATATAAAATAAAATTCACAGGAGACTCACTAATTAGTTTATCAAAATACACAACAAATCCAAAGGATTGGAAGATATTTAAGTAATTATATTAGCAATTTAACTCTTTATGTGTATAGGGCGGTGTTATTGGTATGTAGTCTAGTAATGTTCATGGCCGTTCTAAAGACATCCATCCCTAGTTGATTACTACATGGTTGTCAAATGCACAAAAACTGAAGTACTGTATTGTCATGAAATCTCACATTATTACAAGTCGAATTACTTGTAAGCTTCATCATAATATTCCAGTTTATATTTTTTATCCCATTGTGATTTGACATCATGGAATCAATATGATTCTCTCCAGTCATTTCAAAACATTCTTTCAATTATAGATTTTAATCAGGTTCATATAGACATACCATGGTGGACAGCCATCTTAGGGAATCAATAAGCATGCTCATGTTAACTTTTTGGGTAAGATCCCATCACATGGTTACACTAGGAACAAAGAAAAAGCAACAGAACATTTTGCACAAGGTTTTGCCTTGAATTTGAATATGGGGCATCCAGTTGCTTTGGAATGACCAAATCCATTGTAGGACAAGTCAAATTCAATACAATCTCACACAAGAACATATTCAGCCACTTTCTTAATACTTGACCCAGAATCCCAGCAAAGAAAATGCATTTGCAAGCTAATATAATAAAAGTAGTTGTCTTCACATTCAATACAAATTAAACTAAATTTTGACTCTTTTATTTATATAAATAAAAGGCGTACCAATCAATTAAAAATATTGAAATATTCAAAACTTCAAATTGAAGACCCCAAATTTTGGCAAGGAAGTGCGCAAAATAGTATACACTATAGAGTAGTTTGGCTGAATCAATCTTAGAGTCCTCATTAAAAGTCAAACATTTGGCCTATTCCATTTCCATGGACTCAAAAGAAAATTGCAATATAGTCAACCCAAAAAAGGCGCGTGCCCCCACGCCTATTGAAATTTCGGAGGCGCGTAGAGGGAGCTCCTAGTATCATTAACCTTTTTAATAGTGATTGACAATGAATACCACTACAAAGTCACAAAAGGACCAAAAAGTCCCTCAAAAAGTATATGACAAAATTTCACAGCCCCACACGCTTAGAAAAACACACACGTGTAAGAGACCATTCCTTCACTTTCCACTAGAAAAAGAGAGGTCCCCACGCTTCCTCTAAGCGCGTTGAAAGCACAGCCAATTATTAAAACTTTTAAAAGCAATAATATTCTTTCATAAATTTAACTATTCAACGACCATGCCCGTACTAAAAAGTATGTTAGGAAATAAATCTCCTTTTTACGGGTGAATAAAATATATGAATTTGCTTTATGGAATAAAAGAGCGACTATTTTTTAATAATAATATAAAGAATTTGGAATTCAGGCAAAGCACCATTAATTCTTGATTTTTTTTTTTTTGTTTTGAAAATTACAGAATTATTATTATTATTAGTAAAGTGAAAATGTCATATTCTTGTGCAAAGTGAAAATTGACCAAAATGCGAGATGCTTTTTACAAACGCATCGAATATAAACATTACTACAAGACTACAAAACTTTGTACTCTACGCGACACATGCCTAGATTGAATCTTTGATCTTTTGTATGGCTTTTGGTAAAACATCTTTTCAAACTCGAATGGGACTAAAGCAATCACCTATTAATTTATAATTTTTAACAAAGTCAATTCCTAGTGAGATTGGAGACTTGAACTTAATTTAATCAGTGAATTGGTACCCACTTTTTCATTATTTTGCTTTTTAACTTATTTTAATTATTTTGTACTACTTTTTTTTTTTAAGTTGGCCTTTTCAAATACAAGTTTATTTTACCCAACTTTAGGCAAAAAGCCAAATTTTTGCATATCAAACGGACACGGACCTGTGGTTTGAGTTCTTAAAAACAAACAAAAGAATTTATTTATTTATTTATGTTTTTTGGTTATTCCAATGATGCACGATTCATGCTCTTTTAGTTTAAAAAAATATATATAAAAAATTAATGCGAGATTTTATTGAAAGTTAATATAATTATAGGTATTTGGTGGATTAATATTGTGAGACTTTTAAAATGTAGATATCTCAATTCCTATTGTTTGTGAGATACAAAACTCACAAATTTTGGATACTACCAAATTTGTAGCATCTTATATACGTGATTCATTAATTTTACATTAAACACTCAAAATTTTTAAAACTCACATCTAATTTCTTAGAACCTAATCGAATTTTAAAATCAATGATTCCTTAAGAAATGAAATAGAAAGGCCATGAGTCTTTTTAATAAAGACGTTTAGTGATTAAATTCTCTTATTTATATATATATATAATATATATATATATAATATATATATATATATATATAATATATATATATATATATATATATATATATATATATATATATATATATATATAAACTAAGGAAAATCTAAAATTCTCGAGAGTCAAATCTTACCAACCGAGCATTACCATATAAAAAGTTGATGGTTAAAAAAAGGAATTTGGGCTTTAAGAATTTGGGGAGAATTGGGTTCTAAAGTAATTACCTGGTGTAGTTGGGATGGAGGTGGTGCTGTTGGCCGGAGTGAATGAGCTTGCATTTGTCCAAACGCAGGAAACAAACTTGTCATGTGCACCGAATCTCTTTCCTGCCACAACCAAAGTACAAAACACTAAATTCTCCAAACCCCATCATTTTGCAAACATATACTCTTTAACAAAGACCCACCATTATTATTTTTCTTTTTCTTTTTTATCTTGGTAGATAACGCGTAAAATTAAATTTCTAGGAAAACAAGGGAACAAATTTTCAAATCCCCAGCTACAAACTTAAGTGAAGGGAAACATGGGAAGAGTCTTTCACATCTATACCCAAGGGGAAAAAGAAATGGGAATGTCAAATTCACAGCCAGATCACAGCTGAAAGTTTATGAGAGTTTTCACGTAAAACCCGGAAAAGGGTTTCAAAATTTATGAGCAAAAGAAAAGGCGAATAATAGCAGTATTTCTTTTAGCAGCCAAAATATCCAGCTTCCATGGTTTCCTCACTCCTAAGAACCCAGTATTTTTCCCAAATATGGCGTAAACAATAGTAAAGAGCCCCCATTAATCCCATATTCCCATTCTCTCTTTACACCACAACTTTGTCCTCTCAGACAAGTCCAAAAATGACAACCCAAAAGCCAATTCAAACAGGCAAACAGGTTCATCTCACGAGACCATCACACTTCCCATGAGACACTGAGAGAAAGAGCTCTATCAACATGAAAATCCTACCCTCAAACAAATACAAAATGACATGAGAGAGAGAGAGAGAGAGAGAGAGAGAGAGAGCTCTAGGGCATGACAATTTTACTTTTACCAAAAAGATACAAATATGACATGTCAAAAACAAGGGCGTGCACTGTGTAGTCCATTCGACACCCCCCACTAGAGAAAGAGAGAGCAAGGACATGAAGTTTCGCCTCAAAGTTACAAAAGTGACATGCCATGTTGCCAATCCAACCAAAACCAAAGGACACGGACTCTCTCAGAGTCAATCTCCAATAATCCAATTGACACTTCCAAGTCCCAACTCTAGAAAAATAGAGAATGGAATAGGTACAGACAGACGGTTCCACTAACATGACACTTTTAACCTCACACAATTATAAAAATGACATGCAAATCCTAGCTACCGCCAAACCAAGACTAAGCTAGCTAGCTAGCTAGCTCTAGCTATAGCCCAATCCACACACACACCCACCCAGAAAAGAAAAGAAAAGAAAAGAGAGACTTACATTGATTCCATGAGTGGCAGAAGAAGAAGAACCATTATTAATATGACTGTTACTATGATTACCATCAACAACCTCTTCTCTAAACCTCTCCTGCCTCAAAAACCCACCATGCTGTTGTTGTTGCTCTAAGTTCAACCCCAAAGGTGGTGCCATACCCATCCCTAAGTTCATGCCTCTCAACCCGCCACCACCACCGCCACTCCCACCACCACCATCTCCACCACCACCACCAGACCCCAACTGCAAAACCATAGGCATGGACCCCGCTTCTCCACCTCCATACCCAGCTACTGCTGCTGCTGCTTCACTGGTTGTATATGTAGGCTGCACGGCCAAGATCTGCTCAAAGAAATCATCACCTAACCCCTCTGGCGGATTGCCCGCCATAATATATATCAGTATTATCACCCAAAAAAAGAAAGAGAATTCCAACCAACGCTACTCCTATACTCTACAAGTCTGTCAAAAACAGTAGGTTTTGGTATATTTACTAGGTTGTGTGTTTTTGCTATATGGGTATGGGAGGGAAGCTTGTGAAGTGATGAAATTAAAGGTGGGGCTATATGGGGTTGGGGAGGCCGAGAAAAAGTGGTGGTGGTGGGTGTTGGGGAAATGGGTGGCAGATCCGGAGCCCGATAACCCGGAAAGTGGATTTGGGGTTCCAAGAATTAGTGTTTTTGTTAATGGTTTTTTTTCTCCTTTGTTTTATAATTTGGTACTGTCTTAAAAGAAAGAAAGAAAGAGAGAAGTATGTTCTCTGGTTGTGAAAACGCTTGGTCTTTTTAGCTGGGGTGGGGAGTGGGTTTTTTTGGCTTTTGGGTCTCACTTGTGAGTGGTCTCTCTGCTGTGTTCTGTCTGTGTGCGTGTGTGAGTGTGTTTGTGTGTGTGTGAGATATATGGCTTTAAGAGAAAGAGAGACAGAGACACAGACGAATGGGAAAGTTTGATTGTTTTTCTTTTCTCTTTTCTTTTCTAATTTATATTTTATCTGTGCGATGGCGTAACAAATAGAACCACGCGCTTGTAAAGAGCGTGATGGGTGTTTCTTCTTCAATTTTTTTTTCCTTCAATTATATTAAGTATAAATATGCTTAGGACAAAAAAAAATTATAAAAAAAAATCCATATGATAAAAAATTTTGTAGAATTTAAATATTTTTTTAAAATAACTCAAGACAGTCTATGTATAATTATGTAAATTTATAAGTTTGTTATAATAACTTTGTAAATTTACACTGCATTATTAATTTTTTATTCTTTTTTATATATATTTCAATAATGAAGGAATAGAGCAGATGATATTTTTTATATGTAAAGAAAGATAAATAATTATTAAAAAAAATTAAGAAGAAATTATATTTTAATAAAATATAGTGTAAAATAATAATTCGATGTATAATGTTTTGAAAAGTGAACATGTAAAATAGAAAATGTAGATTCTTATACTAAAATAAACAAAATTTTTTGCATAAGCTAATGTGAATGCCCTAATGCTAAGCAGATTTTGGGCTGATACTAACCAGGTTCAAGACAATCCAAGTGTTTATTGTTTAGCGACATCTAAATCACAAACTAGGATTATACATCATCTACATATTTCGTGACATACTTCTATATCTACCTCCATTATTTATTTTTCATATTTACCTTCGACATATATCTAAAAGAAAAATTTGTAGAAAAGATTCAATATTTATGATATTTATACAACATTATTATTGTTTTTCCTCACAATAATAGAGGATTTGAACTCTTTTTTATTCAATTGTTACAATAAATAGAAGATTGGAGATTTGAGCTCACATTCTCCTCATATGTTACAAAACTTTTGGCTAGGAGAATTGGAATCTTGATTCTCCTAATTGAGATAAGCGAGTAATACCACTAACTACAAAGCTCTTAACGTAGTTTTTTTTTTTTTTTTTTTCTTTTTGCTAGAGAATGGTGGATCAGTTATTATAAATGGCTTATCTTTTTTGCTGTCTTAAATGGCTTATCTTTAGTAATCTTATATATATTATCCTTCACTTTGAATAATTATAATAAGCTATTAAATACAATATAATAACATGATGTACAATCTTAAGCAAAACTCTTACGAATATATTATGTATTTTTATGTAGTTGATATAAAATTAGCACAAACAGAAGGATCGATCGGTACAGTTCGTTTTTTACTCTTCTTATGAGAGCTTGGCAAGTTGCACCGTCCTTTTGGTAAGAGTTGAAAATTGCTAGTGCAATAAACAAAGGGCCATTATAACTTATTTCCCGTAATATAATAAGAAAATACATGACATCACAAACTCGAAGGTCATTGTAGTGCCTCTTCCACGTGATTTTGAGATGTTCATTCCCATCCGTTGCTCTAAAACGTGTTTTTAGCTATTTACATCTCACTGGCTGTAGCACCAATTACTTATAATAACTATAAAAAAATCATCAACATCCAATGCTCTAACCATGTAGAGATTTTTGCATTTTTCTAACATCTAAAAATAGATATCCACAGTAGCAACATCTACATCTTAAACATCATTATTTTAGAATAAAGTTTGGATACATAATTAGTTGTAATCTAAGGTTACAACTTCACTCAATATCTTCTTATTGGATGTGAATTTCAACAAATCCACCATTAGATTACATTTTCTTCTTATATCTTCCATACTTGCAAAATTTCTGAAAGATAAAAAATTAATAACTATGGAATCAATCAATTGTTTAAATTGTAAGTTTTTGCAGTATAAAATTATACATAGAAAATAAGTTTGTGGATCATATAGAACATCTAATTGACACAAAATTTGAAATGTATATTAAGAGTGTAGAAACCATGCAATCCAACTGTTAGATTTCTAAAATATGTAGTAATGTTTTTTTTTTAATTTTTAAAAAGCCACAACTAATTTTGTTGCCAAACTTTGTCTATTATTTTATTACACCCTCAATTATTTTAGGCGAAAATACTATTTTCTCCCTACATTTTCACCCTATTACCACTTTGGTCCCTACTTTTTTATTTTACTGCTTTATTCTCTAAAATGAAAAATACATTCTATTTTAGTCCCTACCATTATCTCACTAATGAAAATTGTTTACGTAACAGACAGAGTGTACTGCTTTCAGACTAAAAGCTAACATGGCCATTAAAATAATTTAAAAAAATTATTTTGCATTAAAAAAATGTCACGTCAGCATCTAAATTAAAAATTTTAACTAAATAAATCAAAAATAAAAAATAAAAAATTACATAAATTAAGATCTAAGTTTATCCTAAACAAAAACACCAAGAACACAAACCTAGATTTATATACAAGAAAAACATTTTCCTCTTCAATCTCCTTTTTATCCTCTCCTTTTCATTAAACGCACAAAATCTCATTCCTGTCTCAATCTCTCTTTTCCTCTCTCACATAGCCCGGTCTCCTCTCTCACATAGCCCGATCCCAACCATCTTCTTTTCCTGTCTCTCTCTCATTGAGCCAATCCCAGCCATGGTTGAAAGTCAATCACCTTCTCTACCTCGTCCTCTCAAACCCACATTCTAGGCAAACACGAGCACGAAGAAAGCAGCTGCTAAGAGAGGAGGTGGTTTTGTTGTTAGGTGAGGTTGATTTTGTTTGGTTTCGGCTCTAAGGTTTGGATATGAGGTTTGTGTTTGGTTTCTCAAAAAGTATAAGAAAATTTAGGTTTGAGTTTTGTGTTTGGGGGCTGAAAATCTCGGTTTGAATTTAGTGTTTAGGGGCTGAAAACTTGGGTTTGATTTTTGTGTTTGATGTTTTGGTGGTATGGGGGTTTGAATTTAATTTTTTGAATCTAGGTTTGAATCTGGGTTTGAATTTAATTTTTTGGGTTTTAAATTTGTTGGGTTTGTGTTCTTGTTCAAATTTTTAATGAGTTCATGTTTAATTTATCAATTTTATCTGGGTTTGTCAAGAATGTTGGCATGAATTCTAATTCTAGGTTTTGGCTCTAAGGTTTGAATTTTCTAGGTTTTAAATTCTGTTTTCATGTTTAATTACTTGTTCATGTTTAATTTAATGTGGATTTGAAGTTTAATTTTCTGTTCTTATTTCTGGATTTGTGATTTTTTATTTTTTATTTTGTGTTCTTAAATCAAGGTTGGTGTTCTTGTGGATTTTTATTTAAAATAGCTATAAAAGCCAAATAATATTGTTAGTTAGTAACGTTTCCAAACTATTTAGCAAACTAGCAATTCGAGTCTGTTAGACTCGATTTCACTGTAGCAAATCAAGTTTAAGAGACTCGATTTCTATGTGGGGCATCTGACGTGGACATTCACGTGGAACTTGAGTCTCTAAGACTTGAGTTCCTATAGACAGTTCTTTTTCTCCTTTCTGTTTCTCCTTTTTGTGTGCGGGCATCCTTCGTTCTTTTTCTCCTTTCTTTTTTTTTCTTTTTTTTTTTTTTGCTCTTTCTCCATCTACTGTCCCAAGACAGTTCTTCCTTCTTCTTCTTCTCCTTCCTCAAACATCCAAACCCTTTTCTCAAAATCCCAAACCCAAAAATCACGATCTCAAAATTGGAGCAAAAACCCAAACCCAAAATTCACGATCTCAACACCGAAGCGCCATGGGTTTGACGATCTCTGCACCGAAGCGGCTTGGGTTTGTTGATCTCGGCACCAAAGGTCCGTTTTCTGGTTTAGTTTGTCTCTTGATTCATTTTCAGTTTTTTTTGGGCTAATGTTCGTGGTTTTTTTTCTTTTTTTGTTGGTTTGTTCTGTGCTGTTCTGGGTTGCTGCATTTTCTAGGTTTCTGGCTGTTCTGGGTTTCTGCGTTGATGATTTATATTTTCTGGTTGCTACATTTTCTGCGTTGGTGATTTCTGCTATTCTGGGTTTTCTGTGTTGGGTGTTCTGGGCTTTTTTTGGAGGGAACTCGAGTCTTAGAGACTCGAGTTCCACGTGGATTTTTTCAGTCCACCTCAGCTACGCACCTCATGGAAATTGAGTTTATACGACTCGATTTGCTACAGTGAAATTGTAGCAAATCGAGTCCCAAAGACTCGAATTGTTAGTTTCGTAAATAGTTTAGAAACATTGCTAACTAACAAAATTATTTGGCTTTTATAGTTATTTAAAAAAAAAATCATGTTCTTGTTGTTCTATTGTTCAAGGTACACTATACTTAGATCTCAATTCATGTGATTTTTGGTTTTTAATTCTGTTTTTAATTTTTTTTATTTAGTTAAAATTGATAATTTTTTTTTAATTTAGATGCTGATGTGACATTTTTAATGTAAAATAAAATTTATTATGATTATTTTGATGGCTCCGTCAACTTTTAGTATGCCAATAGTACACTTCATCTGCCACGTAGACAATTTCTTTTAGTAATATGATGGTAGGAGCTAAAAAAATAGAACGCGTTTTTCATTTTTAAGGACTAAAAGCGATAAAATGAAAAAGTATGAACCAAAGTGGAAATAAAGTAAAAATATAAGGACAAAAATAGTATTTCCGTCATTATTTTAATATCACAAAAGAATAAAGTATAGAACCAATGTAGGGTATATTGTTCAAGTTGTATCGTAAAATAAAATAAAGAATATTTAAATAGAGTAATATAAGGATATAGTATGAGATATAGAATGTATTATTAAAGTAGTAATATAAAATAAATAAAGTAATTTTTTGATAATTAAAAATGTGATTTCTTTTCTCTTTTTTGTGTGGCATATTTGGACGTGAACGCTCTCGGTACCTACTACCTATCACATGAGAAAGTTTCATATATGCTCATTTTATACAGCATTCTTCTCCGTAACATCTCGGTGAGAGAAATGGTATATAAGACTGGCGCAAGAGATATCATCCCCTATCAAAGAGAAGAAAAGAAACACCTCTTTTTTTTTCTTTTTTTTTTTATAGCTGAACGAAAGGAACACACTCCTCTTAAGCGCGTGTTTGGTGTTGTAAACAATACAAGAGAAAAGCAATTGCTAAATTACAAATTTTCAATCTTTGTTACTTTTTATTTTATTTTTCTTAAAGTGGTAATATATTTTTTCTGTCACCAACTGCAGCTAGTGGTCATGCCCATTCCTTATTACTAAAATTAGAAAAATACTTATGGTGCGGACGAGGGTGCATAATTCCCGATACAACCCTCTCAATTCATTCCTCTGGAAACTTCCACCCAATGGGGCCACCCTAATCCTGTGGTTAAGACTTAAGAAAGTATTATCAAACTTTACCCTCAAATGATAATGCCATTAAGTAGAAGGTTAAAACTTCAAAAGTTGTCACCTTAAAAGTGTACTCAAAAACCATCCTCTCGCCTCTTCTTGTTTTTTGTTTTTACCTCGCATATTTATTCGGGTCAATTCAAAAATCAAGGACATAAACATGTCGGCTCGAGACAACTAGGCCTAATTTTCAACAAATAATGTTGTGGGTATAATATTTTTTAAATTTATTGATTCTTGTAAAGATCCATCCCTTTCATCATTTGATTGATTAACATAAACAAATTGTTTTTGCTAGTTGTAACCTGTAAGTATATTGTAGAAAAATTTATGGCTCTACCCTTATTCATTTTCAATTGCACAAGGCCTGTTCTCTAACCAATATAACTTGTTGGATTGTGCTCTAATGCAAAGGGATCTCTATTTTAGCAAAGTACATTAAAAAAAACAAAAATCTCTGTTATAAAACAATAACAAAGGACATAAAAAAGAAACTAGCAAAAATAAACCTCTATAATCGAGCTTGAGCGGCTTAGACCAACATTTATCAAATCAGAACCCAGTCTAAAACTTGATGATGCCTAAAGAATTTTGTCCAAGCTCAGCCATGTTACCTTGCAACTGAGCTGTACGGACCACAAGGCCCATTGCCATTTGCCACTAATAACCATAGTTGTAAAAAAAGGGATTGAGTATTGACTAATTTCCACACACAAAATGATTAATCGGAAAAAGAGAAGCTTAACAATAACCCTTTAATAGTAAACTAAAAATAATACTTTAAAGAGGGACTTCGATCCTCTTCATTTCATTGTCAATGTTTTGCTTTTATACCTACCACACCATTTCAATTTAAAATTTTAAATAATGTACCATTATCTAATTTTATACTTCATATATTACACATAGGGGGTGTTCCTAGTGCGGTGGTTATTTTTAATACTGTACTTTGCGGTATGATTTAGCCAAAACCATAACCGCATTACACTTCATTTTTGCGGTTACATGTGCAGTGCAATATGGTTTAAAGTTTAGCCAAAATCATAACTACACCGCATCTTATTTTTGTGATCATATGTGCAGTGCGGTACGGTGTATAAGATGCGGTTTAAATGGTTTGAAACTAGTATAATTTTTAAATTTTGAGTTTTTCCTGCTTAGTCCAAAACTGATTTTTCCCTTTGTTTTGGGCCAAGCTTTAAACTATTGAACTATTTATCTTTATTTTGAGTTAGCTTTCTTAATCAACCCTTACCAAGGTTATTAACCTTTTTTTTGTGGGAAAACTAGGTTTACTATACTATTAATAATATATTTAATATTAAAAAATAAATATATTAATATATAGAGAGGATGTGGTGCAGTGTGGTTTGTGCGGTTTTTTTATTATAAAACTGCAAACTACATTGCACCATGCAGTGAGGAGAATTGTTACTTTGCGATGCGATTTAACCAAAACCATAACCGCACCACATTTCATTTTTGTAGTTACATATGTGGTGCGGTACGATTTAAAGTTTAGTCAAAACCATAACTGCACCGCATCTTATTTTTACGATCACACGTGCAATGCAGTGTATAAAATACGATTTAAATGGTTTGAAACTAGTATATATTTCAAATTTTGGGTTTTTCCTGCTCAATTCAAAACTAATTTTTCCCTTTGTTTTTAGTCAAGTTTTAAACTATTGAGCTACTTTTTCTTTATTTTGAGTTGGCTTTCTTAATCAACCCTTGGTAAGGATATTAAACTTTTTATTTTTTTATTTTTGAAAACTAGGTTTACCATACTAATAATAATATATTTAATATTTAAAAAATTAATATATTAATATATAGAGAGGGTACAGTGCAGTGTTATTTGTGCAGATTTTTTATTATAATACTGCAAACTCCATTGCACAATGCAGTGCATTGTTACTTGCAATGCGGTGCAATTATGTCATTTTCCTGGTAGTTTTGGTGCGATTTTTGCAGTTTGTGTAATTTGATAAACAACCCTAATTGCACATGATCTCAATCCAAAAAGACACTACCTATTTTTCGTTTAAATAACATCCAATTTTCTATACATCCGCCAAAAAAAAAAAAAAAAAAAAAAAAAAAAAAGAAGAAGAAGGAGGTAACATTCGGTTTAATAACTTGGATATTGCACGTGATCTCAAACCAAAAACACCACCAATTTTATGTTTAAATAACATTAGAAGCACACTATTCTGTAGCACATTATAACATATATAAAGAAAATTGAGGGTGTCTTGTGACCGTACAGCATAATTATCATTATGCCCTACAACAAGATGACACATTTCCAAGAGTAGAAAGATTTGTACCCCCCACTGGGTTGTACCGTCTTTGACCCATGCAACTATTTCTAAAAAAAATACTCGAGTATATTTTTTGGAAGGCAAATTAGCTTAGGGAAGCAGAGAAAAATCAAATGAAAAATTGATTTGTTTGAAAATAATGGAGTAGTTGATTATCCCGACCTTCAATTGCTATGTAAAACTTGGTCTTCTGACCAATGTAAAGCTCTAGATAAGCTAGTTATGAAACTCTTAGCAAGCATGATCTTAAACTTGAAGGAAATTTCTTACATGACTGATCTACACTGGATATGAATAATTTTACTAAAACCATTAATTCAATAGTGGAAAACTGAAACAGTGTACCAAATGACATTTCTACAGATATCATACACTCTCCTTTGTGCTTGAAACCTTGATGTCTTGTTTCTCCTCTTCAATGACAGCCGTAGGTTTCTCCACGGGAGGCTCTGTTATGGAATCAGGTTCTTTTTTAAGCTCAGACTCAAACTCTTTTGCGGCCTAAAAGATTGACAGAAAAATCAAATACTTCCATTATAAACAAGAATCTGGCCAAAAACATTGGATGATACAGATTCCACTAATTTTCAGTACGTGTGGCAAGCACAATGATTAATGATCAAGTTTTGACCAAGAAATGACAATTGGGCAATAACATGTAAATGGAAAAGCCTCCTAAAGATCAATTTCTTTGTTTCTTGTTCTGCCACATTTGTGGAGTGCCCAATTGCGTATGTATGTAACTGGTACATAACTACACACTATTTTTATGTCTGCGAGATCTCTGGAACTTGGTCAATCCATCATGTCCAATCGATTCACATTGGGTTTAAGACAGATTCACTGTTCCTCTCCACTTATACCCCACTTAGTACAAATTTTAAACAAATGCTGTGATGCTCCAATTTGATTGATTGTGTGATGTGTGTGGGTGTGTAATGAGTCCCACATCAGGTATTTACTAGATAGATCTGGACTTTATTAACAACTACAAAGAACCTTAATTGTGACTAATCTTTTTGAGGTATAGCGCAAATGTGGCTAGCACTTTTTCTTGGGTCGTTACAACTGCATTGCATGATTAAAATAAATAACCTCATTTTCAATTTCTACTGCAGCATTGGTTATTTTCAAAAGATTACAACAGCAGCTGGGTTGTCATAACACAGTATAAAATGCACTGATACAAACATTCAGGGCCTTTATGTTTCACTAGCATCTCTCTCTCTCTCTCTCTAAGCCTCTATACCATGTCCTTCAGCCACACCCCTCCTCCTCTCTCGCTGCACCCCCCCCCCCCCCCCCCCACCCAAAAAAAAAGGCACAGAACTATCAGACAATAATAAGTTGGAAACTTCATCTATGTATATCTAAACTTGGGAATCAAAGGAAAAAGCTGCAACTTGCAACATGATTCCATATCAAAGCACATCACTTGCTGCGCATCAGAGAGCATAGGCTATGTGTCACTCTGTGTACGCATTCATTTTAAGCATTTGTAGACAGGCTAAGTTTCACTCCTCTATGCCAATGCTCACAGAAACTGTAGGCATTTATTTTTAAGTCTATGAATGGTTCAGTGATTATGAAGCAGATGCGAAATTTTATGCATTCTTTCAAGTTTCTTTTTGGAACTCCTATCCCATCCTTTTTGAACAACAGAAAACAATCCCTGCACCCTCCTCCCCAAAAATTACTTTTCTGAAAATAAGGGATGAACTTACATAGGGAGGATATGAATGCAAATAAGATTTTAAAACAAGAATGAAATTCTTAAGAATGGGTAGAAAATGAAGTTCAGCTAAAATGTTGTTGCCCCAGTCATCTATACACAGCTTTTAAAGGAAAATACAACTTATTACATATATGTTTGCACCAATATCAACTTCTTCCAAACCCTTGTAGGATAAAAATGTCATCACTCAATCTTGACTATTTAAGGAAAATACTAATTACATTCGTGTTTCCACCCTGCACCAATATCAACTTCTTCTGATCCCTCATAGGATAAAATCTTTAGATAAAAAAAACTTCTGATCTCTCTCTCTCTCTCTCTCTCTCTCTCTCTCTCTCTCTCTCTCTCTCCCTGTTCTGAAAGCCTAACCTTTATACAAATCCAACCACAAAAGAAAAAAAACTTCCAACAAATATCCTCTCTACACTATGAAAAATATGAGCTGGTTGACTGTGGGTATCCTGTTTGATGTTCAACAAACCAAGCAGATTCAGATTCCCACCTTTCCACATCATTCACCACATGGAAAATGCATCCTTTTCCCATATATCCCAAAATGATGCCAACCTATCTCCTTCTCATCTGTCTATCTCCTTAGTCCCCAGCATAGAAGAGACTCTCAAAGAACCACTTAAAATGTCATAACATACAGTCTATAAAGTCAATTCTATTAACTAAGCCCTAGAGCTGCCGTTTCAGTAAAGGAGCAGGTTCTCCAATTTGTGTGAGGGAAGGATAGAAAGACAGATGTGTTTCTCATCTTTAAGTTTCCTATCATGGGAAAATCCAGACCATACCTTTAGACCCTGACTTGGTGTTATTATAGAAAACAGTAGTATTAACAGTTCTTTAAGACTTTTTTGTAACTATATATGTATATATGTAACTATGGTTTTGTAACTCATATTAGAGCTATATAGGCTTCCACTGCACACAGGTCAATTCAAACAAATAATCAATGCCAGAGAAAATGGGTCCCTTTTATTTGACAATTACTCCTGATTATATGTTCTGATAAGAAACATCTTGCAAATAGGGATACACTTCCTTTTTCTCTAATGTGGGTAACATGGAGGGGGAGGAATAACCGTACATTAAATGGCGTGAAGGTCTTAGTTATTGAGCTGAAATTCTTATTTGTGGACTTTACAGTGTGTGTATAGGGGTAGTGGGAATCCCTATGAAATCTCAAATTCCAAATTCTATCGATTCCACCCTCCTGGTAGCATAATACATCAGAAATGCAAGCTTCCTTGTCATTAGAACACACATACAACTGAGGATGGAGCCTTTTAAGTGAGTTATCTTCAACCCACTTATCATGCAAAAAAAGAATACGATTGTCATCACCCACCACTAGGGCCGCATGTTTGGAGAAATTCTCTCAACCATCATGAATACCACGCCACAGACCACATCCATGGGCCCTTTTGCATAGTTTAGTAGTCCACCCCCCTTGACCCATATTTAGTTGCAATAACCCTCCTCCAAAGATGAGTGCCTTCTAGTCCAAACCTCCATAACCATTTCCCTAACAAGGCTTTATTAAAATGCACTAACTTCCTAATCCCCAAACCACCCATATCTATCAATAAACACACCTTCTCCCAAGCCACCAAAAGATATTTAAAACACTCCTCTAAAGATCCCCATAAAAAAAATTTCTGAATACGCTCCAATCTATTAGCCACAGCTACAAGGATGACAAATAATGATAGGTAGTACGTAGGAAGGCTAGAAAGAGTACTCTTCAACAGAGTAAGTTACCCCCCTTTGATAAATAAAAACGCTTCCAACTTGAGAGTTTCTTCTCCATCCTCTCCAATATAGGATTCCACACAAATGCTGCTTTGTGTGGGGTACCCAACGGCATTCCCAAGTATTTTATAGGCAGACTACCCACCCTACACCTAAGAATGGTAGCCAAAACATCTATATTTCCAACCTCCCCAACCGGAACAATCTCACTCTTCCCCACATTAACTTTCAAACCAGTAAATGCTTGGAAGCAAATCAAAGACAGCCTAATGGAAAACAACTGAATCTCTAGAAACATCACAAAACAAAATGGTATCATCTGCAAACAGAAAGTGTGAAATGCATACCCCTATAGAATTAGTTGGCCCCACATGAAAACCACAAAGCATACCACAATCCTCAGTTTTCCTCAAAATCCTACTTAGTACTTCCATAATTAAAAGGAAAAGAAGAGGGGACAGTAGATCACCTTGTCTCAACCCACTGAGAGCTTCCAAAAAAGCCTACCGGAGATCCATTCACAATAATAGAGAAGCAAATAGTAGATATACAAGCCTTAATCCACCCCCTCCATTTCACCCCAAAACTCATCCTATCCAATAGATAGAACAATGCATCCCAATTCACATGGTCATAGGCTTACTCAATGTCCAATTTGCAAATCACCCCGGGTACATGACTCTTCAATCTGCTACCTAGGCACTCATTAGCAATAAGCACTGAATCCAAAATTTGTCTCCCACCAACAAAAGCATTTTGAGACTCAGAGATGAGACTATTTATCACAACCCTCAATCTATTTGCCAACACCTTAGACAGCAGCTTGTAAACACTCCCTACCAAACTAATAGGCCGAAAATCCTTAACATCAATAGCATTATTTTTCTTGGGAATTAGAGAAAGAAATGAGGCATTTAAAGACAGTTCAAACACTGAATACCCGTGAAAGTGCTCAAAAACAGCCATGACATCCACCTCCACCACACTCTTAACATTTTTGAAAAAAAGAAATGGTGAAGCCTTCCGGCTCAGGTGCTTTATCCCCCTCTATCTCCATCAAAATCTAGGTTCTTAACTGTACACTTCCTTGAGTTCATTCAATCTCGGATCCCTAGGGGTGGTGGGAGTGACACTTCTCATTGGTGACTCAACAAGAATGGCAAGTTTGATATCCGGTCCTATTACAATAACATTAGGGGTGCAGCCGCCTCCAATTTTCCGTGGAAGGGGGCTTGGAAAGCTTAGGTTCCTAAGAGGGTGGCATTTTTTGCCTAGATAATGATTCATGGGCAAATCCTTACATTGGATAATCTTATACTTAGGGGGTGCATTTTGGTGAATCAGTGTTGTATGTACCATCGGAATGAGGAAACTGTGGATCATCTCCTCCTCCATTGTCCTGTAGCTCACTCACTGTGGGTCTATATGTTTCAAATCTTTGAGACCCAATGGATCATGCCAGGCTCTGTGGAAAGCTTGGTGTATTGTTGGAGCTATTGGCTGAGAAAATTTAATTCAAACATATGGATTATGGTTCCTAGCTGTTTGATGTGGATTGTTTGATCGGAAAGAAATCGACACTCTTTTGAGGATATCGAGAAATCTTTGGCTCAATTACAAGTTCTGTGCCAGAAGACTTTATTTGATTGGTCTTGGTGTTGGGGCTTCTCGGATTGTTCCAATATCTTGGAGTTTATTTCTTCCCTTAGTATTGCTCTTTTAAGTTTTTTATTGTTGTTTGTTGTTGTTTGTTTGTTTGTTTCATTTCCTTGTGTACACCATCATGAACACCTTGTATTTGCTTTCTTCTGTTTTACAGTTTGTTTAATAATACTCTTATTACCTATAAAAATAAAAAATAAAAGTGTATGTACCTCCTGGCTCCTGTGTTTCCATTAAAAATTATTACTTATCTAAAAAACAAAAAATTGCATACCTATACATAGGGTAAAATTATTCCTCTCCCTTAGCCCCCTGAACATGGTACGTGGATCTTAACCTTAGTTGTTAGTTGTAGACTTGTAGTTTCAATGCTTCTATATGGTTAGGGTATGGGCTAAGAGTAAATACCAAAGTACTGATTATGTGTCAAGTTTGTAAGGCCTTGAAATGGAGACAGATTATGGTTGGTGTTATATCAGGTTGGAGCACCACAAAGTACACGGTTGGACAAAAGTATCCTGTGCCTGTCTAAATGTTGCAAGCAGGATAAGCATTACTTTCAACCTACCATACCCATGCCCCATGTCTGCACTGCATGAGATGGGTAAGGGTAGTATGGCTACCATACACTCCAAAATGGTAGAAAATCTTTGAATAACATAAGAATCTAACACTGGCACATACTAGCATCCAAAGCCCCCACTTGGTCACTCAAGTCCATACAGCATAGGGCACAGCTTAATCAAGATACCGACTACTAATGCAAAGTTGTTATAGTTATACTAAAATGCTTTCAAAGATTCAGCGGTTATTAGATAGCATAGGAATCATCTGCATGAAGTCCTTCCTTAGGCTTAAAGTCCTCTAAAAGTCCTATTGAGAGAGTCAGGAGGGAGGGTACCTAGAAAGGCAAATCTTCTATTGTGATTACTTTTCCTACATAAAAAGAAATCTTACCATTATCATATATAAAGTAAATTTCAATATAAAGTAAATTTCAGGAATTCAATTTTACCAGGAAGTGCTAATGAATAAGCTCAAATTACTGGACTGCCACTGTTAACAAAAAGCTGATTGGTTTGATTCATTTGAAAGCATTTATTCATGGTTGGTCTTTCCCTTAACATCTAATCTTCAAGCCTGACCTTCTCTCCCTCAAACACAGAGGGGGAGTGTCAAGGATTAGGAATAGGTCCTTACATTATCATCAACCAAAATATTTCCGAACTCAATTACAGATGTTAATAGCAAGAATGAAACTAATCCATATGTCACCCCCACAAATTCACCTAAAAGTTAAAACTAAACTGAACTTTGAAATGCCAAAATAAATAATAAGTTAATGATAGCTGGTATGATCAAATATTTCATAGAAAACGCATGATACGACAAACAAAATGTAATCATATAGAATATCTCAGTACATGACTTTCTTTCTGTACCTTTGTAATAAAGCATAATAGCAAGACATCAAAATTTAAAACAATATCACAATAAGCAAATGAATATGTATTCCAATAATACGAAGTTTGGACTTTCACAACACATAATCTTAAATTCAAGGAGTTTCCTTCTTTAATTATCTACGAAATCTAAAAATTCCACACAATTGACCCCTAAAACAACTGTTAAGTAAATTTAAGAGAACACAATCATTTCTACAAACACAAGTTTCAAGCTTTCTTTTTCTTTAATTCAGTATCCCTTTTAGCCCTCAATCATAACCCAATACAAGTACTAAGCTTCCTTCAGTTCAGTTTGCCATATCTTTTGGAAACCAAAACAACATATAAAAACATTAGACACTATATATTTGTGGATAAGCCATAGGATACCGATTTTCTTTTCCTTCAGTATCTCTTCCTTTTTTTTGTGGATAAGCCATAAGATACCAATTTTCTTTGCTACCCTTTTCCTCACTTTTCTCAACAACTATATAATTTTGGTAAGTTTTTCTTAAAAAGTACATTAAGTTTCGTTGTAAATCGTTTTCTCAAAAAAAAGAAAAAAGAAAAAAAAGTTTCATTGTAAATCGAATTTCCCCCATTATTGCATACTGAATTCTTGAGTATAAGATTCTCCCCTTTTCATTTCCCAGAGAACCAAACAACATTAAAAACTAAAACTTCCATTCATATCCCAACAAAATAAACTGACTCAATTTGAACTTACAAACCTGTTGGAAGCTCTTGACAGTCTTGCCAATACTCTTTCCTACTTCAGGCAACTTCTTGGGCCCAAAAACCAGAGCTGCAACTCCAGCAATAACAACCAGCTCAGGCACTCCAAGACCAAACAAAGCGTTACAAGTCAGACCCTTTCTTGCTCTCTCAACTCTGGTCCTGGTTGTAGCTCCACCCAGTACCAGAGTGTTGTTGTTGGGCTTGGTTTTGTTGAAGAAAGTGAGGGTGGCATTACTGGTAAAGAAGGTGGAGTTGGAGGAAGAGAAGGGGAGAGATGGTGGGGTTACTCTTGGAATGGAAGTAGAGACTGGAGAGAGACAACTAGATGAGATCTCCATTGATTTATGGGTTTTGGAGGTGTTGCTGGTTGGCGAAAATGGATAATGAATGAGGAGGTTGAAGAGGTAGGGGTGGAGGCTGCGAGTTTTGAATGGTTGACCAGATTTTCTTTGTTTGGACTTGATTATGGATTATGGCTCATGGGTCAGCCCGTATAGATGGGATTCGGATTCGGCGCAAGGGTTAAGGGACTGTATATCTGTATGGATGGGATTTGTATTCATTTTCAGTTTTTAGGGAATCTCACCGTTAAAAAAATTGGTTTGATTTTAGGATTAGGTTATATTTGGTAACAGTTTTTATTTTTTTATTTTTAAATACTTATTTTTAGGAATATAAAGAAAAAAAATTCTTGTATTTTTATATCAAAAACATGTTTTATTTGTTTAAATTTAAAAAAAAAAATAGTTTTTTGAAGAAAAAAATAGAAAATACTAAAATATGTTGTTACTAAAATTTGAACTCTAATACTAACTCATTAAATGAAACAGATTCATTAAATTAAATTCGTCTTTTACTGACTTTTGAATATTAAAAATTGAAAATAGTCATTTGCATGTTTTTAGTTTTCTTTACAAATTGAATTTTTAGAACAATATTTATTTTCTGTCTATTTTGAGTTGCCAAACAAGTTTTTAATATCAAAAACAGAAAATTATTTTTGAAAACAGAAAATAAGTTATCAAACGCACTATTAGTATTCAGTTTTCATTTTTAGTATCCTAAAATTTGGATTTGAATACAAAAAATGAATATAACTTTTTAGCGTTTTCGTTTTCTATAAATATGATTATAGGAATAATACAATGACATGTTCATAAATATTTTGAAAACAAAAAGTTGTTTTTTAGTGATGCGATGTCGGTGAGTGAGAAAAGTTACTTTAAAAAAAAAAAAAAAAAGACTAAACCCGGTTATGATATATTCTATACCTAAATTGTGTATGTGGGGAGTAAAAAGACCTTAGCGGGCATGTGGGCCTTTGGGCCGTGTTAATAAAAGCCGACCTGCTCCTAGGTTAAGCATTTGTAAGTATTATGGGTCAGCCCCTACGCCGAGGACCCAAGGACCTGTCCGAGGGTGAATTGATCCTCGGACAGACACAGAAGAACCATGGACTCCGTCGTAGAGGTTAAGGAATGACACGGTGAGGACCAACGGTTAAAAGGGGGTTAATTCCTGAACAACCTAGAAGCACCAATGTTAGAGATATACGCAAGTTAAAGACTGTCACCTCCACATTAAAGACCCTGCACCTACTACCCTGGCCGCATTAATGAGGAAGTGACACCTGAACAGTGGAGGTGAAACTTCTAGTTACTATTCAAAGGCACTGGGAAGGGAAATATCTAGGCCAAAGGGAAGTGAGGGTAACACGTGTACCAAGTGTCAAAGTGAGTAGTATTTAAGGAGGAGTTTAGAACAATAGTGAGAAAGGACCTTTTTTGTAACCTAAAAAGGGAAAAAGAAAAGAAAGAGAGATAATATAAGAACAATTCTCGGCTTACGTCCGAGGAGGTGGAATTGCAATATTTCTTGTTGTTTTGAATGTTTTCAATCTTTAGTCTGTCATATAATCCTTAAACACTTCTAACCTGGGTTTCTAGCCTATACTCTACAAATTCTTATTGTTTAAGGCTCATTGGGCCTGGGCCTACAACTGTTCTTGGGGCCAGGTACAATTGTGCACTTACAGTGTATTCAAAACAACTTACTAAGTAATGGCATATTCATAAATATTTTGAAAACAAAAATTTTTTTTTTAGTGATGTGATGTGTGTGAGAGAGAAAAGTTACTTTAAAAAATAAAAAATAATAACTAAACCCAAGTATGATATTCTATATCTAAATTGTGTATTCAAAACAACTTACTTAGTACTACCAAATGTGAAAATAAGTGTTTTTTTTCCTATATTCAAATTCAGGATTTCAATATAGAATAAAGAAAATGAAAAGTGGATACACCACTTTTTGAAACCAAACTGTTAATAATATAAAGTGAGAGAGAGAAAGACTGAATTTTCTGTATATTCTGTGTAAATAATAATATACAATAGAGATCCTTATATAGAATAGGTATGTGTGCAGTATAAGTAATATTAGCAAACTATAAGTATAATATACTGGGCTAAGCCCAATGGGCTAATCTAGTCTAAGCTATACACTAACATCCCCCCTTAAACTCAAGATGGGAAGGAGGAAGCCAACTGGAGTTTGGATATAAGATCTCAAAGACGACCAGGCGGGTGAGTCTTGGTGAAGATATCAACAGGCTGTTCAGCAGAGTAGATGGAGAACAACTTGAGATTGCCTTTCTTAAGATGCTAGCGAGTGATGTGGCAGTTGATCTTAATGTGCTTAGTGCGTTCATGGAAGACATCATTATGAGCAATGTAGATAGCGCTATGATTGTCACAATAAAGAGGAGTGGCAGTGGGCTGTGGAGTATCCATGTTAGCCAAGAGCCAGCGAAGCTAGACAAGCTCGCAGGTGGTGTCGATAAGGGCACGATACTTAGCTTTAGTACTGGAACGGGAAACCACATCTTGCTTCTTACTACACCACGAGACAAGAGAAGTACACAATAGGAAATAGAAACCTGTGATAGAGTATCGATCAGTCGAATCACCTACTCAATCTGCATTTGAATAAGCAGGAAACTCGAGAGAAGACCAAGAGGAGTAGTGGAGACCATGATAAAGCGTGCCCTTGACATATTGGAGAATCTGAAGAACAACAGCATAGTGGACAGAATGAGGGGCATCCATGAACTTGCTAACCATACCCACAGCATGTGAAATATCCAAGTGAGTAACAATGAGATAGATCAGACTACCAACCAACTGATGATAGTGAGAAGCATCGAATATAGGTTCACCATCTAAGATTGTGAGCTTTGCATTAAATTTAAAGGTATGGAAACAGTCTTGTTGTCGATGATATCAGCTTTAGAGAAAATATTAGAAGCATATTTAGCTTGGAAAAGATAATATACATCAGAGGATGAGGTAACCTCAAGCCCAAGAAAATAGCTGAGAGTGCCCAGATCTTTCATCTCAAAATGCTGACTAAGGAAATGTTGAAGAGAGCGGATACCTGTAAAATCATCTCTAGTAATAATCAAATCATCAACATAAAGAAAAATAAGAGTGATACCAGCAAAGGATCTTTGGACAAAGAGAGTAGTGTCATGACAACTTGAAGTGAAATCCTACTGAGCAACAACTGACCTAAACTTTTCAAACCAAGCTTGAGTAGCCTACTTGAGGACATAAAGAGCATGGCAAAGGCGACAAACTTGACTGCCGGAGTGTGAATAGCCAGGGGGTGGTTGCATGTACACTTCTTCTTAAAGCTCTCCACTGAGGAAAGTATTCTTCACATCCATTTGATAAAGAGGCCAACGGCGAACAACAGTCACAGCAATGGGACATTTGACAGATGTAAGGCGAGCAACAGGAGCAAATATTTCCTCATAGTCAACCCACCTCCATCAGCCTTGGTCTTGATCTTGTAAACCCACCTATAGCCTACTATAGACTAACTAGGAGGCAAATCAATCATATACCAAGTGTGATTCTTATGAAAGGTATCTAGTTCTTCGTTCATAGCTGGCTGCCAAAGAGGGTCAGTATGAGCCTCACGATAAGTGTGAAGTTTATAGAGGGTGGAAAAAGTAAAAGAGTAGTGATAATCAATGAGATAAGAGGGAGGAATGCTTATGCAAGTGAAACGATGAAATTCAAGACCAACAAGAGACTTAAGAGAGGGTGGTACCATAGGATCCAAGATAGGCGGGTCATATGCCAGGGACAAAACCTGAGATGAGTCGTCTAGAAAGGCAGTTGATGTCGAAGAATCCTCCATAAGTTCATGATAGAGAGGGAGAAAAAGATCAATAAGATGGGAGACTCTGAGGAAAAGGACACAGGAGACTGCTGAAGACTCGTGAAAGGACGATGTTCCCAAAACATAACATGACGGGTGACACGAAGGCGTAAAGAAATGGGATCATAGCAGCGAAACCCCTTTTGAGATACACCATAACCAAGGAAACAACAGAGACGAGCATGAGGCTGGAGCTTTGTTTGTACATGGGGAGGAAGAGAGACAAAGCAAGCACAACCAAAATCCCAAAGAGAGTAGTCAGGGGTTTGACTATAGAGAAGCTTGAATGGTGATTTGTTATGTGTAGTTGGTAAATAAATACAATTAATGGTGTACACAACAGTGAATGCAGCCTCACCCCAAAAGCGCTTAAGAAGAAGTAGAGATGAGAAGGGTGCAAACTATATCAAGAATGTGATGATATTTTTGTTCTGCACGACCATTTTGTTGAGAGGTGTAAGGACAAGACCGCTAAGGAAGGGTACCATGATTGTCTAAAAAGGATAGGAAAGATTTATCATTATATTCTTGAGCACTATCTAATCGAAAGACTTTGACGGTGCGATTAAGCTGTGTTTCAATCATTTTATGAAATGTTTGGTAAATAGACATAAGTTTAGACTGTTAGGTTCTAAGGACTTAGGATCTAAATGTATTAGAACTTTAATGTGTAATGTTGGCAAACCATAATCAAAACTTAGAGTTTAGATTTAGGTTGCTCAAAGTATGTTTAATGTAAAGTTGGAATCAAATAATTGTAGAAAATTACTATTCACTTTCTGCAAGACTCAATCAATTGAAAATTAGACTCGATCGATCGAAACTCGTGCAGATTATTTTTCTGCAGAATTTTCCAACTCAGCCCAAACCCATTTGACATGTAGGGTTTTATATTTTATGTTTCATATAAATAGGAAAACCCTAGCCACATTTTAGAGTTGTTGTTTATGCTGTGTATGTGAATCTCTTGTGAGATCTAGAGGTGTTGGCCTTTACATATACTTAAGGTTATCAAGAATCAAAATTATATCAAGAGCTTGATGATCGTTTCAGTTGCTGCATAAAGAGCTTAAAGATACACAAGTGAGAGTACTTATACTTGCTGTGGCACTGAGAAAGAAATAGTCCATGGACTCGAAGTTGTCACGTGCTTGTAGTAATAAGTTTCCTACTTGAGGTACAATAGAATATCAGTAGTCTAAATCGCTATTTTGTAAACTTCAATTCTTTCATAGTGGATCTTGTTTTACCTTGAGCATAGCTAGGTTAAATCCTCTCTAGGTTTTTACTGGTTTGATTTTTCTGGGTTATCATATTGTTGTGTTCTTTATTTTTCCGGACTTATCAATGATATGATTTACTTATGTTAACCTAAATTTGAATAATTTACCTAAGTTAATCACTTGGCTAAATAACTAGGTTAATCTATTTGTGTTTAAGGGCTCTAAAAATCGTACAAGTGGTATCAGAGCGGGTTAGCTTTAGTGTTTAGATCTTTGATCTAAGAGTTGATCCTTAACCCCTGTTGTCATGGAACATGATCACTTTCTTGTGATCCCACTTCACTTTAATGGGAACAACTATACCTACTGGAAAGTAAGGATGAAAGCATTCCTAAAATCCATTGATGAAAGAGTTTGGAATCCCGTTGAGCATGGATGAGAGAAGCCCACTACTCTAGTTAGTGAGTGGCAAACTTCTTAGAAAGAAGCAACCGTTTTTAATAGCAAAGCCATGAATGCTATTTTTAATGTTGTTTTTATGGAGAAATTCAAGAGAATCTCTAATGTTGAGGTTGCTCATACTGCATGGAATATTCTCCAAATTGTGCATAAAGGCATAAAGACTGTCAAAATTAATAAGTCGTAGCAATTAACTTCTAGATTTGAAAGTATTAGAATGTTTGATGATGAATCTGTTGATGAATTATATGCTAAACTGAATGATATTGTTAATTGTGCTCATAATTTGGGTGAAATCTATGATCAACCCAAGATTGTTAGGAAGATACTTAGATATTTAACTGAGGACTTTTGATCCAAAGTGACTCTCATTACTGAAAGCAAGGATGTTGACTCCATCCCTATTGATGAACTTGTAGGATCTTTTCAGTCCTATGAGTTAGACCTATCCAAGACAAACAAATCCAAATCAATACTTCTTAAGCCAGTTGATGATGTTGAAGGAAATAGATTTGATGACGAGCTTTCTACTACAAAGATTGCTTATCTTACCAAGAACTTTAGGAACAATAATAAAAGGGTAAGAGGTAAAAACAATACTGAACCTAGAAATTTTAGGAGGAATGATCCCACTATGGTGAATAATACTGAAAAACCGAAAGAGAAAGTAGGTCAAACCTCTAGTAATTCTATGAGTCAACAATGTTTTGGGTGTCAAGGGTATGGTCATGTGAAATCAAAATGTCCTACATTCTTGAGGTCTAAGGGTAAGACCATGGCTGTAACCCTTAGTGATGATGAAGTTTTTGATAATGAGTCCGGTAGTGATGATGGTGGAAACTTCATTACTTTCATAGCTATTACTGTAGTTGATGAAAGTGTTGTTGTTGAAGAGAACCCTTCTGATGAAGAACTCTATGAGGATGCAAATAATAAGCTTTACAGGGTTACTGCAAAGGATGCTATGAATGTTGATTTAGGTTTAAAGAAAATTGCATCTCTTGAACTTGATAAGAAAAATTTGCTGTTGAAACTGTTTGATGCTAATGAATTGTTAAATAATGTAAAGACTAAGAACATGTCATTGCTTGATAAAGTTAAGAACTTGGAACTTGAATTATCTATTGCTATTAAACAAACAAATAGGTCTGCTAGTTCCAAACTTGATCACATGCTGAGTGTTCAGAAATCTCCATCAGACTAAATTGGTTTAGGTTTTGTAGAAAACCTCTTTGTGCCTAAAACACATTCCACAAACTTTGTCCCTTCTTTTGAGCCCCCCATGAGTGAGATTGTCAAGCCAGTGGACATTGCTCCACCTAGGAAGATTAGGGTTAATCTCTAAGCCTAAGACTTCTAACCTTCCTAAGGATAAGTTGCATGATAGACCTGTATGAATTTGTCATTTTTGTGGAAAGTCTGGGCATATTTGTCCAAACTATTTCAAGCTGCAAGCTGTTAAGTGAGCAAATAAGCCAAAAGTATCCGTGCCTCAAGCACAAGATCCTATGATACTTATTGGTGAATTGGTAAAGACTTTAAACTTTTATTATAATCCTGGAGTTGCTCAACATTCTAATCAGAATAATAACTCCAATGCTAGAGTTGCATCTAAAAAATTTTGGATGCAAAAAGCTCAATCTAATTGAGTGTTTCCGACATGGTCCTTGTGCTTTATCTCTCTACTCTTTGTGACCATTCTACTTTTGTTGTTTTGGTTTTTTTTTTTTTTTTTTTTTTTTAGGATTTGCATTGCATAACATTCATGCACTTCATGCTAGGTTATTTTTGTTTTTCAAAAAAAGAAATAAATAAATAAATAAGGGAAAAGAAAAACAAATGTGTTTTGCACTATCTTTCTTGGATTTTGAAATTAAGGTTGGCCAAACCAACTTTGCATAACATGTTTATGTACTTTGTTTAGCTTTGATGAGCTTATTTTATTGCACTTTACTAGTTTGAGCTTTGTAGTACATGTTGTGTGGGAATTGTCTATAGTTTTTGATCATATGATCTTGATATTGAAGTCACATGTCTTTGACTGTTGGACTTGAACTTAATGAGAAAGGCATAAATAACCATCTCACAACTGTTTACTAACTAATCATGAACACCTTAGTGCATATCATATGATTTTATGCTTGAGAAAGTGTAGCACATGCACAAAAAGAATATAAGGTGTAGCTTCGATTTAAATAATAAAATTGGTGTGTACATTATTAGGCTATAATAACTTCACAATCAAATAAAATTGGTGTGTATATTATCTTGGCTATTTTAATAAGTTTCAAAACAAATAAAATTGGTGTGTACATTATGAGGCAAATTCAAGAAACTTACATAATTGCAAGCTTTTATTCTAGGAGATGTGAGAGTTATATGATATAACTCTTTAGGTGATAGTTTCTTTCAAATTTATGTGATGAATTTTGTAGAAATTGTGTTTGATTGCTATTCTCGTATTATCTTACATGTATCTCAAGTTTTTGTTAGTTGCATACACTACACAAGTTAGTCTTTGCTACACTTTGTACATGTTATTGTATGTGATTTTGTTTTGGCCATCCAAGATTGAAAATTTCCTTGAATTTAATGCCAAATGTATTTAAAGTTTGAGAATTAAGACAAATTGATTGAAAATCTTGTTTTTGGAAGATCTGGGTTTAATTTAAGGGTTTTTTTTGGAAAACTTTTCATTTCATACTCATGCATTGTATTCATAAAATATTGTGCTTTGAGGAATTTCTTCATTAAAATGCTTTGTTTTTCAAAATTTTGATTTTTCCAGATTTTCGATCGATCGAGGGTGTTTTTCAACCTATCGAAATTGTGATTAAAATTTTGGTTTGAATCTGTCTGGCTCAATCGATGCTGGATCAATCGAATGTACTTTTCGATCGATCGAACATGTTTTTCAATCAATCAAAAATCGTTCAAAAGGTTTTTTAAAACATGAGTTTTTCACGTGATCTTCACTATTCAAAACTTTTTCAAAAGTTTTTTCTCTCTCTCTTTGATCGGTCAAGATTCAAAGCAAGATTTTTGTCATTTTCCCTCAAAAAATTTCAAGAATTTTTGTCTTCTAAGGCCAGTAAGACCCTTTTACCCTTCCTTTTTCAATTATTTTCATTATTCATGCATTTTAGGGAGAAATTTGAACCTATGAATTTTTGGGATTTTTGGTGTTTTCAATATTTTTCTCCAAAATTGATCATTGGATTTTTGTTATGGGATGTTAGTAAACTGATCTTAGTGGTTTAATTTGATCAATTTGATGAATTGAGAAAAATTGGATTTTCTAGGCCTTGAAACTACCCGAATTGGAGATTTTGTTCAATTAAGCATTAATTTATGAAATTGGCTTGTTTGGTTGATTGAATTGGTCATTATATTCTGTTATCTATCTTCTGTAATGATCAATTAGTCAATTTATTGGGATTTTTGAAAGTGGATTTTCAAAATTTGGGGATTTTGCTATAAACTCTATACTTAAGCCAATTTTGTGTTTTAAAAGTATAATTGAACTTTTCTCACTGCATTAGAGCATGCATCATGTGTTGATATTATTCATGCATCAGATAGATTGTCATTTTCTATATTGTTTTACTCTAATTGTGTGTGATGCAGTCTGCCCTTGGGTTTTTTTTTTTTTTTTTTCTCTTTTGTCTCTCTTTTGTCTATCCTATTCCAACCTTAGCATCATGACTAGGAAGACTAGAGCCAATAGGAAATCCACATCTTCTTCTACTTTGTCCTTTGATAGTGAAAGGTTTTTGAGTGAGAAAAACCAGGAAACTTATGAGAAGTTGAACATTCTTAGGAATGTATGGGCTGAGCAAAAGGTATTTAGATGAGCTTGATCCAAAGATTAGGAGAAATTTTGAGCTTAGGGGTTGGTTGCCTTTGTTGGATGTAGACACTGGTGAATAGTTGGATAAGGGGTGAAGAGTATGTCATTACTCTTACGATAGTGGCCTCCGCTCTTGGGGTACCTTAGGTCTAGCATCCCGTTTATCCTTATGATGAGTCTCCTCCCATCGATGACATTATGTCATATCTTACTGGATCTTCTATCCAGTGGGGTTCTAATCCTCGGATCACTTCTTACGAGTTGACCGAGATTCATTACTTGTTTTTCTAGATTTCTTGCCATTCTCTTTGGCCCATCTCTCATTTGCATTCTATTCCTCTCGAGAGATGTGCGTTTTTGTATGCTCTTATCACTGACGCTCCTATGAGTTTTCCTCATCTCTTCCTTCATTCCTTGGTTGAGGTTCATAGGAGTAGTTCTTCTGCTTATGCTCTTTTCTTTCCGGTTTTCATTCATCGAATTTTGTTGCATCTAGGTTTAGATGAGTTTCCTGCTTCTAAGCCCGTATATATCATCGCTCCCATAGGTGCTACCTTCCTTAGGCAGAGGGTTGCTCAGATGCAAGCTAGCTCTAAATGCCCTAGAGTAGAGTCTTCCTCTGGTGCACCTCCTCCTCCTTCTACAAGTGATGCGGCTGTTGATGCTTATGTCGATCTGACTGCTGCTGCTGCTCCTCCACCTTCTACTTTGAATGTTTCTAGCATTCGTCGTACTTTGGACACTATCATGACCGTTCAGACGGCTCATGGTTAGCTTTTGGTGGACGTACTTATTGAGCTTCAGGCTTTGAGAGCAGATTTGGCGAGTTTTAGACGGTCACCTCCGCCACCTCCTTTTGATGAGTCTTGATTGCCTTTTGGCAATTCATCACAAAAAGGGGGAGTACATATGGATGGAGATAGGGAGAGTTTTTTGTTGTTTTGGAGTTTTAGATTGTATCTAGGTGCTTCACATTGTACCTTTTTTTGGCTCATGATGTATTTATTTTGATGTCTCTATTTTTTATGAGTTGTATATGATAGGGGGACATTATGTTTTTATTTTTGTTTCTTGTTTCACATTGTGCTACATTGATTATTGATTTATATTTATGAGGTTACTCATTATATATGTCTTGTAGTTTATGTTATATGAATCAAGAATTTATTTTGTTTTACTTTCCACACATGTGTTTATGTGTTTGTTAAGTATTTCAGGAATATACAGGTTGATTCAGCCATGCTGCTGTCTACACTTGCAACTGATAAATAGTGGTTAGGTTGAATTGTGTTTGGTTGGGCTGTTTTTGTAACTTTGAGCTTTTTGTTTATTTTGCGTTTTGTCACGAATTGCCAAATGGGAAGTTTGTTAGGTTCTAAGGATTTAGGATCTAAATGTATTAGAACTTCAATGTGTAATGTTGGCAAACCATGATAAAAACTTAGAGTCTAGATTTAGGCTGCTCAAACTATTTTTAATGTAAATTTTGAATCGAGTATTGGCAAAAAATTACTGTTCACTTTCTGCAAGGCTCGATCAATCGAAAATTAGACTTGATCGATCGAAACTCGTGCAGATTGTTTTTCTGCAGAATTTTCCAACTCAGCCCAAGCCTGTTTGACATGTAAGGTTTTATGTTTCATATAAATAGGAAAACCCTAGCCACGTTTTAGTGTTGTTGTTTATGCTGTGTATGTGAATCTCTTGTGAGATCTAGAGATTTTTGCCTTCACATATACTAAGGGTTATCAAGAATAAAAAATATGTCAAGAGCTTGATGATCGCTTCAGTTGCTGCATAAAGAACTTAAAGATACACAAGTGCGAGTACTTGTGCTTGCTATGGATTTGAGAAAGAAGTAGTCCGTGGACTCGGAGTTGTCACGTGGTCGTGATAGTAAGTTTCCTACTCAAGGTAGCAATAGGATGTTAGTGGTCTAAATCGCTATTGTGTAAATTTCAATTCTTTCATAGTGAATTTTGCTTTATCTTAAGGATAGCTAGATTAAATCCTCCCCAGGTTTTTTACTAGTTTGGTTTTCCTAGGTTATCATATTGTTGTGTTCTTTAATTTTTCGCACTTGTCAATGATATGATTTACTTGTGTTAACCTAGAGCTGAATAATTTACCTAAGTTAATCACTTGGCTAAATGACTAGGTTAATCTGTTTGTGTTTAAGGGGTCTTAAAACCGTACATAAACCTATGGTGAAGCAGATAAATCCAAGTATATCGAGAAAAATCATCCACAAATATGACACAATATCTAGATCCCCCCTTAGTGAGAACAGGTATAGGACCCCAAATATCAAAATGTATAAGATCAAAAGGTGCAGAAGAAAAGGAGTCACTATTATTGAAGGACAATTTTGTTTATTTGTCAAAATGAAAAGAAGTACAATCAAATTTTTGAAATTAAACTAAACCTAAATGACCTTGAGAAGCTAACAACTGAAGACGAGATAAGGATGGATGACCCAGACAAGTATGCCATAGATTAGGTGAAGGGGTGGCAATGGTAGCAGCTGCAGAAACAACTTGTGAAAGAATTTTCAAGTCATGAACCTCAAACATGCAACCAACCTTACCGTCTGTCCCAAGTACATAACTCGTCTAGGGATCCTGCATATCCACACCATGATTAGTAAATAGAAGATCTATGCCTAATTCACAAAGTTGACCAACAGAAAGCAAATTGAGGGATAACTTTGGGATATGAAAAGTTTCACTAAGGGATAAACAAGGAGAAGAGATTGTTCCTTTATGACTAACGAACATAGGAGTTCCATCAACAGTGTAAATGGTGATGGGGTGTTCTAAGGGTGCCTTATCAGAAAATTGGGATGCATCAAGAATCATATGGTTACAACATGCAGTATAAAAAAACCAAGATTGTTTACCTGAGGTGACAGAAAGGGCAATGGATGTTTGGGATAAAAACTATTGAATTACTACCTCAATATCAGCCGTAGTAAGTGAGGAAGCCTAAGATGGACTTGTAGGAACTGATGGATCTGAAGGACATACAACAGTTGTCTGAGGAAGAGAAGCTTTATTCTACTCTTGCGTAAATTTCTGCAGTTTGCGACAAACTGAGATGTCATGGCCTTTGGCACGGCAAAACTCACAGCGAGTACCTTTGGAAGACTTAGAGGTGGGACATCTAGAGTTTATTCGTGGAGGAGCACTGAATGCAGCAATGGGAGTCTGTGAAGATGGTGTAGCCAATACACGATCAGATGATAAAATGTGATGAGTAGACCGATGGTTCTCCTCAGAAATGAGCTTCTTGACTGCAGCATCAAAAGAAGTAGGAGACCGGCTAAGCAGAGAAGCCCTAGTAGGCTCAAAATCCTCACATAAACCGATTATGAAGTGCATAAAATTACGACGATCTTGATATTGACAAAAGTCTCAATGTCCTTAGAACACACGAATGGAAGATCTATAGCAGAGAATTGTTCCCACATAGTAGAAGTCTAAGAATAAAAATAAAAAATAGATTGACATTTCTCTTGGCGCATTTGATAAAGCTTTGATTCAATGTGGAACTCCAGGCTTGAATAATTAGTGCAATTATAGCGATCAGCTAGAAATTTCCAAGTAGCCTCAGCAGTCTTAAGATGAGGAAGAAGATTATGAATGGAGGGAATAGAGGTATTGATAAACCACGAGAAAATCTTACTTTGAATACTCTCCCATTCCTCTAGGCGTTTTTCATAATCATCCGCTATAATAGCAATCTTGGAGGCATCTTTAGCAGTTGTGGCTTTAGACTTAGGTTTTGGTACCGGCTTAGAAATTGAGACAAACAGTCATATTCTGAAACCATGCAGATAGCTAGTAGGACCATCTAACATAATGGTGATAGGACGTATGATATTTCGTTCGTTTTATTGAGCCATAATGAAGAAAATGAACAAAAAGTGGGATTTAGAGACCTCAAATAAAGAAACGGAGCCCAAAATTGGAATCTATGTGAAAAACTGAGTAAGATAGGCCCTATTAAAAAAATTTGACTTTGGTAAAAAAGTCAACGCAAAAGTCAACGGTCAACAGTACTAATCAACAGTCAGAAGTCAACAGTATTGTTTGCTGACGTCACTAGATGACGTGTGTTGCTAATGTGGCGGATGACATGCTAGGGCTGACGTGGCATTTAAAGGTGTTAAATGTGTGGCGCAACTGGAGGCACGTGGTGAAGGCTTGTCAGGCGTGTGAGGATCTCAGCAATGCATGAGAGCACGAGCAGCACGTTTTAAACAGGCAGAAACTTGGGGCGGCACGTGAGGGCACGTGTGAGTCTAATCTATCACGATGTGACTGTGGTTCGACGATTTGATTGATGAATAGACTAGACCTGAGAGGTAGTGGTTGGGTGTGACGACGATGACTCACTTCTGACGGTGGCTATCGGTGAAGCGAGGGCAGCGGAAGAACGCCGGAAAATACCACTAGATTAGACTCACACGTGAGGGCACGTGTGAGTCTAATCTATCACGCTGTGACTGTGGTTCGACGATTTGATTGATGAATAGACTAGATCTGAGAGGTAGTGGTTGGGTGTGACGACGATGACTCACTTCTGACGGTGGCTATCGGTGAAGCGAGGGCAGCGGAAGAACGCTGGAAAATACCACTAGGTCAGAGCAATGACTCTGATACCATGTTAACAATATAAAGCGAGAGAGAAAAAGACTGAATAGTTTGTATATTCTGTGTATATAATAATGTGCAATAGTGAGTCTTATATAGAATAGGTATGTGTGCAGTACAAATAATATTAGTAAACTACAAGTATAGTATACTGGGCTAAGCCCAATGGGCTAATCTAGTCTAAGCTATACACTAACATAAACAATCCCTAAGGTTATTGCGTTGTGTATTACCTTTTCAGTGGTGTAAGTTAAAAATTAAAATGAAGTTAACTTCTAATCACTTACATCCATTGGATCGAGAAAGTTAAATTTTTTTATAAGAAATTTTTTTAAAAAAAAGTTGAAAAGTTTTTAAAAATTGAAATTTTGTGTGATGGATTGCACCGACACCGAATTTCAATCCGTATGGATGAAGGTTAATGTGTTGTTTAAACTTTTTATTTTTAAATAATTTTAGAAATTAAGATGGTGAAAAATCAAATATTTTGTTAATATTTTTCATTATAATATTTAATCACATGATTAATGATAAAAAAATTAATGATCATAATTTATAGACGGTAATTCTTTGTTACAAAATATCTTGCCATATATAATAGTAGAATATTATGTGCATTATATTCCTTTGAAAGAAAAGAAAAATTAGGCACTTATTTTTTATATAGAGTTTCAACTTATGACATTCACTTTTGATAATTATTCTTTATTATCAAACAAAAACGTTAATCTGTTTTTGGTATAGGTGGAGATCAAATTCCAAATTTTTTATTCAGCGACAAAAAACTTTACCAATTAATAACAAATATAGATAGCTTAACTTAGAAAATCTAATATGTTATATCAATTATACTTTGTTAGAAAATAATCACATCATGTTAAGAAATTTTTGGGACTAACACTTATAAGTCTCAATTACTATTCTCATTTTTTACTTAATAACAAAACAAATTGTCAAAAAAATCAATTAATTTTTGGTGTAGGTGGGGATCAAACCCCAAATTGTTTTTTCAACCACGAAAGACTTTACCAATTCAATAACAAATATAGATAGCTTAACTTAGAAAATCTAATATGTTATATTAACTATACTTTGTTAGAAAATAATCACTTCTATTACGATATATGTGATTGATGTAAGGAACATATATCAACATTTTATGTAATTGGCTAATCTTTTGACAAAACACACTTTTTTTGTATTTGGGTAGAACTAGGATGTGTTTAATACTTCAAGAAATAAGGTTTTAAGTTCAAGTGTTAAAGCCATGCAAGTCTATCCAAGAATCAAGTGAAGAAGTGTTGTTCATTAAATCTCGGCAGCTAGCTCGACAGCTGGTATTAATCGAGGTTTAAAAGAGCTGTTCAACCCGAGGCTCGACAGTAGCTCGACAGCTAGGGTATCTGTCGAGATTTATGAAACTAAGTTTTTCAGGACTTTTTTTCATTTAATCCGTGAGTATGTGTTTGAGCTTTCTTTTCTCACAATCCTAAACATATATAAGGATTATTTTAAGGGTCGTCTAAGGTTGCGCGAGTATCGAGCAAAGTCTTATTCATGCAAATTGTGACCGAAGATAATATTTGCCTTAGTTCATCTTGAAGAAGTTACTGTATTTGTACACCATAGAGTTTTGTGGCCAAGTAGCTTCATGATCTTCATTGTATGATGAACTGAAGAACTTTGCAGCTAACATCCTTTTCAAGTTGGTGATCAAGTCGCGTACTGGGATCCGCTCATATATTAGTTAGTCACATACTAGGAGCCGTATATTGAAAAGGAGAGATTGTCACTACAGAACAAGTCCAATTGGGTATTGGGGTAAGGGTTCAACTATAGGTTGGTATAAGGTACTGAGATTCCTTTACTTGTAATCACTTGTTTTGATAATAGTGAATTCTTAGAAGTGGTGACCTTAAAATCACCCAGTGAGGTTTTTGCCGTGTAAGTTTTTCTCATTCGTAAATAAATCATCGTGTCATTTGATTTCCGTTGCATATTTAGTTATTTGGTGATTTGTTTGTGCTACCATACTCATTACATGTAATTGAACCTAATTAATTCACTTGACTAATTAATCGATTAATTCATCACAAGGAGTCAATACGTGTTTCACCTATCAACTTCATATCAAGAAAGTTTTAGGACTAACACTTATAAGTTTCATCTACCATTATCATTTTTCACTTAATAACAAAACAAATTGTCAAACTTTTCCGTGCATCGTGCAAGCGTGCATCTAGTTTCAATAAAGATAAGGTAACACATCTCCATTATTTCTATATGAAAAATATGTTCTATACCTTGGTTTGAAGTTGTTCATGATATTAAAATTGGATTAGAGAATATTTACTTAGAATAGTTTCAAGCCCAAATAATTAGCTTATATGTTAATTCCTTAATTTTATTATCCTAAGAAACATTTTAGATCTATCTTAATAAGATATTAACATTTGTTTGATATTATATAATAGTTTCATCTTCGGGCCCACTCAATCAACTACCCCATTTTCTATTTTGATGTTGTTAAGAGCATTAATATTAGATATTATTATTTTTTAAAATCATATTTTAACACACTAAAAATTACTTTATTTATTTTAGCGTAGTATTTACAATTCACCTTATATCACATTTCTTACTTTAGCATATCAACCATTAAAATAACTTTTTCCTTTTTTTTTAAAAAAAATTCCTACTTTTTGTTGAGGGAAAAAAAAAAAAACGTCATCGCCACTCCCACAAGCAACAACCAACTAGCCACCACTAGAACCCACTACCACCACCATATTGATGGAACAAACATTTCAAACCAAAATCCATTAGAACTTGTCCAAAACAAGAGCAATCCAACCCAACCAAAAAAACTCAGCAACCCAATAATTAGTCACCACCACCAAAAACTAATGTAACCACCACCGCTACCCATAACTACTAGCACTACAACCCACATCAACAACCTTCAAATCAAACCCACTAAATCCATGATCGACAATCCCAAATAACAACCTCCAAACCTAGATCAAACCCATTGAACCCATGTTCAACATACCCAAAAACCCAAATAGATTAGAGAGAGAGAGATCGAGTTAGAGAGAGATTAAGATATGTGGTGGCAACGGCGATACGACAAGCGGTAGAAGTGAGAGATTGAAGGTTGGTTTAAAAGAGGGAGGGAGATAAATAGAGAGATAAGAAACTATGAAAGAATGGATCTAAGAGAGAGAGAGAGAGAAGAAGAGAAGAAGAAAGAAGAAGAAGAAGAAGAAGACAAGGTAATGAAAAAAAAAAAATTTTTTATTTTTAGCATTTGGGTCGATACTCTTTTACTAGTAGAACGATACAGTCACAAATGCTAATTTTTTTTGGCATTTGGGACATCTCCTGTAGGTTAATTTTTGGTGTTTGATGAGCTAAATTTTAAAAAATTTAGCATTTAGCATATCTAATACTAGTGCTTTAATAACTTACAATGAGTCAAGCAGTTTTTTTGTTTGCCTCAAGTTTTTATTTATTTATTTAGATTTTAGCTTATTTTGTTCATGTACTTTTTTTTAAACCCTCACTTTATTAAGTTGATGTAAACTTTAAGTCACTTTCAAAAAAAAAAAAAAAAAACAATTAGCAAAAACTCAAATGAGCTAAGGCCAAATAAATACATGATTGGAAGAATATTCAATGGAAGGGATACAAGAGATCTGAGAACCTCTACGAGTAGGATGCATTGTATATGCCTTTCTTTCTTCTATTTTTTATTCCCTCCCTTTCATTTAAATTCCCTAGTATTGAAGCATACTTCTAATTCCTATGGCTACAAAACAATTTTTATGCTTCCTACTCGTTTTGGGGTCCAACTGATGAAGATGACATATTTATTATATTTTATTACATTCCTTGAAAATATTTGTTATTTCTACTTTCTACATCTTTTGAAGATAATTAGTTGGCGCATTCAGTTGCATAGAGATGGTGGCAAGGATATGTTTACACTAAGTTTTTATTCAAGTGTATAAATTTGATAGTGGTAAATTACACTTTTCCATCCTAAATTATCTTCAATTACATTCAACCTCTTGAACTATTGAAATGCACGATTAACCCCAAAATTTTAAAAATACGTGACACTTAGTCGATCTCTTGCCATTTGTTTTGATGTTAAGCTTAATGAAGTTTAATATTGAAAGGTTAATTTACCATTCTCTTGAAAATAGAAAGTTGAGGGCAAATTGGTTATTCAATGGTAAATTCTATTAGACTTAATAATAAAACAAACAGTAGGGGAGACATTAAAATAGTGCTATAATTTTGGGAGTCAGTCATACATTTTAATAATTCAATGAGTAAAGTGTAATCCAGGTGATAGTTTGGGTGGAAAAGTACAATTTCCACGTTGGATATGTGATAGATTTCAATTGGATAATTTTGAGGGTCAATCATATGCATTTTAATAATTCAATGAGTAAAGTGTAATCCAGGTGGTAGTTTGAGTGGAAAAGTACAATTTTCATGTTGGATATGTGATAGATTTCAATTGGATTTATCATTTTTATAGATGGTTAGGAAATATAGTAAGTTGTTTGCAACTAAACATGAGGATATCTTTTGCTTTATTGCTCTTTTCTTCTCAATCATTTTCTTTTAACAAAAAGAAAAAAGAAAAAGAAAAAGTGTCATTACATAGTGCTAGTTACATACTAATTATAAAAACATAGAAAGGTTTAGATATAGTCCATACTAAATAATTCATAAACACCAAACAAAGCTCAAGGATACGAGGAAAATGATGGATTGGAAGCTACTTGCTTAGCACAACTAAGCACTTCATAAGATCTTGCTTCTTCTTGAGCAACACCCATTGTATCAAGGTAGTGTAGGTAATTAGAGATGATGTTGTTCATGGAGTACTCATTATCATCTTGACCACAAACAAGATCTCCATAAAGTACCTTCATGGTGGCACCAAAACCAGAAACTCCATTGGCTAAAGTGTCATTCTTGGTGGGTTCCAAGTAACCAATAAAGACATTGTGTGCTGAAGGCTGGTCCTCCTTAGTTGGTGTCATCCACCTCCAAAGTGAAACTTGGAAGGCCAAGGTCGTATTTTGTTCAATATATTCTGGATGGCTCAACAAATCAACATTCAAATCTTTACTTGCTTTTCCATAATTGTAGTTCCTATTGAAAGCATAAAAAAAAAAAAAAAGAGAATCATTTGGAATGTGGCATACAACTATCAATTGATAAGGGCAGAAAACAAAAGACATATACATGTCTTAGGGTTCTAAATAAGTAACACAATTCTTGTATTTAGTGTTACCAAAATGCAGGTTTCATATAAATTTTATTTGAAGAATGCATCACTTAGTTAATCATATTTGGATTATGCCAAAGGAGGATCTCATTTTGAGCTTCTTTAATAGACAAGCATAAAAATTTCAACAAAGTTTCAACTTAGGATAAAATTGAATAATGTAAGATGATAAAATAATTTACATGTCAAGATATAAAGGATGTATGATCATTGTTAGGTGTAATTGAAAAGTTAGATACCAATAAATAGGTAGAAAACCTCGACCATAGTATGCAACTCCAGGAGCACAAGGATAAATATTTGTGTAGTGTTCATCACAGTAATTCAAGTTGAAATTCATTTCCTTGTTATAGCATGAACCCTGAGCTAATTGTTCCATGGTGGCCACTTGGTTTCCACCTGAAAAATATCATCCATTTTTACTTTGCATAGACATTGAGCAACGAGAGGATTATTGTCATTTGTTGAAATACAATTTTAATTTCAAACAATCAGGTCATCGATAAATAGAGCTCGATCCAAATTAATTTAGTTTCAACTTAATTGGAGAAAGGGATCTCACTTATATATACGTAGTGCCCAAATTAATTTAGTTCTAACTTTAAGAGTAGACTCACTTATAGGCCATCGCTTCATTCATTTACCTAAAAAAATGTAGGGTTCAAAAAGTATATTAAGATTTGAATCATATATCTCATTCCAGAATCCAGCTTGGCCTCCAAGACCCAAACAATTTCTATAATAAAGTACTAAATTTTCAAAGTTAAGGAACCAAATTAAACTTTATCCTATAGTTGAAAACCCAAATTAGTAAGTAAACATTTTTTTTATATAAAATTTCATTCTCAATTAAATCATTTTTATCAAGTAAAAGTGTAACTAATCCCAAATTATATCTTGTAATATCATTTCCTAAGAGATTAAATAACAAAAAGACATAAAAGAATTAAAGCATTAAAATCCATTTCCAACTTTATCTAATCAAAACTTGTTTAAATTGGATATTTTAAACTAAAATTTCATATTTTTTGACAAATTAAATAATCAATAATAATATCCATCTTTAGCTAACCAAATGTTTTGTTGAATTAACACAAAAAATTCTTAAGAATAAGTAGCAAAAAGTGATTTAAAATAAAAGGAAAAATTTAATAATATTCTAAGATTTATTCAACCTCAAAGAGATCCAAACAAAGCTATCCCCTAAGTCTACAATAAAATAAAATTAAGAATTTAACACAATACACACTCTAATCAAGTTTACTTACTTAAAATAAAAGGACAAATTTAATAATATTTTAAGATTTATTCAACTTCAAAGAGATCCATACAAAGAAGTCCCCTAAGTCTACAATAAAAGAAAATTAAGAATTTAAATACAGTACACAATCTAATCAAGTATACTTTTTTTTTTTGACAGACTAATCAAGTTTACTTACTTAAAACTCCTACCGTGTGTTTGGGTGAAACATTTGTTAAATATAATTTTATAAATGATGGGATTTACATCCCCATCGTTTAAAATCCAAGCATTTATGAACTTACTTTGCTTGGTTATAAATTTTCAAATTACGGGATTTCAATCTATTTCATTGTATTAGAAAATTAAAATGTCCTGAAACTAAAAACTAAAAAAGAATTAATACTCTCTTTGTAGCTTTGCCAGCAAAGAACCATGCCAATTCAACACCTGGTTTGGTTTGATATATATATAAAATAAAGTAAAATATATATAAAGGATTAACTAGCTAAGTCAACTCACATGGTCTAAAGTTAGATTTGTAATGAGATCGGTGTTCTTGGGCCGATTGTGGAGCTCCAAGGAGAGTGAATAGTGGGCAAAACCCAGGATTTGTAATATTGGAATTTTAAATCCTTGTTAAACCCCAAATCCTAGCTATAAATATTAAATGACATCAAAGAGACAGAAAAGATAGAAGTCCTTCAACACAGACAGTTACATACAACCATTAAAACACAAACTCTAAAGAAGTAAGTACTCACAGTAAATTGTGCTGCCAACATGGGCAAGAAAAGCTGCGACTTCCATGTCTCCAAAGAAGTTCCCGTTGATGTAGGTATTACCAAAGCCATAGGGCTGGTAGTGAGCACAGGCAGAGATAAAAGAGTGGTACTCCTCGTAGGAGCTGCTTTCATGGACCTCAACCGAGTTACCTTTTGAGATGGTTTTCTTATAATGGGTGCTCTTGAAGTACTCATGAACTTCCCCTTTACAGCATGGTTTGTGACCTGACATCCCCTCCAATTGACGGCCTTGGGTTGAAGCCTCTGCATTGGTACTGCAGTGATAACATTTCTCCAGTGAAGAATTGTTACAATTCACAGGCACTAATACAAATGCCAATATTATCAAAGACCATTTGTACTCCATTTCTGCATGTAACATTAATTAACAAGGATGAAGAATTGAAGATGGGAGAGAGGTCTGTATCTTCAATAAGAGGCTCCCAGACGTAATTCCTTCCTATGTAAGCTGACAGTTGCGAGAAGGTAGAAAAGAAAAAAGAAAAGGAAAAGGAGAAAGGAAAGTAGGTCATAATGCGGTCAGTCAAGTAGGACAATTGTAGTAAAATGTATAAAATAAATTGTGGTCTTAAAAACTTTTATTATCTATTTAAGTCATTATAGCTAATAAGGAGCAAGACACTTAACTTTGGTTTTTTTTTTTTTTTGGTGTAAACATTGTATCTCAAGTTTAAAAATCAAACAACTGAAATGGTTTCACAAATGTAATTTTGTATAAATGAATTTGTGGGTATAATTCACTATAATAAAATTCTACTACAATTGAATCAACCTTTGATTTGGTCTTCTTGAAGACGTTTTCGATTCAAATGTTGTGCCAATGCCATATTGATTTGAATATAAATGTTTTTTTTACTATGATTGGAAGATGGATTGAAGATCTTTGTAATGAAATATTACAATGAATCTCTAGATGTTCACTTATTAGAAATTCTGTGTCTCTCAAACATTTTTCATATTTTCTTTGTCTTAGAATATTTGTGGTGGAAATTCTTTAGAGTTTTAGATCCTTGAATTTGATTAAGTTTAGATGAGTTGAAATCTTTCTAAGTTTTTAAAAGTTTTATAGCTTGATTCAATAGAACTCTGAGACTTAAAATAATGATTTAGATGAATGAGTGAGTCTTGAAATTCGAATTTGATGCTTGTCTCGAGCATCAAATTTGAATTTGTGTTCAGATGAGTTGAAGATTTGTGGTGAGTGAGTGAGCCTTGAAATTCGAATTTGATGCTTGTCTCGAGCTTTTACTGTGTTTTCTTGAGACTATTTTTTAGATCCCACCTGTTTTTTTTGGGCCTATTTTCATTGGAGCAATAGCTTGGTAGAATGTGCTAGATTGCAACGATGGGCCCCAATGGTTTGAATTGTTCACCGCAATCCTAGCCTTTTTTTTCTCTTCTTTTTCCTTTACGATTAGGGCCTTCTTCTTTTTTCTTTTTTTTCTTTTTATTTCTTTTTCGCTTAGGGCCACCAACTAATAGCAACATTGGCCTGAAACTTTGTTTTTGGTGATTAAAATTTCTCCTTTTAGTTTTTCTCAGGACTTGCGGTAGACCACTAAGTTTTGTTGAATATTGAATGTTAAACTTGACTCGACAATAAGTATTTGTTTGGATTGGGCTTATTGTGCATTTGAGTTTTTAGTTTCACGTTTTTTTTTTTTTTTTTGGCACAACAAATTTCACTATTATGGCTACTGTTTATGCACTGTTCATGAACAATAGCCGTAATATTTGATTTTTTGAGTAAACGGTGCACTTGTGCATTGTTTACAGGACCCATAAATATCACTTTTTAACAACTTTTTTTATTAAAACTGGGTCACACTGTACTATTCACACATTTAAAAATTATTTGCTATAATGTTTTTAATTGTATCCAAACGGACCCTAAATGTTAAATGCTCAAATTTTGGCTTAAGTTTGTATCAAGTCTAAAAACATTGTTAGAGATTGAACTCATCAAAAATTTGAGCTCGGTTTGACTCTTAATTCATTAGTTAAATCGAACTTGAGTTCAATATGAAGCTCTTGCAAGTACATTTTCAAACTCATATTAAGCTTATTATTAAGTTCATTTGTTTTAGACAAATGGTCCTAATATCCAATTAATTAGAAGCTTAGTAAATTATGAGTTAATTGTTCAAGCTCATACCAAACTTATTACGAAGCTCATAAATCAACATAAACTTGACTAGTTTTTATATTAAGTCTAATTATTCACAAGCTTATTTGTGAATAATTTTTTTTTGCCTAGACAACTCATTTATTAAACTAGAAGAAGATATGCATAGTTTATAAATTAAATTGACTTCGTTTTGACTGGAGACTTGGCACTGCAAAACCTTTTGCGTTTGTAGATTTTTCTTTACTTGAAAAATAAAATTTTTTGATGATTCTTGTTTGTTCCCTCTCTCTCTCTCTCTCTCTCTCTCTCTTTTTTTTTTTTTTTTTTGAGATAAAAGATAAAAAATTTTGTAAATAAATAAGAAAGTATACAAAAGAGAGGCCCAGCTGCAAAAGCCAGCCCGCCAAGAAAGACCACAACACTGCAGTTAAGGGAATTTCGCGCCAATGCTTAAGTCTATACTTTAATTAATTAATTTTTGGTACAGTAATAAAAACTTTCGCCGAAAACTTCGGACGCTCTCTCACTGATGCAATTGCTGCTCACATGTCCCACCATTTAAGAAGAAAAAAGAAAAAGAAGAGGATTAGATAAAATAAAATAAAAAAGTGGATTTGTCCATATTGTTTTTAGAAATGTTCAGCCTGATACTATCAGGAAAAAACATAATATTATACTTAAAAAAAATAAGACGGTACTTTCAATTATATTTTACGCCGAATCAGGGCACTGGTATTGGTCCGTGTATAATATCATATTAACTAAATTTCACACATATAATTTCAAAAATCATTAACATCAGATTATGAAAAGTTGGATAAAATGAGAGGAATTATAGTAATCGTGTAAATTTATACGACTACTATTCATGTGTAAATAAGTATTTTATATATGTTTCAATTCACTTTTTTGGTTGGTGTGTATAAGTGACGTTGGTATGTAAAATAAATATAAATAAATTTTTATACAGACATAAATTTTTACATTGATACAAATACTTAACAACCAAGCATGGGCTTGAAGGCCGTGGTCCCCAAAATTTAAAAAAATTTCCATTATGTAAAATGTTTTTACAACCTTTTAAATACTAGACACCGCAGTTAAGAGTTTGTTTTAGAAAAGTAGAACTTCCCACTACCGAAAGAAGAATAGATCAACTACTATTCTCCAAAAAGTAATTTCCCAAATGGACCCTCAGAGAAAAAAAAATCAAGATACATAATATAAATAGATTATCCATTTTTAATAATAAAAAAATAATGCTGCCACAATATTTCCTTTCTTAGGTTTTTTCTCGCTTATTTGATGAGTTATGGGTGTTGATTATTTCAAGTCACAAAGGCCTGTTTGGTTGGTTAGTTTGAGTAATGTTGTTTGGGTGTTTTTGATATACGTATAAATGAAAAGGTGTGTTAAAATGTATGTAAGGTTGTTTAAAATGTGTGAAAATGTGTTAGAACTTAGGGTGTGTTTGGGAGAGAAGATTGAGTTATGTTGTTTGAGTGTTTTTGATATACGTGTGGGTGAAAAAGTGTGTGAAAATATGTGTAATGTTGTTTAAAATGTGAAAATATGTGTTAAAACTAATCTACCAAACACCCCCAAAGTTTTTAATAAGTAATACTAATTTTTTCTTGGAGAAATATATTTCATTGGGACAAAGACTTTGTCATTATTGTTAAGTTTCTAATTTTTTGTCAATGCTTGATTTAAACTAAAAGTGTTAAATGAAAAGGCTAAATGGAGGAAATTTGATGTCAAAAGTGATATTACAAAAGAATAAGAGAGATTTAGAAAATTACAATATAAAAATGGCGATTTTAAAAAAATATAGAAGATTAGACAATTTGTATATAATTACTAAAATTTATAATGATCGTAAGTGTTTGGTCCAAAAGACTGGATGTTGGCAATCCATGACAAAAAAGTTAAGTATTTTTATATTAAAAAAATGGTGAATTCTTTTTGAGTCTTTGATGTGATTTGTGAGTCCATGACGAAGACTTAAGATCTTTTGAAGAAAAGCATGTTTCTACTTTCTGGAATCTCGCCACTTGCTCGATTGATTGAGATTTTAATCTCAACACCTTTTTGACAATTAGTTAATTGATTTAGAATCAGGAAATCATTTTTTTTTCCTTGATGCATTTTTCATTAAGTTTTCAGTACATATGGGTGTTTTTTAAACCCTAATTGGAGTGCCTATACAAAAACACATTAAGCATGACTTTTCGAGAGGTTATAAAGGCACAAAATCTTTTTTCTAATCATAGAGAAAAAAACCCTAGTCTCCAAACTCACCACCTAAACTCATGAGCTCAAAAACTTATAAAGAACCATCTTCCACGATGATTTTGTAGAGTAGTTTTTATTTATTGATAGATTGTAACTAGGACAAAAAGCTTTGTAATTCTTTACTTAGATTGTAATTAGGACCAAATTCATGTATAGTTTCTTTCTATCAATTGTAAATATTTGAATTATAATAAAAGAATAAATATTCTATTAATCTTTATGGAAGTACGTAAATATTATATGGTTAATTTTCATCACGAAGTTAGGAAATAGATGACAACAAAATGAAGAAAAGAACTTGAAGATCAAATTGGACCGAAGTGAATGAAGTATAGATCAAATGGACCAAGCAAGACCGAAATGGACTGAAGTAGACCAAATGGACCGAAGTGGACGGAACTACCATTGTGTGGATCTAGTTTGAAGCCATAGAGCTATCTAAGGTTTGCTATGGAGATCAAATTTTTAAATGGATACTTGAAGTCATGAGTGGTAGGTTTACCTTCAACAAAGTCTTCTGTAGAAGAGTTCGTAGATTTGGAGTTACGTTGGGTAACATTAGTAAGCATTAGTAAGCATTGCAAGTTGTAGCAAATGAGAATAAGGTTATTATGTTTATAAAACCTTCAATATTGTATTAGTGGATATATTTTTCCTTTGGGTTGGTGGTTAAGCCCTCGCAAAAGTTTTTACTTTAAGATGGTTATTCCATCATTTTTCCCTAAACGCCGTATGTTGTGTTATCACTACCACCACCATATGTTGTGTTATTTGTTGGTTTTTTTATTGCTTTTCATATGGTGTATGTTGATCTGTAATAATTAACCTAGAAATTTGAATAATAACTGGTTAATTTAATAAATCGCTTAATATCATTGTAAAATCAACCAAGTGGTCTTAATTTGCCCAAACAATTGGTATTAGAGTGGGTTTACTTTAATTGGATTAATTTCCTAAGTGTGATCCTTGACCTCTATTGTCACAAATAAAATTGAGTGTCTTGCTGTTCTTAACCACAATGATATTGATGTTCTTGATTTTATGAGTATATGTAAACTCTTCGTAGGGAATTATCCTAAATCTTTGAAAACTGCTAAGAAATTTTGGGAAGAGTTAAAAAAGGTTAAAACTTGAAAAAGATGAATTACTTGTAAAATTTAATGAAACAAATAAATTGAGTTAAAATTTTAAAAACCAGTATTCCTCTCAAGTGGAGAAAAAGCTTGGAAGAGTAACTAGTTGAATCTAAAGCTGAACTTGAAAAGTTAACTAGTCCCAAGCTTGTTAAAGAGCCTAACTCTAAGGAAAATAATGTGTATATTACACAATTTAAAAGGAATCATAAGAAAGAGATAAGGGTTATGTAACTAGGATAAACAAGGGTAAAATATTTGAAGATGAGATTCAAACCACTAAGCTCATGCCTAAACCCCTCCTAGGCTATAGGACAAATAGTATTTTGGCTCTCAAAATAGGACAAGAGATCATGCACGTCAAGTCCCAAGTCTAGAAAAATTCTTGAAAATTTTAAGATTGTTAGCTTTTGAAAGAAAATTTCAAAATTGATCTCATTCTCAAATCAATTTTAATTTCCCTCAAAGAAGCTCAGTTTTTCAAGGTTCTTCATTGTTGATGACACTTATGGCACAACCATGATATGAGAGACCTTGCCCTCGGTCCGTTGAATCATTGGTTAGGCCAAAACCACGCAAACATATGGAGTCACAGTGGTGCCTCTCAAAAATGGTGGTTGGATGGATTGCATTTCCCCTTAGGCCCTTGGTTTTATATAGAGTTGTCACTTATTTTATTTTAACTGAGGGTCTATTTGGATACCGTTTATTGTTGAAAAATGAAAACTAAAAATATTATAGCAAAATAACTTTTAAATATATAAATAGTGTCGTGGGACTCAATTTTAAAGAAAAATTTATTGAAAAAAATACTTGTAGATCTTGTGAACAGTGCACGAGACCCATACAAAAAAAGTGTGAGTTGGGAAACGTGCAAAATGCGCTTCCCAAACTCATACTGAAAAATAAGAAAACCACACAAGAAATTTATCATTTTATTATTTTAGAATTGAAAATTACATAGATAAGTAGATAACTACTAGACTAGAATCCTCAATTTATTTTTGGAGGCTAAGGTAACATTTGGATTGGGCTGAAACGCAATGCGTCTGTGTTTCAACCCTTTTTTTTCTGGACGTGCATCTGTCACTGTTCATTGGCCATGAACAGAGATTTTAGGTTTATGAACGGTGATTTTAGGCGTGAATAGTAATTTTTTACACATTTAAAAATTATTTTGCTATAATATTTTTCAGTTTTCAGTTATATCTAAACGGACCCTGAGTTTGATCATGGTTTAGATCAAACTTATTCTAGAATCCTTGATCTCATTCTCTAAATTTCCCTCAAGATTTTTTATCATGGTATAGATCCATTTGATAAACTGCTTCATATTGTATTGAAATGCTAAATTCCATTGGAGTTAATAACAAAATAGATGGCAATGTATCTTTGAAATTTTGAGGTCAGTCGTGTGTTTTGATAATTTAGGGGGTGATGTATAATTGGGGCAATTGATTAGGTTGAAAAGTGTAATCCATTCCCCCACCCCCTTTGTCTTTTACTAAGGGGCCGTAAGGGACGGGCTAAATATTCTAGTTTATGGGCCGGCCCTAGTTAGGTAGAACATGCAAGTCATTTTATTTTGGAGCAAGGCGTTGTGAAACGCATGGAACTTGCTTTATTGACTGGAAGTTGGTATGCAGAAGAAGTCGAGAGCAGAAAAGCATGGAAGTTTGCAACTTTAGTTAAAAGTATTTTTGAGTCTTTAGCTAAAGTTGATTGAAGGTGCCCCGTCACCCATGTCATGATCCTCAATCATTTCTTTTAAATTGGAATTTATAGTCCGTTTCACAACAGGAGGGGCTACACTTAGTCTGCAATGTTATAAATGATTCAATCCACAGGAGACTACAATGTAATTTATAGTAAATATAGATTACAAGTTTTTTTTTTTGAGTAATATATAATTACGAGTTAGTTTCTATCGTATTCTAGACGTTTGATTAAAAATAAAGAAGAAAAAAGCATGATGTGTTGAACCATAAATCAAATATTAAAATTTTAAATTTGTTCGTTTAATTTTATTTTGAATATAAGCTGAACACTAGCTCATTACTAGATAAAATTATATGTTAAAACTTTATTTTTTTTCTTGACAAACAAACTCAAAGTTCTTTAAGAGCAATTTGATTAACTTTTTTCCTATAAAGTAAAATTATGACTAAAACTGAAAACATCTTACCTTATAACAAATTTATGTATTGTTACTACAAATTGATTATTAGTATTATTAATAAATTATTAAAATTTATACAATTTAATTTCAAGTATATATATATATATATAAACATAAAAGTATGCATATATATAAAAATACAATATTATATCTAGTAAAAAATTGATATGTATATTCACAGTAGAAAAGGGTTTATATAACAAATGAAAAGACAATTTTTTTTTTTTTTTTTTATAAATATTTTGGATGAGGACTAGTAGTCAACAAAAATTGGCTGTTGACTTAGCAATTTCCTTCCTTTTCCATGTACTAGAAATAAAGTTGATTTCCACATTTATATATACATCATCCAGCCTTACTTGTTTGCTACAATAGCCTCGCATCTCAACCTACGTACAGATAAAAACTCATGGAGAATTCGGCCTTTTTTCGCTTTTTCGCATTGCTGTTGTTGCACTGTTTTATGGCTAGCTTAGCTGTGGCAGTAAGAACCAACATCACCACAGACCAATCAGCTCTTCTTGCTCTCAAAGCCCATATCACTGATGACCCTCACAAAATCTTGGCAACCAACTGGTCTACCTCTACTTCTGTTTGCAACTGGATTGGCATCACTTGCGGTGCCAAACACCTTAGAGTCACTGCCCTGAATCTCTCTGACATGGGTCTCACAGGAACCATTGCTCCACATGTGGGAAACCTATCGTCACTCTCTCATTTATCCTTTGAAAACAACAGTTTTCATGGCTCTCTGCCCAACGAGTTGGCTTCTTTGCGTCGATTGCAAGTTGTCAGCTTTGGATGGAACTCCTTTTCTGGAGTGTTACCATCATGGTTTTGGTTCTTCCCTAAGCTTCGAGAGTTTTATGCTAATAGCAACCGGTTCAATGGTACTATCCCAGTAACTCCATGCACCATATCGTCACTGCAAATAATTCATCTCAGACAAAACATGCTTTCAGGTTTCATGCCCTTCATTATCTACCACTTTTTATCTTGAATTATTTTATTATAGCATCTACCATTCTTGTTTATTTTTTCCTCTATAGAGAATATCTTAGATATTGGATATATACATCATTCCTTTTGTACGTAGTGTCTAAATATGCTAAATGCTTATAAGAGAATATATGTAATGATGACACAATTGTTGGTTTAAATTGACCCTGCTTAATTAAATTTATCAATTACTCCAATTATATGCAATTCAATTAAAACAACCATATTGCCAATTTAGATTTCAATACAATAGAAAATAAATTAACATGATAATATGGTAACAATGGGCAAAATTTTCACATGAAAAATCCCAACAAGTGATATATAGGTCACAATTTCTAAATATTCACTAATCAAATTGAGGTTACAAGTATAAGAAATCTTATCTAATCCTAAATATCTACTTATAATAAAATCTATCGATCCTAGCTTAAAGCTCCAATCCAGTTGGACTTTCTTCTTAATAAACTTTTTCGATTAGCATGAATATACCAATTGACATAGCTAACTTCAAGGTACATGAAGCTATCTATCGATGTGACTAACTCTCCACAATCATTTGACGTTGTTGTAGTAGTTGGTGCAAAGTTCTTTGCAGTAACATAATCCAATGATAAAATAAAGGCTCATAATCTATTACTAGCTAGTTAAGCTAAGTCTATTAGCCCTTGATCATTTGTATGATAATATTTGAAATTTTTCAGGAAGGATACCAAGACGTTTAGGAAACTGTACTTCCCTCGAGATAATTCACCTGGATGATAACAGCTTTACAGGTATGGCGATAACCACTTCAATGTCAATACTACTTCCCACTTTGCTCAAAGAATGTTGGGAATTTTAAAAAATATTAGGTTAAATGATTTAGTGTATCCGGTATATTATGCTCTCTTCTCAAGTAAAAGTGAGTTTAATCTATAAGTTATATACATGAAACTTACTTTTATGTAAGAAAAATGAATAGTAATACATTAAGTATATGGAATAATTTCTCTTTCAGTTAGCGTGGTGGATTTTGTGTACACATGCTATTGTGGGTTTTGGAAAGACCACAATAATTAGAGAAGCGACAACTAACAATTTCCATGTTAGTCACCTTTTTTTAAAGAGCAAATGTTATATGTATTACAGGTTTCACTAATTTGTTACAAACTAAATGTTGGTTTATGGTGATTATGCAAACAAGCGTTCTAGTACTGGAGAGCGGAGAGTCAAGCTTGTAGAAAAAACCTGAACAAACTTGATGAATGGCATGTATAATTATTTTTTAACATAATAGAATGCATAATTTGTTAAAAATTTTGAAAATAATTTGTTCTCTCTAAAAATGAAGCAAGTTCTATAAGTGATTTCTATCTTTTTGTCTCTAAAAATATATGATTCTACTATATTTTGAGTGTATTCTTTTTGCGGTGGTCTATGTTGTTCTAACTTTTGTCATACTGTGTTATGTTTTCCTCAATTTTTATAATACAGCTAAACTTTTAAGTTTTAAATTATTATTCTGAATTCTCATTCTCTTATGGAGAATATTTTGATAGTCAAAACTCAACACAAAATTACAATATTTTCTTAACTAAAATTAAATGAAACCAAAAGGCATGCATGAAAGATTAATAGGCTTCAAAATAATTTATTAATAAAAAATTGGCACACATTCAAATACTTAGACATGTTTTGACATACACTCAATCTCCATTTCCAAAAAAAAATATAAGGAGAGAGATGACTTGTGATTGAGAATTTTAACATATATATATATATATATATAACTGAACATATCAATTCAAAATAGAGCTATGAAAACACAAAAAATCATCAATCTGGAGTAGAGTTACGGGAAATAACAGAAACAATTCACCAAAAGGAAAAAAAAAAAAAAAAAAAAAAAAAAATATATATATATATATAATATATATATATATAGAGAGAGAGAGAGAGAGAGAGAGAGAGAGAGAGAGAGAGAGAGAGTAATTAGGTTTTTTTGTGTAGGAAAAATATGGATTGAATGAGATAAAGAATAGCAAATTTATAGAAAAGAACATGGGGAGTAAAAGAGTCCAAATAAAGAAAGAGGAAAGAGTGAAGGAAGAGTAATTGTAAAGTAGAGAATGGTGGGAAGAAAAAGAGATAAATAGGGAGGGGATCGGAAAGGAAGGAGGTAATGTGACTTTAAGCTAAGGAATAAAGAGAAGAAAAGTCAAGGAGAGAAAAAGGAATTAAAAATAGATGGATGAAGGAATAACAAAATTGTTATGCTTCTTTGTGCTTCAGTTATTTTATATTGCAGAGATAGATTATGTGGTTTTTACATTTCCGAATAAACTCGTCCATGTGGCTTATTAAATGGGAAAACTCGTCCACATAGGTTATTAAATGGGAGGTGATGTGGTGATATATATAGTTTTATTTTATTTTATTTTTTTGAAACCAGCCATAATTTTCATTCACTCAAAGATAAAGAATCGTGATACAATGCTTCCAAGATTGGTAGAGGAGAATCTTAAGGTGGTGATAGAGTATTAAATCAAGGACATTTTGCTCTATTACTATGTTAAAATATTGATTCTATAAAAGTTTAACTTTTTAGGAGATAGTGGATTTATTAATTTAATATAAAATACATGAGTTATTAATTAATGCAAAGTTACAACTTTTAAGGTTTTTTTTTTTTTTTTTTTTTTTTGTGTGGAAAAAATGGTAGGAATTTAATTGAAAAACAATATAACCAAAGATATTGTTTGTAAATAAATCATTAAAAAAAAACAAAACAATCAAAATTAAATAATTCATAATAAAAATTGAGTGATATGACCTCAATTTTGAAGTCTTTTAGTATAGATCTGGACCCAACTTATCTTCAAAAAGGTGCTATAAATCAAATTTCTGAGATATAGATTGACAGATGGTGGCCTCGTAGTAATTTAAATTGCAAACTTTGGCAAACATAGTACTCATTTGTTAGAGCTCCTTTAAATGGTAAAATTCATAAATAACTTTGTAGATTTTATCTTCTTTTTTTTTAATTTAATATGCATTTAGCACATGCATATTGCGTGGAGTCTTAACTACTAAGCGATAACTCAAACTAAAATCAAAAGCAAAACTATTAGAGGGAGAGAGGACTTATGATTAAGAATCTTTTTTTTTTTTTTTAAATACAAAAAAGTTCGTCAACATATATAGCTACAATTAGCTATTTAAGATTCTTATCTATCATATAATTTGCTAACTACGAGAATTTAATTTTTCTTTATCTTTTGACTATTTTCTGTTAAAATGGAGGACCTACTTATCATATTTTAGAAAATGGGGTACAAAATTATTTTATTTTATTTTATTTTATTTTTTTAGGTTTGAGTGGCCACGTCCAAAATTCCAGAGGTGGCTATGAACCATATTTTTCGAATTACATAGCTTTAGGAAATTAGGATTCAAGTAAAGGCTGTATGTCCACATGGACTAAACTCATAAACTTCCATCTACCCCTTAATAGATTAAAAATGGATCATTTGTTTCTTTCTAATCAGGGCCTAATTAGTCACAACAATAACCACTTTATGTTCATGTGAAACATGGGCAACCTTATTCTTTTGAGGGAGGGGGAGAGAGAGATATCATTTGTGGAAAAAATATGGATGGAATAGTTGAGAGAATAGCATATTTATAGAAAAGAAGATGGGGGGAGAAGAAAAGAAAATAAAAGGAAGATGAAGAGATAGAGGAAGTGTAATAGTAAGGTAGAGATTAATGGGCAGAAAAATAGATAAAAGTGAGGGGAAAGGTGGAAGGAAATGTTAGTAAGTAGGGAATAATACAGAGAGAAGGGTTAAAGAGAGAGAGAGAGAGAGAGATCATATGTGGGAAAATATGGATGGAATAGTTGAGAGAATAGCAAATTTATAGAAAAGAAGATGGGGGGAGAAGAAAATAAAATAAAAGGAAGATGAAAGGATAGAGAAAGTGTAATAGTAAGGTAGAGATTAATGGGTAGAAAAAGAGAGGGGAAAGGTTGAAGGAAATGTTAGTAAAGTAGGGAATAATGTGGAGAAGAGGAGTTTAAAATGAGAGAGAGAGAGAGAGAGAGAGATGTGGGAAAAATATGGATTGACTAGGAGAGGGAATAACAAATTTATTGAAAAGTAGACTAGAAAAAGAAAAGAAAGTGATGGTGGAAGTGTAACTAAGGTAGAGAGTAATTAGGGACAGAGATAAAATGGGAATAAAATATTGAGGGAAGTGTAATAGTAAGGATATGATTACAAATGAAGAAAAGTTAAAAGTGCAAGATAAATGATTGTAAATAGGTTGATGACATGACACAATGAGAGAGTAGAAAAATTAATTATTAAGCTTTTATTATTAACTAGCAAGTAACTCATGCAATCGCATGAATGTATTTAAAATTAAACAAAATTTTTATTATAAAATATAAATAATTATTCAAATTATTTATTATAAAATAGGTTGTAATACATTTATACATATGGATACATTTAAAACTAAAATACATGTAAAATTAAACACCATTTTTATCATAAAAATATAAATAATTAGTCAAATTTTTTTTAAGTAAACGTATTTAGTCACATATTAAAATTCTTACCTAAATTTAATACTATTTATAATAATTGTTTTTCTAATTCTTAATAAGATAAAATGTGTGGTGATTTTTATTGATTATATGTAATTGTTTTTTTTTTTTTTTAATTTTGTAGTTTATTAATATTAGATTCTTAGTATTTTGTACTCATTAACTCACTTAGTACAAAGGTTAAAAAACTTAAGTAGATATATGACACAAACATAAGTGGATAATTATGATGTGGTTCCCACATAAATTTAGACACATGGAGCAAAATTGGATTCTAATTTTCAAATTATAATTTAACTTTCTCTAAACTTTACCTATTAATATATATTGATTAATTTAATAGTTACAAACCCACGCGATGGGTGAGAATATATAACTATTTTGTAATTGTGGTATAATATATAATTTGTTCTCTAAAATTTGTTAAAGATAATTTGGTCTCCCTAAAAATTAAATAATTTCCAAAATTATTTTGCATATTTCTATCTCTACCAATATATCATTCTATTATTTTAGATTTGTTTGATTGATATTATTCCTTTATGAGATGGTCCACATTTTTCGAAATTATGTTCTAGTGTATTATGTTTTTTTTTATATACAACTAAAATTTTTAAATTCCAACTAAATTATTCAAATTATTCATTCTTTTAAAGGTGATTATCATGGTAATAAAAACTAATAAAAAAGATTACTTTTTAATATTACTCAAATAATTGATAGGCACATTCCAATGCATATGTTTATTCTTTCTATCTTTACTAATATATCATTCTATCATTTTGGATGTGCTTGATTGATAGTATTCGTTTATAAGGTGGTCCATATTCTTTGAAATTTTATTATAGTGTGTTATGTTTTTCTATTATTTTTCTATACAACTAAACTTTTTAAGTTTCAACTAAATTATTCAAAATTTTCATTCTCTTGAAGAAATTATCAAGATAATAAAAACTCATAAAAAAATTACTTTTCAATATTTCTTAAATAATTGAGAGGCACACTCAAATGCATGGCCAATATTATGTTTTGATACAAATTCAAGTTCTCACTTCTAAAATCAATAAGTATTAATTAATTCAAACAAAAATCAATCCAAAACTATAGGAGAGCTAGAAAGAGAAACTACTTGTTATGGAAAACTCAAAAATATAACACCAAAATGTCTCAACAAAAAGTAGAGTTATAAAAAACACAATGATTTATCTACCTAATTAAAGTGGAGTTACATGAATATATATATATATATATATATAGAGAGAGAGAGAGAGAGAGAGAGAGAGAGAGAAGAGAGAGAGAGAGAGCACATATTTTCGGGAGAGAGAGTGAGAGAGAATAATAAATTTATAGAAAATAAGATGAGAAGAAAAAGAGAAAAAATAAAAAATATAATAATAAACACTAATTATCTAAGTCACCTATATAATAGAATAACATTATATTCTTATATACTATCTTTAAAAATGCAATAGGATAACATTTGTGAAATCAAAGAAAATAAAAAAGATGACAACTTAAAATACAAAACTAAATCAGATCAACCTAAAGTAAAGTTTCAAAGAATACAAAAATTAATCCACCTAAAGTAGAGAAGCAAGAAACAAAATCTACCAAAAAGTGAAAAACAATTGTGTGAGAGAGAGAGAGATAACATTTTCTGTGTGTGAAAACTATGCAATGAGAGAAAGAATTGCAAATTTATAGTAGAAGGATAGGAATAAGAAGAGCAATAAATAAAGGAAGATAAAATGATAGAAGAAAGAGTGATATTAAGTAAATAATAGTGGGACATAAAAAGGTAAAAGGGGGAAGAAAGGTCAGAAAAAAATGTAATAATAAGTTGTGAATTAATAAGAATAAAAATAGTTAAAATATGAGAGAGAGAGAGAGAGAGAGAGAGAGAGAGAGAGAGTTGGAAATAGATGGATGATTGGTTGTTGATGTAGCTCAACAGAAACGTAACAGCACTAAATGCTATATTTAGCCTTTTGATACATAATACTATAGATAATATATATATATATATATATAGATAGATAGATAGATAGATAGGTAGGTAGATGTAGATATAGATATAGATATATAGTGCAAACTTAATTGTTAATTTTGTGAGCTTGTCAAAGGCACTAAATTGTTAGATGCAACCTATTAATGATAGTTGTAATTAAATTTTCTCATATATACAGGATGTATATTTTTTTTTTTACTAAAGAGTTTTTTTTTTTTTTTTTTTTTTGAGTTATTCTGGTAGGTGAAGTACCACTCGAGATTGGGAATCTTCAAAATTTAAGGGAATTAACTCTCGCCAATAACAGTTTAACTGGTGTCATCCCAAATGCAATCTTCAATAACTCGAAAATTGAAATCATTAGTCTATATTTGAACCAACTCTCAGGCCATCTTCCATCAAGCATAGGCAATTGGCTTCCAAATCTTAAGGTGATTTACCTATGGGGTAATAATCTAAATGGAACAATCCCTCCCTCTATCTCAAATGCTTCTAAGCTTACCGCATTAGAGTTGGGTGAGAACTATATTTCGGGATCTATTCCTAATACTATGGGAAATTTAAAGCATCTGGAGAAGCTCAACTTGGTCGGCAATATGTTGACTAGAGAATCTTCAAATCTAGAATTGAGTTTTCTTTCATCTTTGACAAATTGCAAAAATTTGACAACTATAGTGCTAGCAGATAATCCATTGAATGGCACCCTTCCAATTTCCATAGGAAATTTCTCTACTTCTCTTGAAGAATTTGTAGCTTTTCATTGCAGCCTAAAGGGCATCATTCCTAAAGAGATTGGTAATTTAGGAAAGTTGATGGCTCTACACCTAGAGAACAATGAATTGACTGGACCTATTCCAACTACAATTGAAGGAATGAGACGACTCCAAGGTTTGTATCTTCAACACAATAGATTGGAAGGATTCATCCCAGATGGTATGTGTAATTTAAGCAACATGGTTGAATTATTTTTAGATCATAATGAGCTCATGGGTCCTATACCAACATGTTGGGGAAGTCTTTCTAAACTAGAAAAGTTGTACTTGGATTCCAACAAGTTGACATCCATACCCTCATCACTTTGGAGTCTTAAAGACATACTGCAAATGAGCTTGTCTTTCAATTCTTTAAGTGGCCATCTACCAATTGAATTTGGGAATTTGGAGCATGTAACACATATAGACCTATCATGGAATCATTTGTCAGGTGTCATCCCTACTATTAGAGATCTAGAATCTTTGGTAAACCTCTCTATAGCACATAACAAATTTGAAGGTCCTATTCCTATGTCATTTGATAAGTTGATAAGTATGGTGCATTTAGATCTATCTAATAACAACTTGTCAGGAGAAATTCCCAAATCCCTAATGAAACTCAAATGTCTCAAATATTTCAATGTGTCTTTTAATAGATTACGTGGTGAAATTCCACTTGGAGGTTTTATTGCTCAATTCTCAGCTCAATCATTCATGGGAAATCAAGCATTATGTGGTCCACCTCAACTGCAAGTTCCACCCTGTGAAGCAAGGAATGTTGGAAAATCAACGACAATCACCACAGTTAGTGAAAGATATATCTTACCAATAATGGTAGCAGTAATACTTGCATTAGTCCTTGTATTTGTTCAAATGAGACACCAAAAGAGAGATGCAAAACTAAAAGGTCAAGAAGATTTGATTTGTCTAGCAACATGGAGAAGAATAACATACCTAGAACTTGAACAAGCAACAAATGGATTTAATGACAGTAACTTAGTTGGGGAAGGGAGTTTTGGCTCAGTATACAAAGGAATACTTTCAGATGAGACTAGTGTTGCAGTAAAGGTTTTTAATTTGAATATAGAAGGAAGGTTTAAGAGTTTTGAAACTGAATGTGATGTATTGTGCAAAATTCGCCACCGGAATCTTGTGAAAATCATCAGTAGCTGTAGTAGCATTGATTTTAAAGCTTTGGTATTAGAGTACATGCCCATGGGGAGCCTTAAGAAGTGGTTATATTCTCATAACTACTTCTTGGATATGCTACAAAGATTGAACATCATGATAGATGTTGCATCATCATTGGAGTATCTCCATCATGATTGTTCTTTACCTGTTGTTCATTGTGATTTGAAGCCCAGCAATATTCTGCTAAACAAAGATATGGTGGCACATGTGAGTGACTTTGGCATTTCAAAATTCTTAGGTGATGAAGATTCTATGACCCAAACCATGACACTAGCCACTATTGGTTATATGGCACCAGGTAAGGTTTCTAGTTTACAATTCTTTTTATTTTTTTATTTTTTTTGGCTAAAATTTAATTTAATGTTTACACACACAAGTTGCCATAAAAAAAACTATATTTATAATAATAAGAAATTTTATTTTACCATCAAGTAAAGATATTGCATACTTTTTTACAATAAATTTTAATCAAACTTGTAGAGTATGGATCTCTAGGGATCATTTCCACACGCGGCGATGTGTATAGTTATGGCATTTTGTTGATGGAAACATTCACAAGAAAGAATCCCACTGATGAAATGTTTGCTGGAGATTTGAGCCTAAAAAGTTGGGTAAAACAGTCACTACCCCTTTCAGTAATCAAAGTTGTAGATGCTAATTTGTTGAAGAGAGGTGAAGTGGATTTTAGTGCTAAGCTTGATTGTATGCTGTCCATTATAGAATTGGCCATGGATTGTTCAACAGAAGCACCTGAAGAGAGGATAAACATGATAGATGTCATGACAAAACTCAAAAATATCAAATCAAAGTTTCTAAAGGATGTCGGAGAAGATTGACAGCATAAAATTTCTATAGTAGCTTTTTGTTGTTAGTGCTTTTTACTAATTATGTTTTGTGAATCATGTTATTGGTTTACTGCTACTCTTAAAAAGACCTATTGCGGCAGAGTAGCTCAAAGCATTGTGTGAGAACAGTAATGTTGAATGATATATGATATATGATTGACTATATATATTGGGGGCATCAATTTACCCAATCTATACTATATTACTATATATAATAATGGTTGTCATTTACCCATTGTTCATTGTGATTTGAAACCCAGCAATATTCTGCTAAACAAAGATATGGTTGCACATGTGATGTGAGTGACTTTGGTATTTCAAAATTATTAGGTGATGAAGATTCTATGACCTGAACCATGACGCTAGCCACTATTGGTTAAATGGCACGAGGTGATGTTTCAAGTTTACCATTTTTTTTTTTTTTTTTGGGGGCTAAAATTCAATTTTATGTTTACACACACAAAGCTTTCATAAAAAAATAATATTAATAAGCTATTTTATTATACCTTCAAATAAAGATATTGGATACCTTTTGACAATAAATTTTAATCAAACTTGTAGAGTATGGATCACAAGGGATCATTTTCACACATAACTACGTGTATAGTTATGGCTTTTTATTGATGGAAACATTCACAAGAAATAGTCCCATGGATGAAATGTTTGCTAGAGATTTGAGCCTAAACGTTTGGGTAAAATAGTCATTGCGCCTTTTAGTAATTAAAATTATAATGCTAATTTGCTAAAAAGAGGGGAAGTGAATTTTAATGCTAAGTTGGATTGTATGTTGTCCATTATGGAATTGGATATGGATTGTTCAACAGAGACACCTGAAGAGAGGATAAACATGAGAGATGTCATAACAACACTCAAAAATATCAAATCGAAATTAATTTCTAAAGGATGTCCAAAAAGATTGACAACAGAAAACGTCAATAGTTTTTCCTTGTTTGTGCTTTTAAACAATTATATTTTGTAGGTTATGCTACTCTTAAAAACCTATTGGAGTAGAGTTTTTTTTTTTTTTTTTTTATATATATATAACATATTGGAGTAGAGTAATTGAAACCATTTGTGTGAGTACAGTAATGTTGAAAAATGTATGATTGACCCAATCTATACTACATAAATAATAATGGAAGCATTGCATTTAATTTTGCAAAATTCTTATTACGCCACATCACCACTTTTTTCTAACAATTCAACCTTACATGGGTTGTAGGCTTGTAGCTCTCATTAAGGAACATACATCTATTATATTTGCACTATTTACATTTCAGAAAACGCATTCCTACAAAGTAAAAACTCATATTTCCCATCATGATCCAGAAAACAAAATCCTTCTCTCAGTTAAGACCAAGACTACTATTCAGCTTAATTGAGCTCACTTTCTATTTCTCTAAAATAAATGAACATAAGAATATGACTTCTCTACTTTTTCTTTCCTTTTACTTCGTCCTTTTCAAGAACACAAACTATACATAGATTAACTAAAACAAGAAGACAGAGGTTTATCTATAATATATACATATATATTATTATCATTTTAAAAAAATTATTTTTATTTAATTTAAACTTAACAATGAGTGAATCTCTCTCTCTCTCTCTCTCTCTCTCTCTCTCTCTCTCTCTATATATATATATATATATATATATATTGTGAGGGTAAAATAGATAAAATGTTTATTTGGGCCTTGGGCCTGATTTGGTGATGTAAGTCTGTCCGAGCAGAGCTTTTGAAGCCCACAAGCCAGTGCACACTACGAGAGGTGGATGAGTCATCCGAGGAAGAGTACCTCTTCGGACGGGCCCAGTAAAGGTCATCAGACATACCAAGGGATTTGGAGACAGAATTCTAGAAGATCTATTGGGTAAAGATGTGATCCACGCAGTGGTTAGAAGGAAGAACATGTGAGAAATATCAAAGGAGAAAAAGCTGCTACCACCGCATTAAAAACTCTGCATCTACCTCCTTGGCCGCATTAATGGGGAAATGACCTCTGAGCAGTAAGGTTCAGCTTTCCAGCTGGTATTTGGAGGTTTAAAGAAGGTGCTGGATGGGACAAGTATCTATGGAGGAGATTGGTGATACATGTGGAAGAAAGAAGGAAGAAGAAGATGGATACAAGAGAAGAAGAAAGATATAAAAGATGGAGGATGGCAGAAGGAAGGGGGGATCAAATACTTGAATTGTAATTATAATATTGTTCTTAAAAGAAAGAAAGGCAATACAAGTTGTCCGAGGAGAGATTCTTTACTATTCTCATTTATTGAACACGCGGATAACAGCAATCTAGTCTGTTTTTCTCTTGTCCAACATCCACAGTCTAGGTTTCAAGTCCACACTCTACAAATTTTTATTGTATAAGGCTCTTTGGGCCTGAGTCCACCTAGTGATTAGACCGGGTACAAATTGTGCATTTACAATTGGCGCCGTTTGGGGGGAGCTAGTGCTAAAGGAATTGGAACATTATGGCAGGCTTAGGTTCGCATCATGCAGAGTCCCAAGGGTCCCAGCGTGAGGATCACTTTGAGTGTCTCAAGTGTCAGAGGGATCGAGAGGGAAGTGTGCACACGGTACACCCCGGTGCAAGCCATTCGCGTGGTAGAAACAAAGCCACCCATGAGGATGATGCCAAGGCCATGCAGAAGGAGATTGATCACCTTAAGAAAAAGTTACGCCGTGTCAGACGAAGGCGAGCTTCACCTCCTGCTAATCCTTCCTCTGGGGGCTCCTAGGGAAGCAGTTACAGTCCAAGGTCCAAGACTCCTCCTAGCGAAACCTTCTCTTACGAGAATGATGAACTTCTGGGTCGTAGGCATAAAAAGTTTCCTTCCACGGGTTTGGAAAATGACGCTATGAGCAGGGCGTTGCATTAGATCTCCAAATCCCCTTTCTCACGAAGGATTGAGAAGGGAAAGCTTCCATGACGGTTCACCCAGCCCACTTTCACCATCTATAATGGCAGGATGGACCCAGATGAGCATGTGAGTCATTTTAATCAGAGGATGGCAGTATACTCTCAGAACGAAACCTTGATGTGCAAAGTCTTTCCCTCTAGCTTGGGACCTGTTGCTATGAGATGGTTTAACGGGCTGAAAGCCGGTTCTGTTGATTCTTTCATGGAACTCACTAAGGCATTTGCGTCTCGATTCATTACATGCAACAGAGTTCCTCGGCCTTTGGACTCATTGTTATCTATGGCCATAAGGGAGGGTGAGACCTTGAAAACGTATTCAAACAGATACTGGGAGATGTTTAATGAAATCGATGGCGATTTTGACGAAGTGGCAATTAACACTTTCAAGTTTGGCCTCCCAACTGATCACGATTTAAGGAAATCTCTGACCAAGAAGCCTGTGCGAAGTGTACGTCGGCTCATGGATCACATTGACGAGTACAAAAGGGTGGAGGAAGACCAACAACAAGGTAAGGGTAAGGCGAAGGTTATCCTTCAGGAGAGGAGGGATTTCAAGCCGGATAGGTACAGTAACAACAGGCCGAGGAGAGATTTCTCTGGGCAATCTGGTTCAACCACTCCTCAAGTAGTTAACACCGTATTCCGAGAACCAGTACACCAATTGTTGGAAAAAGTCCACAAGGAGCCCTACTTCAAGTGGCCTAGTAAGATGGTTGGGAACTCTACAAAGCGGAATCAGAACCTTTTTGCTAATACCATCAGGATGTAGGCCATACTACTGAGAATTGCCGGACACTTTGGAATCATTTAGAACAGCTGGTCAGTGAAGGAAAGTTGAAGCAACATTTGTATCAACCCAACGGACAAGGAAACCATTCATGTCCAAATAATCTAAAGAACAACTCATCTCGGCCACCCTTAGGAACGATTAATGTCATCTTCGCTGCACCTAGCAGGACTGGCTCCTGTCCTACAAGGGTGATGACGGTGTCACATACTCTGACTGAGGAGTCTAGCTCGAGGCCAAAAAGGATCAAAGGGAGTACACCTATTTTGGGATTCTCGAATGAGGTCAAGGTTAGGACCATTCAATCGCATGACGATGCCCTGGTGGTTACATTAAGGATAGGAAATTATGACGTGAGGAGAGTGATGGTTGATCAGGGTAGTGGTGCAGATATTATGTACCCTGACTTATTCAAGGGGCTTAAGTTAAAGTTGGAGGATCTCACTCCCTATGATTCGCCGTTGATAAGCTTTGAAGGGAAAGCTGTCATATCGAAGGGACAAATTTGCTTGCCCGTACAGTCGGGTCTGGAAACAGTAGATGTAGATTTCATTGTGGTCGATAAATATTCCCCATACACGGCCATCGTCGTAAGGCCTTGGATGCATGCTCTGGGTGCTGTCTCCTCGACTTTACATGTTAAGGTGAAGTTCTCTTCGGGTGGATTGATTGAAGAAATTCTTGGGAGCCAATCAGTAGCAAGGCAATGCATATCGGCTGCAGTGCTGCATCAAGCCGAATCAGAATCCTCGACCTCGGCTGTGGAAGACTTATAACAATTAACAACTCTAGATGCGCCCGGTGCGGTGACAGTAGAGGAGGCAACATGCAAAGAGTTAGAAAGATTTCTTATTGATGATGACCCTAAAAAATTCTTTCAGGTTGGTGGTTGGCTACCGCATCAAGAGAAAACGGAGTTGATTAGGTTTTTAAAAGATAATATTGACGTGTTCGCATAGGATCACTACAAGGCTCCGGGGGTTGACCCAAGCTTCATTTGCCATCATTTGAACGTCAATCCTGCCATTATTCCCAAGAGGCAACCACCTCGGCATTCTTCCAAAGAATATGCTGAGGCCGTCAAGGAGGAAGTGCTCAGGCTCAAAAAGGCTGGGGCTATTAAAAAAGTTTTTTACCCGAAATGGTTGGCGCATACTGTTGTAGTACAAAGAAGAGCGGGAAGTGGAGAGTATGTGTAGACTTCATAGACCTGAATAAAGTCTGTCCCAAAGACTCATTCCCAATGCCTTGTATCGATCAGCTAGTGGACGCTACGGTTGGGCATCCTCGGATGAGTTTTTTGGATGCCTTTCAAGGCTATCACCAAATACCTTTGGCATTGGATGACCAGGAGAAAACCGTCTTCATTACTCCTGCGGGAAATTATCACTATAAAGTGATGCCATTCGGTTTGAAAAATGCAGGGGCTACTTACCAAAGGATTTACACTAGGATGTTCGAATCCCAGCTTGGAAAGACTATTGAGGTATATGTGGATGATATGGCTCGGATCTAGCTGGATGGACCCTGTAGTTTCTTTTCTGAAAAGTGATGTTTTGCCCGAGGAGAAGTCTGAAGCAGATAAAATTTGTCGAAAGGCACCTCAATTCTGGTTGTCCGATAATTAGAAGCTGTATAAACGCTCTTTTTTCGGACCATACCTGCTGTGTGTACACCCTAAAGTGACGGAAGCACTTTTGGAAGAGTTACACGAGAGGATTTGTGGAAGTCACACTAGAGGGAGATCTTTAGCCCATAGAGCTCTAACTCAGAGATATTGGTGGCCCAATATGCAGAGAGAGGCTCAGGACTATGCAAGAAAATGTGACGAATGCCAAAGATTTGCTCCTAACATCCATCAGCCTGGTGGTGTCCTTAACCTTTTGTCTAGTCCCTGGCCATTCGCTTAATGGGGGTTGGATATAGTTAGGCCATTCCTAATGGCTGTGGGAAATAAAAGATGGCTACTTGTGGGAACTGATTACTTCACCAAGTGGGTTGAAGCTGAGCCTTTATCAAATATTAGGGATGTAGACACCAAGAAATTTATTTGGAAGAACATTATCACTAGATTTGGGGTACCTCACGCACTTATTTCTGATAATGGCGTGTAATTTAATAATAAAGCTTTCAGGAAGTATTGTAATGATTTCGGCATCACAAATAGATACTCCACTCCAGCTTATCCTCAGGGAAATGGGCAGGTCGAGGCCGTTAACAAAGTTATAGTCAATGGACTTAAGAAGAGGCTAGATGATGCAAAGGGTAGATGGGTAGAAGAATTGCCACACGTTTTTTGGACATATCGTACTACATCACGAAGATCCACAGGAGAAACACCATTCTCCATGACTTACGGGGCTGAGGCAGTGATACATTTGGAATCTGGGTTTCTGACATTAAGGTGGAGTTTGCCTAGGATTATCCTCGTCGAAGATATGCTGAAACCAGATTTAACAACCGCAAGTGCCATCCATATCCATCTGATAAGGCTCGGATCTAGCTGGATGGACCCTGTAGTTTCTTTTCTGAAAAGTGATGTTTTGCCCGAGGAGAAGTCTGAAGCAGATAAAATTCGTCGAAAGGCACCTCAATTCTGGTTGTCCGATAATTAGAAGCTGTATAAACGCTCTTTTTCCGGACCATACCTGCTGTGTGTACACCCTAAAGCGACGGAAGCACTTTTGGAAGAGTTACACGAGAGGATTTGTGGAAGTCACACTAGAGGGAGATCTTTAGCCCATAGAGCTCTAACTCAGAGATATTGGTGGCCCACTATGCAGAGAGAGGCTCAGAACTATGCAAGAAAATGTGACGAATGCCAGAGATTTGCTTCTAACATCCATCAGCCTGGTGGTGTCCTTAACCCTTTGTCTAGTCCCTGGCCATTCGCTCAATGGGGGCTGGATATAGTTAGGCCATTCCCGAGGGCTGTGGGAAATAAAAGATGGCTACTTGTGGGAACTGATTACTTCACCAAGTGGGTTGAAGCTGAGCCTTTATCAAATATTAGGAATGTAGACACCAAGAAATTTATCTGGAAGAACATTATCACTAGATTTGGGGTACCTCACGCACTTATTTCTGATAATGGTGTGTAATTTAATAATAAAGCTTTCAGGAAGTATTGTAATGACTTCGGCATCACAAATAGATACTCCACTCCAGCTTATCCTCAGGGAAATGGGCAGGTCGAGGTCGTTAACAAAGTTATAGTCAATGGACTTAAGAAGAGGCTAGATGATGCAAAGGGTAGATAGGTAGAAGAATTGCCACACGTTTTTTGGACATATCGTACTACATCACGAAGATTCACAGGAGAAACACCATTCTCCATGACTTACGGGGCTGAGGCGGTGATACATTTGGAATCTGGGTTTCTGACATTAAGGACGAGTTCTTTCAGCCCTGGAAATAACGATGGCTTGCTAGAGAAAAACCTGGATCTGGTTGAGGAAAGGCGAGAGGCCGCCATGGTATAATTGGCTTATTATCAACAGAAGCTCAAACGGGGATATGATGCTTATGTGAAACTAAGGCCACTTGCGCCTGGAGATTTGGTCTTGAGGAAAGTTATAGGTACTTCCAAGAATCCAGCGTGGGGAAAGTTAGCACCAACCCGGGAAGGACCATACCGAATTACTTTTGTAGCGGGCATAGGGTCATATCGCTTAGCTGATCTAGATGAAAAAATTGTACAACGCCCTTGGAATGTAAATAACCTACGAAGGTATTACTATTAATGAAAGGCACTTTTGCCATTTGTTGCTCAATTATCATTATGTAACATTTCGATTTACTTATTCTAAACATCAAACAGAAACTTAGTCATGTAAGGTCCTTGGACCACATACCTCTTGGAAATTGATATCTTGTTAGATGTTAAACAGAATCTTAGTTACGCCGGGTCCTCGGACCTTCTACTTTGGGGAAATTAACATTTCAATTCGCTATTATAAACATCAAACAGAAACTTGGTCATGCATGGTCCTCAGACCACATACCTCGTGGAAATTGATATCTTGTTAGATGTTCAACGGAACCTCAGTTACGTCAGGTCCTCGGACCTTCTACTTTGGAGAAATTAACACTTTGTTCCATACCCAATACAAACCATGCCTTGTGGTTACATGACTCGTGGAAATTGACGTATCGATAAACCATGGTAAGTTTGATGGTTTAAATTGTGCCCCTAACTAAATATTAAGTTAAGTCTCAGACCGTGTGTTATTGTACTTCATATATTACAGTTTCGATGTATGATTTATCTGCTGATGAATAAGATTGATAAAATGAATGTACTTTTATGGGGGGTTGTTGATGTTTGAGGTGTTGTAAAGACTTCACTGTGCATTAAGGTGAAGCGAATTAGTATTTTCCTACTGAAGATTGGAAACCAGTTGAATAGCAACCTTTCAAACTTCTCTTTAATCTTTGTCAATGGATACATTGGAAATAAAATTCTGAAATAAAAAAGGTTAAAATAAAAGTCCTAATACAAAAAACTCATTACATAAGGAAAAGGGGTCCTAACTGGCCTAAGCCTTAAGCCTTGGTGGGGGGTCCTGCTTGGATGTGCTAGCAGCCCCTTTTGCTTTGCTGTCCTCCTCTATTTGTTTTAGCTCCGCTTTGAATGAAGTCTGGACTTGTTTTCCTTTGTCATTTGCCACTGGTGGAGGAACATTGGGCTCGGCATCCTTACTCGGAGGCTTCTCGGCTTCGTCGCCTTGTTCCTTTTCTTTGTCAGAACCAGTAGGTTCTTTAGAAGTTGAAATGGATTCTTGAATGATAGATGGATGCGTTGAAGGCGTTGTCTCGAGGGTAGGTGCGACAGGAGGAAACTCTTCGAGCACTTGGATGTCTTGAGGAAGCCAAATGTTCTCAGGTTTCCTCAACTCGGAAGTCGTGGGAATCCCTGCCACATTCAGGGCTTCTGCTCACACTTGTTGGCAATACTCCCTGCATAACTCTGCCAACTCCTCCGTCAGTCGATCTTCTGTCACCTTGACCAGCAGCCTTTTTGGCAACCTCCATAGTTTCCTTGAGGTTGTGAGCCTCTTCCTTCACTTGGGCGAGCTCGTCCCTTTGACGCAAAAGTTTACGTTGCCCCTCCACCTGAGTTTTGATCGTTTTGAGACTGGCCTCAGCACCATTTCTCTCCCTCTTCTCCTCTGCCAACTGCTTGGTTAGGTTCTCGTTCTCCGCAAGGGCTTGGCCTAAGGCCTTCTCGGTCTCCAATCTGACCTCAAGTTTAGCTGTAGCCTTCTTCCGAGAGTCTTCCACCCATTTCTCTGCAGCAAAAACTTCTTATATGGCCCGAATTGAAATGTCGAATAAATGTATTATTATTTATGATTAATTCAAAATGCATGCGAACGAATTTGTGTTAAAATGTGATTATAGCAATAATATGGAGGTAATTGGAAGACACTCACCAAAGCCAAGTCCCTTTTGAGGGAGAGAAAGAGATGTGGTTGACATATTTTATCTAGAGCTTCCATATCCTTTGGTAGGAGAAGAGGTTGCTCCAGGGCGTTAGCCAGGTGGTGAGTGTGTCCTTGCTGGAACACCCTAATGCTGGATTGGCAAGAAATGGGGGCCCCATCCAGCTTCAACGCAGGAGACCAGTTGACTTGTGTACGGCGTACCTCAGCCAGGTCACGGCTTTCCCCGCTCTTTATTGAGGAAGCACGGGACTTACCCTTGCCTGCTTTCTATTGCTGCTGTTGTTGCTTAAGCTTCTTTTGCCTCTCCATATCTGCCTCCTCGGCCTCGTTCTTCCTCTTCTTCTTTGGCTCCGGGATGGGGATCTTAGGATCAATGGGAGGTGGGGGTGGTGGCAGAATGGGAGGGGGTTGCGACCCAACCGTACCCTTCTTAGGAGCCTGTGTGCCCCTCCTGGACATCAGCTTTCTAAGGGTAGACATGTCGTCTTCCTCGGAGCTGGAGTCAGGCTGTGCTATCACTAAACCCTTTATACCGGAAGTTTCTGCAGGCACCTGTTCTTCGTCTGAGAGGATGACGAGGTGATCCTCTTGAGGTCTCTCAGCTTCTTCAAGGCGAAACTGATCAATTTCCTCGTCGAGTGATTGTTGCGAGGACGCAGGTTCTTCTCGGATGGCTATTGTTTGGGAATGTGCCGAGAGAGGAACTATTGCGATGGGGCGGGAGTATAGGATGACGGAGGGGTCGTCTGGGAGTTCGTGGACAGAAAGGAAGCCTTGTCTTGAAATATCTATCCTTTTGCGTCTTTGGTCTCCTGCGGTGATCGCGTGTTGTCTGATAAAGGATCGTATCGTAATATCAGATGGGTTGCCCTCACTTGCAAGTCTTCGCTAACAAATACTTCAGAGCGAAGAACGCGATTGAGGTCCGCGACGCTGCAAAGGCTCAGACGAGGCCGTACATGTTGTTTGTCTACAAAAACATTCAAATAGACAAGTATAGTTAGGTCAGCAGCGAAAATCAACTACAAGGGTAATAATAAACAGTGTAACCAGAAATGGTGAAGATAATAGGACTACGTCACAGGTTAGGGAATCTAACTCCTATAGAATCACACCTAGGTCTCCCCACTTGATTGGGTAATGAGGACCGTCAGACCAGTTTTCCGAGACGATAAGATAGTAGTCTTTCATGCCTTTATTGGATTTGGGAAGACAAGATATTAGCCTAACAATGCTAGATCTGGATTTAAGGTAACACCCTACGTCTTTAAGCTTATGGCACTTATACATGTAAACGACGTTGTGCCATGTGAGGTTCAAACCCATTTGCTCGTTTAGAGCGTCGACGCAACCTAGGATTCTAAACACATTAGGTGTACATTGATCTGGGCATAACCTATGGTTACGTAGGTATTCGCTGGTTACGTTTCTCATAGGAATGGTCACCCCACCCTCTAGAAAGGCGATGATGGGGACAATCACTTCTCCCTTTGTCCTAGTGTTACCTATGGCTTCTGCAGGGCAATACTTTAGGCCTACGTCTGGGAGGATATGATACTTGGCCCGAAAACCCTACATACCGGCGTCGGTATCTACTAAACACTTAAATCTACCCATTTGGTTGGGGTAAGAACAGGTTTTTGGAAAGGGAAAGGATGTAATTGGTATCCGAGGACAATAGCCGAAGAGAAATGAATAAAGAAGATTGAGAACTTACGGGAAATGCCTAGACAATTCTTCACGAGCTTCTTGAGAGGAAAGAGAATGAGCGATTCTTAGATTTGATTGATTTCTGAAAGGTTAGAGTGAAGTTTGGTTTCCTAGGCATTTTGGCGTGTGGGAGGCAGCCTCAAATCAGAAGTATCCCACATAAATTTTTAGAAAGGACCTGGGCCGTTAGATGCGAATCTCATTGTTGAACGTGGGGAACAAGATGTAACTCGTAGTCATTAATGCAGATGTTGCGGGTTTCGAAGCATCAGGGGCAGTTTAAAAGAAGCAAACTGACCCTTACACATGTGGCAATTTGTGGACCATGTAGAGGTTTTGATGTTGGATCAAAACTCCATTTCTCTCCTCGGATGGGAAGAAAAATGAAGTTTTGAGGGGCTATTGTGGGGGTAAAATAGATCAAATGTTTATTTGGGCCTTGGGCCTGATTTGGTGATGTAAGTCTGTCCAAGCAGAGCTTTTGAGGCCCACAAGCCAGTGCACACTACGAGAGGTGGAGGAGTCGTCTAAGGAAGAGTACCTCTTCAGACAGGCCCAATAAAGGTCATCAGACATACCAAGGGATTTGGAGACAGAATTTCGGAAGATCTATTGTGTAAAGGCGTGATCCACGCAGTGGTTAGAAGGAAGAACATGTGAGAAATATCAGAGGAGAAAAAGCTGTCACCACCTCATTAAAGACCCTGCATTTACCTCCCTGACCGCATTAATGGGGAAATGACCTTTGAGCAGTAAGTTTTAGCTTTCCAGCTGGTATTTGGAGGTTTAAAGAAGGTGCTGGATGGGACCAGTATCTAGGGAGGAGATTGTTGATACACGTGGAAGAAAGAAGGAAGAAGAAGATGGATACAAGAGAAGAAGAAAGATATAAAAGGTAGAGGATGGCAGAAGGAAGGGGGGATCGAATACTTGAATTGTAATTGTAATATTGTTCTTAAAAGAAAGAAAGGCAATACAAGTTGTCCTCGACTTACGTCTGAGGAGAGATTCTTTACTGTTCTCATCTATTGAACACGCAGATAACGGCAATCTAGCCTGTTTTTCTCTTGTCCAACATCCACAGTCTAGGTTTCAAGCCCACACTCTACAAATTTTTATTGTATAAGGCTCTTTGGGCCTGAGTCCAACTAGTGATTGAACCGGGTACAAATTGTGCACTTACATATATATTATATAAAACCGAAACCTTTAAAACTTTCACAATTTTCCACGTCAGCACAATATTTAAATAAAATTATCATTTTATTTGAATAAAATTATTTTTATTTAGTCCAAACTTAACAATAAGTAAAACTATATCTCTTTAACAAGTTCAGCTTAAACTCAAACTCATCATTATCATTTTTTTAAAACAAAATTATTTTTGTTTAATCCAATCTTAACAAGGAGTATCTCTCTAACAAGTCCAATTAAATTCAAACTCAAACATTGATAATTTATCTCTAATTTTGCGAGGTTAATCATGAACGCTATAAAAACATAGCAAACCCCAAATATTTTTTTTAAAGACGAGTAGAGGTATAAGCTCTTCTTATATTATTTTCTTCTCCTCTACTTTGTTTAAAAAAAAAAATTATTTTATGGTTTTTCATGTATTTTTTAAAAAGTAATTTCCATACATAAATCACAAAACTCTCTTTAACCATTTTTTACAAGATAAAAAAGTTTGCAATAATTGAAATTATTCTTTTGAATGTAACTCATCTTCCTCTTATATTTCTCTATTGTTTAGTTATATATATTTTGTTTTGTCTCAATAATTTCTAAGCAGTGAATCATCTGATTCTTTAATATTTTTTGGTCCTTCAGAAGTTTTAATATATGAATTTTTGAATTATTTTTTTGCAGTATCTAAAACTGTTTGAAAAAAAAATTGTAAGCCATTGCACTTTCAAGCATTGGCTTTTTTATCAAACTGTAATACAAATTGAAGTCATATAAAAGAAAATCATGCAATGGTGTAGTTTCTTAAATTTTTTATAAAACTATTTTAGTCTATCTTACAAATAAATTGGTTTTCGTGCATAGCACAGATTAATGACTAAGTAGTAATGAAGTACAAGATGAAGAAGTGTATGAGCCACCACATTAGACACAACCAATCCATAAACCCCATGCTAGTGGATGTCTAGAGTCTCTAGACCACTACAAAATTTGAACACAAATTAAAAACAAAAAATAATTATAGTTTCGTGCATTTGTTTGATCACTTTTTGCTCTCCCAACAATCACAAGAGCAAAACAGATTTGTCCTTTGTTTATACCAGAAGAAGAAGCATCAGAAGCTTGTTTGCCAACTCGTAATGACCAAACTTGCACTAAATCACCTATCTTGAATTTATTTGACTTCAAAACTTTGTTCCAATCGGTCCTCAGTGCATATGTTGAACTCGCGTTTCCGGTGTCCTTTGCCATGTCCCACTGCTTCAAAACTATATCACCAGTCCTGAGTTTGGGATCGATCAGTCGTGCTGGAATTTCTTGCCCTGCTCTAAGCTCCTCTTTCTCTTCCTCATCAAGAAATCCATCCTTACTATTTGTCTCAAAGGTATCGACAACAGACTGTTACCCTCAGTTAAGTCAGTCTTGAGAACAGGGACTTTTGTATTACCAACAATTCATCACGCCCATACATTGATTTGATCACATCCTGGAACTCTTTGGGTAGATAGAGAGGCGGGTTCTGACCTGGTATCAATTTCTTGATTGGAATCATGTTCGTCTTTTTCTTGGCTTCCATACCCAAACCCCAATCTTGATCATCCCCATCAGTACCCAATCTTTCTCGCTTTCTTCTACCATTGTTTCCATGTGCCATAACAGGAAAAGCAGAGCACATAACCTTTTCTTGGACAAAAACTGAGTTCTTGAGTGTGTTTTCTTGCACAAGAATTGGATTCTTGAGAGCCCTTTCTTGGATCAACCTCTGAAACTTGTTAAATTTCTCAATGGCTACACATGAAACCTCAACCAAGGCGTCAATGTGATACCAATTGTGAGCAATAGTATGACCGTCAATATCATGACGACTCAAGTCCTCCAACATAGACAAAAACGCCTTCTCCATCCTCATCTCACTTCTCATTTTTGAACCCAATCAGAAGCACAATAATAGTAATTAAACACACAAAGAAAGAAAGGAAACTATGGCTTTTCTTTTGTTTCCTCAGGAGAGAAATAGCTACTTGATATATATATCAGTTTAGATCACGAATTCCTAATCCTGCTCTGGGATTGAGAGTATTTAAAAGTTAAAACCCAAGTGACCGCTATACCTGAGTCGGTGGCAGTAGCACTACGACACACCGTTTTTAAAATTGCCTGGTTAAACTGCAATTTTAATAGCAGTCAACAAACGACAGGTCGGTTACTTTGGCATTATAAATCAACAACTTTTACCACTCGCCGTATTGAAAATGAATGATCATTGATGTGGGTGATTTTTTTGAGTGTCTAACATTGAAGGTTTTTTTTTTTTTTTTTTTCTTCTATGTATTAAAATAAAATAAAAATAAAAAATCAATAAAATACCATTTTTTGTCCTACATTTTATTTTTAGGGTTGGGACGGTATCTCATGTGCTAGGCTATAGAACATCTCTCTCATGGACCTATTGTAGATATATAGTATAATCAAATTTTTATGAAAAAAGAAATGTTTTTTTAATTTTTAATTTAAAAGGTAGTGCCTTTATTTATTTGTAAAAGGGAAAGAGAGGTAATGTCTTTATTAATCAGATAAAAGTATATAAAAAAAATAGTTTATTTGATTGGAATAAAATAAATATATAATGGAAATTTCTTAGTTTACATTATACTAATAATGTAATATTTATATTAAACTAAACAAATATATACAATGTTCTACATATTTGTAAAAAAAGTACAATTTTATATACTTTTTACAAATATGTGTACGTTTGTTTAGTTTACAATGTAAAATTTACATCAATAATACAATGTAAACCTAAAATAAAAATGTATAATTTTCATGACTTGCACTTGACTATCTTTCCATTTCCTTCTGACCTCCCAACCAGTTTATATGCACTAGAGTCGGAACTAGAAATTTTGGTTTGAGAGGGGCCGAATCACATATTTATATATACATTTATTACATAACTACATATTGATATTTCCACACACACATGTGTGTGTTCAAGAGAATTGCTTTTTAAGTATTGTCACCCCCAAACATTACATATTCTCAGTGTAGTTTTTTTCATTTAACATTTTATAACTAAATCAAGTATTGGCAAACAACTCGAAACTTAACAACAACATTGAAAGACTTAATCCAAATAAAACAAAATAACTCTAAGTAGAAGTTTCTTTTATTAAAAACTTACTATTTGAACTCACTTAATCCAAATAAAACAAAGTAACTCTAAGTAGAAGTTTCTTTTATTAAAAACTTACTATTTGAACTCAACAACTAAAACTTACCAATTAAGAGAGGAAAAAACTAAAATGAAGTACTTATTTCTGCTTACAAGATGGATAATTTGTTGTTATTAACAATATTTTTTGGAACCCACAATTAGTTGTTCAATTACTTTTTGTAGGGGCCAACTTTTATTTTTTGGAGGGGTTAACTATTAATTTTAAGGTCTAATATTTTAAAAAAAATTGCAAAATACATATACATTATGAAGTTTTAAAAAAAATTTGGGGGGGGGGGGGCACTGGTAAGTGTAGCTCCTCCACTAGCAACTTCTTACAGCCTCTTAGTGAAGGTGCAGACCGCTCGCCTGTCTCCACCAACCCTGTTAATTAATGTTACATGCAAAATTAATACTTAAATGGTCTGTACTAGTGTTAACACTCTTTTATCACTGGCTTTGGTACTACCTACTGGAATTGGAAGCTCATGGGAGCTAAGGAAGTTGCAGCTTTTCTTTCCTATGTTGGCAGCAAAACCTCCTGTGAGTAGTTCAGAGTTTCCGTTTTGTAAACTTCAATTTGGGATTTTGTGTTATTGGTTTGGTTGAATATAAAATGTGTTTAGGGACTTCATTTCCACTGTGGTTGATTATATATATGGGTGAGGGTTCAAATTTTGTAGGGGTTTAAGTAGGTAAACTTGATCAGAATGTGTACTGTGTTGAAGACTTAATTTTGTTTGTCGGACAACGGTTCAAACTTCAAATTCTCCCTTCCTATATATATTGAATTATCCCCCCCCCCCCCCCCCCCCCCCCCCCCCCAAAAAAAAATCTGTATTTTTTAAAATCACGTTCTGCTAATTAATTTTAGAAATGTTGACCTCTATAAAACATTAGGTTACCTAAAGATAGACATTAACGATTATGTGATATGTCAAAAACATGCACTTCTTGTTTGAAATATCTTAACCAAGCAAGCATTAATTTGATGAAGTTAGAAATGGATTTTAAGGTTTTAATTCTTTGATGTCGTTTAGTTATTTGATCTCTTAATAATTGAGGTATAATTTGGGGTTCGTTACATTTTTTTATTAAAATGATTTAACTGAAATTGAATGTTGTTAAAAATATTAAATTACTATTTTTGTCATTCAACTATTTGGTAAAGTTCAATTTGGTCCTCATTAGTGTCAACTATTAATTCTACCAATTTAGTTTCTCAACTTTCAAAACCAAGTAAAATAAATAAATAATTTGAAATCAAATCAAATTCATACTTGAATCTTTCCTCAAAAAAGAGGGATGAGTGTATGTGATTTAAGTGGGATGAGTATCCTAACAAATAACTAATAAGTGGGATGAGTGTAACTCAATAAATTGGAAAGTAATGTAAGTGAAGTCGGTAACAGCAGTCTTGAAAACGTGTATAGCATATATTATGAAGAAATAAAGTTACTCGTGACAACATATATAGTTCAATCCATTTGTCCATTGTAGACAATAATTTTAATTATTTCTATTTTATGGTAAGAAGGGAGGTGATGAAAAATGATCTCTAGATAGGACAAATTGCCCGAAAAGATACACCTAGCCTCAATTTTTAGGAATGAATCTTCTCTCCCCTGTAGGAGTCTTTTCTCTCTCTGGTGGTCAAAGTCTGCTTTCTCTCTTAACAAGGTAAGAGTTACTCCCTCCCTTGAGAACCTCTCTAAGGGTTCTCTTCTGGTTACACCATTTTTTCAAAGTGGCTGTAACCATTTTCTTTCTTTCTGGGTTTGAAATGGATCACGGAATAGTAGATAGCTTGGAAAAGTTAAAACTCACAAAAGAAGAAGAGGAGGATATAGTCATTGCGAATATTAGTAGCTCTGGAAGTTTTGAAGAATGCTCTTTGAGCTTATTTGGGCGTCTACTTTCTGATCGTCATCAAAATCAGAGAGCTTTGAAGAACACCTTAAAGGCAGCTTGGAAGATGGGTTCTGACTTGAGGATTGTGGGGGTGGGGAATAATGTTTTGCAATTTAAATTCAGCTCAAGATGTCAGTTAGAGTGGGTTGAAAAGAGTGGCCCTTGGAATTTTGACAACAACCTTCTCCTTCTTTGCAGATGGAGGAAAGGTTTAACATCGAAGAATATCAGGTTTTCCCATTCTCCGTTTTGGGTGCAGATTTGGGGTTTACCTTTTGAAAATATGACTGAAAAAATTGGGAAGGATATTGGTAGTAAGATTGGAAGGGTATTAGAAGTGGACAAGCGGGCTATGCAAGCTGATCAAGCCAAATTTCTGAGAATTCGTGTTGAGGTTCCAATTGATAAACCTCTCCATAGAGGGGGGTATGTTAAGAATGAAGAAGGTGGAAGATTTTGGGTTGATTTTAGATATGAGAGACTCCCCACATTTTGCTATCTATGTGGAATTCTTGGGCATGATGAAAAGCATTGTCAAGTAAGTCCAATGGAGCAACTGTCAGGGAGGCAATATGGTGATTGGCTGAAGGTTGGAGGAGTTATGAAAAATGGGAGTGAAAAGGAAAAGGTAAAGGTGCAATCGGAAGCTGAAAAAGGGTGCTCGTCACATACGATGGCGGATGGTGGAGCTGGTGCTAAAAACGGGGCTGGAAGAGAAAGCTTGCATGCTCCGGTGATGGGCGGAGGAGCTAGTGAAGAAGGCGGAATAGTGGACATGATAGATGCAGCTGAGCTGGTGAAGGGTCCTGTCACGTCCGCTCATAGGGAACAGGGAGAGCAGAACTGATGGGTAAGTAGAGGGTCAGAAACTTTAAAAATGGGGCTGGGACAGTTAGCACTTGACGAGCAAAAGGGTGTTGGAGCCGGTTTGGTTGGAAATGAACTACATAGGAATGAGATTGGTCAGGAAGTAAAGGACAAGAAGGGTGGGCCAGATATAAATGGGGTAGATGTTTTAAGCCCAATAAGACCAATAGAAAAAGCAAGCTCAGGTGAGGAAAGGAATAAGCAGCTACAAGGCCCAAACCGGATGATTAAAATAGCAGCTGGAGGTAGAATTAAAAAAACAGCAAGGGGACAAGGAAAAGCCCAAGGTGTTGATAAATCAGAACAAGCCCAAAAGGTTAGTAAAAAGAGAAAAGGCATGGATGAAATGTGTTTTATTTCTGAGGATAGAGTTCAGAAAGTTTATGTGAGTGGAAACATGAAATGGGTGAAATTTTTTTTTTCTGAAACGGCGGTGTTTGCTGAGCAGCACCGCCTAGACCAATGATTGCTTTAGGATGGAATTGCCGGGGGCTTGGGAACCCCCGGTCAGTTCGAGTGTTGCGTGAACTAGTGCAACATTGGAAGCCCAAAATTGTTTTTCTGTCGGAGACGAAGATGAAAAAATCTTAGATGGAAAAAGAGAAATTTAAAATTGGTTTGTTGAATGGTCTAATTGTTCCTAAAGTGGGAAGGAGTGGGGGTTTAGCTATGCTATGGAATAGGGATATAAAAGTGGAAGTCCAAGGCTATTCAGGAAATTATATTGATGCAATTGTGACTGACCCTGATTCAGGATTTAAGTGGCGCATTACAGGTTTCTATGGAAATCCTGTAACTCATTGTAGAAAAGATTCTTGGAACTTTTTGAGATGCCTTAACCAAAAGTATCAACTTCCCTGGTTATACTTTGGTGATTTGAATGAAATTGTGTCAATGGAAGAGAAATTGGGTGGGGTGCAAAGGTCTCAAAGACAGATGGATAAATTTAGAGAAGTAATTCACCATTGTAAGTTCAAGGACCTTGGTTACTATGGTCTTGATTTTATGTGGTCTAATATGCAACAGGGTGAATCTAAGATTGGACCGAGCCTTGGCCACTCCTGACTTGATTGATCTTTATAAAGATATAAAAGTGCATCATTTGGTAGAGTCCACTTCTGACCACTGTGTTTTGCTGATTTCTAATGCTACTGTACAGAAGTATCCTAATAGTCGAAGATTTCTATTTGAAGCAATGTGGACAAAAAGGGAGGAATGTAAAGATATTATCCAAGAAGTCTGGGATGAAAGCCAAGAATTAAATTCTCCAATTGGGATAGCTACTAGATTGAGGTGTTGTACTGAAAATCTCTCTAGATGGAATAAAAGGGTGTTTGGGCAAATTCCAAGGCAAAGTCAAAAAAAAAAAGAGATCCTCAGTTCTATGGTCTGTAGAGATAAGGATGGTAGCCTGGGCAGCGAGATTAATATGATAAGAAAGGAGATTAGTGATTTGTTGGACAGTGAAGAAATTATGTGGCATCAAAGATCGAGGGTGCAATGGTTAGGCCTAGGGGATCGGAATACAAAATATTTCCATTCGAGGGCTTCTGATAGGAGAAGGAGAAATACTATTAATAGTATCATAGACGAAAATGGTAACAGGCTTGATTCTGTTGATGGTATTGCAGAGGTGGCTGTCATATTTTAAAATCTGTTTACCACTTCCTATCCGACTCAAATGTTGGAAGTCCTTGATACTATTCTGGTTAAAGTCACTAAGGATATGAATCAGCTCCTTATCCAAGAGTTCACTAGGGAGGAAGTGGAGGTGGCACTAAAACAGATGCATCCAACGAAAGCCCCAGGTCTGGATGGTATGTTTGCTATTTTCTTTCAAAAATATTGGGGTATTGTTGGTAATAATGTCACATGCATGGTCTTAAATGTTTTGAATTCAAATATGTCTGTGGTAGAAATTAATAAAACAAACATCACTTTGGTGCTGAAAATAAATAGCCCTACAAAAATGTCAGATTTTAGACCTATCAGTCTATGTAATGTTATTTATAAACTCATATCTAAAGTATTGGCCAACCGTCTCAAAATAATCCTTCCTTAGATTATATCTGAAAATCAGAGTGCGTTTCTTTCCGGGAGACTAATTACAGACAATGTTCTTGCAGCTTTTGAACTTATGCACTATTTAGATCATAAGAAGGAAGGAAAGAAAGGAGGGTTTTATGGCAATAAAATTAGATATGAGTAAAGCTTATGATAGGGTGGAGTGGGGTTTTATTAAAAATGTGATGGAAAAATGGGCTTCCATGAAAAATAGATAAATTTGATCATGCATTGCATTACTACTGTATCTTACTCTATCCTCATTAATGGTGTTGCTTATGGTAGCATTATTCCTACTAGGGGTCTCCGTCAAGGTGACCCAATTTCACCTTATATTTTCCTATTGTGTGCAGATGGTTTTTTCTCCCTTATTAATTATGCAGCCAAGAATCATAGAATTAGTGGAGTATCAATATGTAGAGGAAGCCCCAAGATCACATATGTTTTTTGCAGATGACAGTCTATTGTTTTGCAAAGCAAATAGACAAGAATGCAAAAATCTCATGGATACTCATCAACTTTACGAAGCTGCCTCGGTTCAGAAGATCAATGCGGATAAATCTTCTATTTTTTTCAGTAAAAACACCCCTGATGATAGAAGATGTAAAGTGTTGAATATGTTGGGTCCAATGCAAGATACTCGACATAAAAAATACCTTGGCCTACCCTCAATCATTGGGAAGTCAAAGATTGAAATATTTGCTAAAATTAAAGAGCGGGCGGAGAAAAAATTATCGAGGTGGAAGGAGAAAATGTTGTCAGTGGGTGGTCGAGAAATCCTTATTAAAGCTATTGCTCAAGCAATTTCGACATACACTATGAGTTGTTTCCAGATCCCAAAGAGTCTGTGTGATGAAATTGAAGGGATGATGAGGAAGTTTTGGTGGGGTCAGGGGGGTCAAGAATCAAAAATTGCTTGGGTTAACTAGAAGAAAATGTGTTAGTCAAAGCTGAATGGAGGAATGGGGTTCAAAAATTTGCAGGCTTTCAACCTTGCTATGCTCGCTAAGCAAGGTTGGAGTCTGATCTTGAATCCTAACTCTCGGGTGGCCCAAATCTACAAAGCTAGATATTATCCACATGGTGATATCTTTAGAGCAAAACTTGGATCCAGCCCTTCTTGCTGTTGGAGAAGCATATTCAATGGGTTGGAAGTGGTAAAGAGAGGTACCCGGTGGCGAGTTGGCAATGGCAATAGAATCCATATTTGGGAGGATAAATGGCTGCCAACAACATACAAAGTAATCTCCCCCCCAAAACCCTTTGATAATTATCCGAGGGTCGCGGCGTTGATTGATAGTGACACGAGGAGGTGCAAAAGTGATGTGGTTAGAGATTTATTTTTGCCTTTTGAGGTTAGAACTATTCTGAATATACCCCTCTGCCATACCCTCCCTGAAGACCAAATTATATGGGTGGGTAATAAAAATGGAGAATTTACTGTAAAAAATGCTTATTATATTGCTGTTGGAGTGTTAGAGACAATGGAGGAAAGTGAATGTTCTTCGGGCGATCCTTGGAGTCCTTTTTGGAAGAAGCTATGGCATTTGAACATTCCTCCTAAGGTACGTATCTTTGCTTGGAAAATGTGTATGAATACTCTTCCTTCCTTTGTGAACTTGAAAAGAAGGGGAGTAAATTTATGTGAACTGTGTCTGGCTTGTGGAAAGGAGTCTGAATCAACACTCCATACCCTTGTCAAGTGTGAAGTGGCAAAGAGAGTGTGGGAACATTGGGAGAATAGTCATGTTGATTTGTTGAATGCAAATATGGATATTATAGATATTGCAATGAAATTTTTTGAAACTGGTACAGTCTATGATTTGGAGCTGTTTTTTGGTATAGCATGGACGATTTGGTATAACAGGAATAAAATTGTACACGAGTGTGGGAGTTGTTATAAGAGATGTATAAGTGTTGCCCATGCTGCTTGTTGTAAATATCTTCAAGGACAATACTTGGTGGAAGAATTTGAAGCACTAGCTATGGAGTGCGGTCTTCTTCTTGCTAAAGAATTGAAGCTATCTCAAATCATTTTGGAGTCTGATGCTTTAACTGCGGTGAACAGTGTCATAGAAGCTGAATCAGATGGCTATCTTGGTCATGTATATCAAGGAATTCTTAGTTTGCTTTCTTCATTTAGTAGCTGGAAAATCAAGCATGTGAAAAGAGATTACAACAAGGTAACTCATGAGCTTGCGCAGTATGCAAGGCAGAAGGAAGAATCCCATGTCTGGAAGGGAGTGTGTCCTCCTATGGTGGTTCAGGTTGTTCAGCAAGATTGTATTTAATTTGTTCTGTGTTGAGCTGTTTCCATTGCTTTGTTGTATTCTCTTTTCTTTTGAGCAATGAAATTTATCCAGTTGGTTTATCAAAAAAAAAAAAAAATTAGCAGGAATGAAGGCTTTGATTTGTTTAATTCGATGATAATATCCAAGAAACCTAATCCAAGGAAAAGGGCTTGGGGATTAGCAATACAAACCTTCTGTACAGTTGAAATAGTGGAATATAGTCTAAAAACTTTCTGCCCTCCTTATTTCTTCCAAATGTCATATCAATGCTTTGCACTACAAATGTTTATGAATTCAATTAAACTAAATACAAAATATAATACACTATGGATTTGTAAAACAAAACAACTATAATGCCGGAAAATAGCAAATAAGTAGAAATTTACCTACAGTCATGAATGGGTTCTAGTTAGCTCAACTGGTAAAGTCTCTGATGGCTGAATAAGAGGTCTGGGGTTCAATCCCCATCTACACTAAAAACCAATTAGTGTCTTAGTCTGATAATAAAGAGCATCATCAAGAGCAGACGCTATAGGTTGAAACTCTTTCTCAAAAAAGAAAAGGACAAAGTTGTGAAACAAAAAAATAAAGAAAAACCAAAAAGAACCTGATTGGCATGGATTTTTTTTTTTCCCCCAAATGTATAGTGAAACAACCAAAACGACCCAGTTTTGGAAATAACAAAAGTGATCAAAAAATGATTATTTATTTATTCCGGATTCTATCCGGTAATCCATGCAAAAAGATTTTCAATACTGTAATTGCAATTTGCACAAAACAAATCATTAATGATCCATACTGATAACTCTCACCCTATTATGATAAAAGGTTGTTAAATCATTTTTGCATATAAGATATGAAAAACGATAGCAATAACATTCAAGAAACACATTAATTCAAGAACAAAGAGTGAATAATGTGGAATTTCCCTTTGTTCTAAAGGAGAAGGAAAATCCAAAAAGAAGCACTAGACTAGGGATGGTAATTTTTTTTTGGCATTATATCCACGGGTAACAAATATCATATTGGCCACTCCTATGATTGAAGAGACAAGGGCCACCCTCTTTTACATGAGCAATCGTATTTGCATCGATGTCCATCTACGTGATAGTGTAGAGCCCCAATGATTAGGGCGGAAAGCAAATTTAAATGTGCCACCTTTAGAGAGTGCATGGACTCCAAAATCGTTGTTCTTGGATTGGCAATGGAGGTTCAAGACCAAACCATTTTCCAAATCATTCGAGATTTTCATATGTACCTTAGCTGGAAGAAGTTCTCCTTCACTCGTAGTTACCAGCAAGAGAAGTAGCAATGATGCCAATCTAATGAAAGAACTCATGATGTTTTGCTGATTGAGATTTTTTGTTGGTGGGAGATAACTAAATGTTTTAGATGGGTCTTTGTCCTTTTGGGGTCTTATTTATAGGGCTACTTCTTCATGGTCGCTAGTGACATTTAGGAAAATATGGGATGCATTTTGGTTGATTTCCCTGTTTTATATATATATATATTATTACTAGCATTCATTTAGGAATAACGTTTCAAATTCAACCACCGCACACCCTTCACGCAATGGTCACTCCAAAAGTATAAATATTCGTAGAGTATGGGGTATGAGGGACAAGAGCCGAGAATCAAGTTTCTAGAAGAGGGTTTCATACACATATACACTTATATTAAACTATAGTAGAATTTCTATCATGTATTAAAAAAACGCTTCAAATTCATTGATTTGATCAAAAAGGTAAAAAATACAGATTTCTAGGGATGTGTCTTGTTTCGTTTCATTAATTTTTTTTGAAAGATTTGGCTTACCTCCAGTACTTTTCTAACTGGAATCTCCTTTTCTTCAATGAGAAACTGTCACATCATCCAATAACTAAATAAAAGGTGGTTATTAAAACACACTACTACTTATCATTGTATATTTAAAACAAAAAGATATGTTCAATTAAAAAATTACTGGAGGGAAGCCAAACCCTTATTAGAAACATATTTTGATGATACGTTAATAAATGTTCTTAAGACAATTGTTAATAAACTATACTAAAAAAATTATAGCACCACGTGTACCTTTGACTTCAAATTAAAAAGTCAACTTATTTTACTATTCAATTTATTTTTACTACAATAACTTTTACATTTATCTATAACACCTTTAGCAAAAAACAATTCGATTTTAATAAAATAAACAGATATCAAATACACTCCACTTTTATAAGAAATGTCATATTAAAGATGCCCTTAGCGCAATTTTTTAATAAATAAGTTGATTAAAAAATAAATTCTCTCTCTCTCTCTCTCTCTCTCTCTCGCGGTTCTCTTTCCAAAAAAACTCACTCTGCTTCTCGTCAGAAAACAACGGGGAAGCACAAAATTGAACCAGCTCTCTCTCACCAAACGATCTGCCCACATTTTTTTGAACCCCAAACCGTGGCTCAACCACCTGTGAGGCTGAGAACATCGGTCAACAACGGAAATCGGTACCCAAAACTTAATTTCTTGGGTTTTTTGCATAATGTTTGAATTTATTGGCTTTTATACTAGATTTGGTGGTTTTACATGATTTGCTATTGCTACTGTCTGGATTTAGTTTTGGATTTATGGGTTTTTTTTTTTTTCTCTATATCTCTCATTTATGTTTTTCTCTTTCACTCTGTTTCTTGATCTCATCTTAGCTATTTAATTAATCTTATAGTTTCTTATTTTTTTTAATAAAATTTTTGGCCTCATCTCTGTTTTTGCATGCCAACTGTTTGACTTAAGGCCTTCCCTCATTGATATACAAAACCAATGATATTGTTAGCGCATTGTTAAGCAAAAGTAACCTGCTTTTGGGCGCAATTTGGTTGTTCTTTAATCTCCCAAGTGAGACTAACCAGGGCCATAATAATAGTACAATAGTGATGGTAAATTCGTTAGCAAAATCAGTGTGTTTGTAAAATACTTAGTCTGCTGTGCAACACAACTAAAACAAAGTGTCGTGTCAAGGAAGAAGCACTGATAAAGAAACTGAAATACAGAACATTTAATATGCATTTTGACAGAAAATATCATGTTAATATTTCTTTTGAGGTAAGTATGGAAAATTTTATCAATGAAAATAGATAGAGCACTACAAAGAGACAGGATGAACTCTAAGAGTCCGTTTGAGAAATAATTTATTTAGCTGGAACTGAAAATTTTTTGCTGAAAGAACTGTAGATAAAGCCGAAGGGTAGCTGAAATATTATAGCAGGACCTATGAATAGTACCAAAAAGTGCAATGGACCCATGAATAGTAGCAAAAATAAGTTAAATATTAAAGAAAAAAACTGGCTTTTTAAGCCAATGCCAAACGCAACCAAATTGTTTGAAGTCAATTTAAGTTTGTACAGCCAAAATTCCTTCTTCTTCTTTTTTTTCCTGTGTCCCTTTCTTTCTTCTTTCCTTCTTCTTGTTCTTTTATTTTTTTCAATTCATATTGATTCATGTGTTATAGTAATATGAGAAGTTAGAAGTGAGCTGGTTTATATTGCCAAAAATGTCGGCTTTGATTTCAATTAAACTTTTTATTTGGTAATATAATCAAACTTGACATCTTAGTAGTTAGAATTGTCCCCCTACAATAATATAACAGTTAAATAATTGATGGGGTCTGTGGAATCCACTTTACAGAAATGGAATTAATTGATTATGATTGAAATCCTGTTTGTAGTTATGAGATACAATGAACTCTAGCTGTTTATAGAGTAGCCAGAGCTTTTTGCAATGCTCTTTTTAATGTCTCCAAATTCATATGATCATATTATGTTTACTAAGCCTTAAACTTGATCATAGTCATCAATTCTTCATGATATACCAAATTAATATAAAATACAATGCTTCAAGTTGATGTTTAGGTTTGCCATCATTAATAAAGCTCCAATTGATCCTCTCCATATATTCAATCATGAATGAGGTAGTACATTACAAACAACATATCCAGAAGTGCTCTGATGCATTAGTTTTATTTTACAATCTCCCCTAGATATGGTTCAACAAACTGGGAATTCTCTTTGCAAAGTTTATCAAGTCTTTTTGAAAAATATGACTATTGAGAAATATTACCATTTGAAAAATATGACCCTTAAAAAAAGGCTATTGAGAAAATATAATTGTTGGAAAATTTGAAAATGTTACCATTGGGAAATTTAAAAATATAGCTATTAGGAATTTGAAAAATATAGTTTTTGGGAATGAATAAAGAAAGATTAAAGAAATAATGAAGAAATAATATTTAAATGAGATGGAGAGTTTATTGGAAAGTGTATTTCACAAAGTTGGTAGGTAAAAAGAAAATGTCATTGTTCACCTACAAACAGTATAAAAATTTAGAGAAGCTACTAAAGATGCTCTAAGAAGTCTTTCCATAGGAAACCCATAAGCAAAAATATTAAATTGAATGGTTTTACTTTTTTAACCTATCACTGCAAGGCTTAGCTTTACCTTGGTGCTCTGTTTGATTGGTGAGAAATTGAATGAAAGGCATTGGAAAAAAAAGGAAAGATTGGTCTTTGTCAATCTTAATTCTGTTGTACTGAGTTTTTGAATGAAGTGAATACAAGGACAGCTTTTTCGGATTTTCAAAGCAGTAGCTTTCAAATTAACTAGTTCTAATTCTGTGCATTGATTAAATTTCAAGTGGAAAATGCAAGGCCAGAATAGATACATTCTCCCAATTTATCCAACAAGTGTATATTTAATCCTCTGGAAATGAAATCGGCTTGACTAGTGCTAAAACCAGAATCAATGATTGGAATTTGTTCTAAACTAAATGCATTCATCATATTTGGTTCAAATCCCCCCTCACCCAACTATGAAATTATCAACAAAAATATTTGAATTTTGTAATTTTTTTTTTTTTCGTTGTCTAAATTTTTCTTTCAACAATCTTGATGGTGAAGCACCAATAGAAGGCAAATTTAGGAATGTAAGTGTAGTGGTATACCAGCATTACAGCAACTGACATGTCCTGCCAAACGCACTGGGATACACAGAAAGTTCCATTTTGCTGAAAGTAGTAGTACTCAGCTTAGTTTGAGTGTTTTTGTTTATAGTTTGACAGCTTTAGAGCTTTGATGATATTGAATATGAATGGATACTGTTCATGTTAATCTCACATATTATCATTTTTTTTTATCTAGGAAAATATTATTTGGTTGATGCTAGATACCCTTAATCCAAAGAAATATAGTAGCTGTTACTTGTGTCTTGCATAATTTTATTGGAATACATGATAGGGAGGGTGTGTGATTTAAGTGGGATGAGTGTAACTCAGATAAATTGGAAAGCAATGCCAGTGAAGTGGGTAGTAGCAGTTAGGGAAACATGAAGAGCATACATTATGAGGAGAAGTTATTCGTGACAAGTGACAACATAGTTCAATCCATTTGTCTATTGCCGACAATAATTTTTATAATTTCTATTTTATAGTAAGAAGGGAGCTGATGAAAGTATGATCTTCAAATAGGACTAAATGGCAGAAAAAAAGGGTACACCCGGCCACAGTTAGTTGACCAGATCTATGAAATTGACCCCTAGTTAGTATGGATTAAAACTTAGGTTAGTTGGGTTTGATGATAATATCTGGGATACCTAATCCTGGGAAAGGGGCTTGTGTATTAGCACTCTACACTTTCAACAAGTGTCTATTAATTAGTAGGAGTGTAAGTGTCCCAATTACAACTTTTTCTCATGCACTTTTTCACATTTGATGTTCTGTTTAGGTGCTTTCATTTGTATATATTTCCTTTAGCCATTATTTGTTAGTACATTCATCATACTCCATTTGCACTGCCAAATTGAACTTTTGTTCCTAATGACTTATTCTTTATAGTTATTGTAGTTAGCATATAGCATATAATATTGACCTACTCAAAACATTTTTTTTCCATGTATCAGATGGTTCGCACAAAGTGGGTGGAAAACAAAAATACAGGATACTATTCTAGAGGTGATATTCTTGCATGTAGCTTATAATCTAGGAAACAAGGACTCTTCATTTTGGGTGCCATACCCGTGTCATAACAGTGTCCTATCTGCTGTGTCATATTATAATTTTTCAAAAATTGCTGGTCACTGTATCGTACCCGTGTCCCGGTGTCCGTGTCCGTGTCCGTGTCCATGCATCCTAGCTTATAATTAGCTGAAACTTAATTGTCGCATAATCTAACCTATCATGTAAGCTTATGCCTAAGTCCAAGAACCACTCATATGTCCTCCCTTCCAAGACTAATTTGTCTCTCCCTCTTAAACCTAAACAAACCCAAAACCGCACGCCACCTCAACCAAATCCATGCCCAGTTGATTACCAACAGCCTCAAGTCACCTCCACTTTTTGCCAAACTTATTGACCAATACTGTGCTGTTTCATTATCCTCTCATGCTCATTTAGTATTCAAACACTTTGGGCAGTCAAACCTATTCCTCTTAAACACTTTGATACGCTGTACTCAGCCTAAAAACTCACTTCTTGTTTTTGCCCATTGGTTTTCAAAGGGAGACTTAGTTTTCGATGATTTTACTTATATTTTCATTTTTGGAGCTTGTGCTAGGGCTTCATCATTAGCAGCAACATTGTGGGAAGGGAGAGAAATACATGGACAAGTTTTGAAACATGGCGTTATGTCAAATATTTTGGTGCAAACCACAATGATACATTTTTATGCTAATAATAAGGATGTTTTTTCAGCACGAAGAGTGTTTGATGAAATGGTTGTGAGAAGTAATGTTACATGGAATGCAATGATTACTGGTTATTGTACACAAAGAGGAAGGACTAAGGAATATGCCCGTGATGCATTGGTGTTGTTTCAAGACATGTTGACTGGTGTTTGTGGAGTGAAACCGACCGATACTACAATGGTTTGTGTTCTTTCTATGGCTTCTCAATTAGGTGTGTTAGAATTTGGGGCTTGTGTTCATGGCTATATAGAGAAGACAGTTTGTGTTCCTGAGAATGATGTTTTTATTGGTACTGGTTTAGTTGATATGTATGCAAAATGTGGGTGCCTTGAGAGTGCTTTATCTGTTTTTTGGCAAATGAATGAGAGAAATCTGTTGACTTGGACAGCAATGTCGACTGGACTAGCTATCCACGGGAGAGCAAATGAAGCTTTGGAACTTTTGGATTCAATGGGGGCTTCTGGCATTAAACCCAATGTAGTTACTTTTACAAGCTTGTTATCGGCTTGTTGCCATGTAGGGCTTGTTGAAGAAGGTCTACATTTGTTTGATAAGATGAGGAATAAATTTGGTGTCTTGCCTGTGATGCAACATTATGGCTGCATGGTTGATCTTCTTGGTCGTGCTGGGCACTTGAAAGAAGCATATGAGTTTATAATGGGGATGCAAATTGAACCAGATGCCATAATATGGAGGAGTTTGCTAAGTTCTTGTAAAGTTCATGGGGATGTCATAATGGGTGAGAAGGTGGGGAAGCTTCTCCTCCAGCTACAGCCTGAGAAGAGTGATGCAAATTTGACTGTTAGGAGTGAAGACTTTGTAGCTTTGTCAAATGTTTATGCTACAGCAGAACGGTGGGGTGAAGTGGAGATTGTGAGAAAGGAGATGAAGGTTAAGGGGATAGATAACAAACCTGGTTGTAGTTCAGTACAATCCATGAACAATTATGATTTAGATGCATGGTAGGTCTTGAACTTGGTATCAAGTGGATGATTGGAAAATGGAAGTAGTGAAAAGAATTCAACAGTTAGTGCCTAAATGAAATATCCAGTTAGAAGAAATTATTGAAACGAAAATCTAATTCAATTGTCAGAAGGGAAAAGGTTGCTAAAGAAGATCAACATGACCTCAACAAAGTTTTCATTCAACTTACACGAGTTTCTGACTAAGCAGGTGAACTTTATATGATTTAAATATCCTCCTCTTCTTATTATGGATGTACCAAATTTGGTGTGTATTAGGGTTTATATTTGCAATCAATGTGCCCTGTGTAACCTTGATCTATGGCTAGTGAGTGACCTTGCATGGCCTTTGTGACAATTCTGTGCAAGTTCACAACCATTTTGGTTGACACAGGTGGACTGACCTATGGCTAGTGAGTGACTGGGTAAGTTTAAAATATGCATTGTAACTACTGGCTTTGGCATTCAATACATTCAATTAGTTTCTATTTAATACAACTTGATGTTCTATGTCAAGGCTGTTCTTGTATCTGTAATATGACATATCAGATAATCTAACATAATATCCATATATGATATTTTTTCTTTTAAAAAAATAATATCCATATAAGGTTTCAGTCAGATGTCTCATTTATATAAAATCATCCATCATTTATCTGAGTTTTTTTAATCCTTGTTTAGTTGTATTATCTGTCGTTTGGTTTCAGCATCTTCTGTCTTTTGTGTTGATTAATGAAATATATTAATCCAAAGAGGACTTTCTAAAATTTCTACTTTTTTGTGTTCTCACAGAAGTTTGGAACTTATGATACAAAAGATGCTGTTGTAGCTGGAGATAAATCTAAGGAGGTAATGTTAATAGATTTTATATTTTATCAGTCATGCTGTCGAATTTTATCTAACGGATTATTTAGCTGTTTTGTTGTTTGAAAAGTAACTAAGCATCAAAATGCAGCAAGGTAGGGATACCCTATGTTTTACATAGATCAATTTGAACATGACGATACTAAAAACTAAAAATTCTTAACCTTGGAACAAATACATGTTTAATACAAAGCATTAATGCAAAGGTCTTTGTGTGGGGTCAATTTGTCCCTCCTAGGCATCCCTAGCGAGATTTCATGGCCTCTACATGCATGATTTAAATAGTATGATTATTTTCTCAAATTTAATGCATTTCTTCAGCTTTGAATGTTAAGTTTCCTTATAAAGGAATTTCTAGTATCTCCTCCAAATAATTACAGATGCTTATCATGTTCAAGTCCTTGTCCATGATACCTGGGTTTTTTTTTTTTTTTTTTCTTGATAAGTAATAAAAGTTTTATTGATAAGAAAAGTACAATGTGTTTACAATAGTAAACCCACTGCACTTGAAATGGATACAATCAAATCAAAAGGAAGAGCTAATAGAAATAAGGAAATCAGACATGGAAATACAATGCGTAAAACCCCAAATATGAGGCCACTCAAACAAAGTCCCAGCTAGCAAAGGCTTCAACAAATCTACAAGTCTCTCAATATCTTCAAACGTTTGAGAATTGTGTTCCTTCCAGATTAACCACATAAGATAAGCCGGTACCATATTCCAAGCATTTGAAGAAAAATTCCCAGCTAGGTATATGAAATCTTTCCTTCACCCTGGAGCTAATTGGCATCTCTGTGGGAGCATTTCACTGAAATCTTCTTTATTGTAGACAAAGATGTATTGTGCAGATGATGATGATGGTGATTAACTGCAGTTACTTAAGTGAGTAAGTTGAATTTATTATAAATTTATCAGATCTATTATACACAACTTGTTGGATGAATTCAATTTGTGAGATGAATTTTGCTAGGAATCTCCTTTGTTAAGAGAAGAATTTTCCCCCAAACTCCGACAACAGGATTGTCTAACCAATCAGCGCATATGATCTTCAATTGTTTAATATTTGTTTTGGCTCTTGATGTGAAACTCTAAGCCTTGCTAGCTTTGTTATAATGTTGATCCAATCGTTTCTAAGCTTCCAAACATACAACACCTCTATCTGTCTTTTTTCTCTTTTTTTCCCTTAAGATTTAAGTGTTTAGATACTCGTATATTTCTCTATATCAATTTCTATTCTATGATGAATTTTGCCGAAGTTTTTCCTGTCATTAAAAAAAATTATACATTTTGCCAAGAGGTTTTCTTGCTCCCATTGTTTCCAACATACCCAGCAACCACCACCTACGGCATATTTGTCACATATTAAGCACTTATAGTTTTGGATTTGAATGTGCAGGAACAAGTACGAGGTTTTCAGTGCCACCATTTTAACCTAGAAAGCTGCTCACCGTCTCAAAAAGTTCCTCATCCACTTCTTGCTGAGTGTGAGCAGTGACCACTACAACCGTCCTTGAAAGATGAGATCAAAGGGGTGTTTTAAATATGTCATTACAATTGCTAAAGACAGGCCTAAATGTAATTTTATCAACAATCAACTGTGACAGTTCTTCACGTATTTTATCATTGAGTACGAAGAAAACAATTTTGGGAATTGATTAATGGGATAGCTAAGATGGTGGAATTTTGTTACTTGCATTGTTTTGTAGCAAAGTTATTGTGGGATATCTGATTTTCTTGCTCCCATTGTTTCCAACATACCAAGCAACTTTAAAGGCATATTTGTCACCCACTGAGCACAGAATAGTTTTGGATTAAAATGTGTCGGAACAAGGATGAGGTGTTCAATGCAATCCATCTCAAAAAGCACCCCTTTAACTTAGAAAGTTGCTCACCATCTCTAAAAGCTCTCGTCATCCACTTCTTGCCAAGTTTGACCACTACAACCATCCTTTAAAAAGAAAAGGATTTTTTTAAAAAAAATATATAATTGCAATTGCTAAAGACAGGCCTAAATGTAATTTTATCAACAATGATGTGTGATGGTTCTCCACGTACATATTTTATTATAAGGTATGACGGAAATGATTTTGGGAATTGATTAATTAGATAATTGAGATGGTAGAAGTTTTGTTATCATTGTTTTGTAGCAAAGTCATTGTGGGAATTTCTCAGGTGTAGATACATTCGGGAATTTGATTCTTGGATTTTGTTTTGGTTTTGGCTTTGCCTTCAGTGCTCCTATACATCAAAGGCAACACAGGCACAAACACGTCCTAAAATGGTCATATCATCCTGTATCCAATGTATAGGAGCACACGACCAGAGTTCTGTTTGTTTGTTTTTATTGTTTTTATCATAGATACGCTATCATCTTACAAGTCACCTACCACTGTTGTCATCACTAACTATTTCACAATCTGGATCTCATGGATTTGACACCATGGTCTTGACACAATAGGGGTTCCAGTTAATGGTCTCTAAGATGATTTCTTTTTTATGGTTTTAGATCTAAGAATCTATCGCTGCTTAGTGTAATAAAAAAAACCATGATGCACAAATTAGTTGCGTAGGCCTAATAAAACATGGGGATGAATAAGATTTGGAAAATTTGACATAATAAGCTATTACATCCGGCATCACATTGATCAGTAAAGTCAATTACTAGAAGCTTAATTAAGAGTGTAGTTAACATAAAGAATAGGCCTTCTTACACTCGGTAAAACCAAAAATAGTAGGGCAATATAATCATCCTTCAAATCATCATTTAGAAGAAGCTTCTAGACATTTGAGTTATTATATTTGCTACTATTGCTCCCCATTGGTTACACCCCCACGGATCCTCTTCTGCAGATGCTCCAAGCTAGCCACTCGCTGCAAGGAAGCTGTTCTTCCCATCTTGTTTCCTGATACTGCACCTGCTGCAGGATTCTGCTGCACATTTTCAACAGGTGAAATGTCTGCCAAGCCATTGTTAACTCTTAGATCATGAGGGGACATATTATTGTTGGTACTGGGTTGATAAAAGCGATGATTTGGGTTATCTTGCACGGGCACGGCAGCATCTGTTGAAGTGTCAGAAGGGCTTCCATCAAAGGTTGGCATTTCTATTGAGGACATCTCAGACATACCATGGAACATCGTGTTGTTCAACCCAGTAATTCTTTTGACTGTCTCCTCTGCCATCTTGACCTGAAATATAATTACAACAAATGAGTATCACTAATTAGTAAATCATGTTTGTTCCCCTTAAGCAACATTTATATTATTAATTGGGAGCCTTTAGTCATTGAGTTTCAATCCCCATTGGCAAGATACTCAACTTTGAAAACAATCAAAATGAATGGCTTACCTTTGCTCTCAATGTCTCAACATCTGCTTTTAAAACTCTATTATCAACAGCTGCATCACTGTACTTCTGGTTTATTTCAGTAAGACGCTTTAACAGAGAAGAATTTTCCACTCTTAATTGAGAAACCTATTAAGGTCAATGGGTTAGAAATTCTAAACAGATTTGGAAGGGGAAAGAAACAATAGAAGGAAAAAACAATGGAGAAAAATTAGGCCATACTTGCGTCTCAAGCTCAGTCAAATGGGCCTGCTTTCTTCTTCTTGAGCGTCTGGCTGACTCTCTATTGGAAAGCATCCTGAAACAGACAGTATGAATCAATTGAATGAAAATGAATTCAACCAGTGAATAGAAGCTTAAAATTGACGCCTCAATGAAAACATAAAGAGAATAAGAAGTCTGCACATTTTGAGGTTTCGTATGCATCAAATATGCAACCAAGAATCACCAGTGTGTGTAAATATACTATGCAACACATTATACACATATTGAACAAGTGTGGACTTGGAAGATAAACACAATTTTTTCATGGATTAATAAAAACTTCCGATAAATCATTTAAGCATGACTTATGAAGTACATCTCAGGCAGAAAATTTGTGTTCCAATCAGCTATCCCATTAAACAGGCAGATCCCTCATCCATGAGATTTATTGTCAAACTTAATTTTAAAAGCAAGTTTTTATGTCCTTCTAATGATAAATATAAACAGAAATCGTAAAAGAATTTTGCAGTACATCCCCCATGGCTTTTCTGTCTGGCATGACAAAGCATGGTTCATATTGCAAGAAACTGCTTTTTGTAGGAACAAACTATTAAAGCCCATTGAAGATGTATTTATGTCAACTTCAGATAGTGCTGCACCAACTACATAAATTATACCAGTGACTTCCCAGTAGAGAAACAACATACTCTTAACATCTCCAAGTGTCATACCTATAATATTATCAATAGAACAGCAGAGACCATGGTTACCTCCTCACACGTTTTGCATCAGCAGGGTCCATATTCTCAGTCAGTTCATTTTCTCCTTCAACTTCCTCATCATCTGACTGCTCTCTTGATGAACCACTTGTTGTTGACCTCACTGGTACCCCAGATCTTTTTTGCATAGAAGGTAAGGAATGAGTTCCAAGTGAAACATTGGAGTCCTTATCTTGTGACCTGGATAAATCATACCCCGATCCTACATAGGTAATCATATAAGATAAAAGACAAACAAGTGAATAAAAAATAAACTTAAGAACATAAGTGCATTACTCGTGGTCAACACTAAATTCTAAAGATGAGCCAGGGAAAGAGTATGAGGGGAAAAAAGAAGACAAAGGAATTGAGGCAAGAGGAAAGATCATGATGTAAAATAATCCTTATTATCACCATCACAAATCATTTATTAATAAGCACCACTCTTATCTGGCTCACCACTCAATTCTCTCAACGTCACCAGTGCAATATTTCTGAGTCTTTTCCATTTATGCTCAAGGCTAGTAACCTCTAACCCAATTCAGTTAATTAAATTGGTCCCCATAAATTCCTGTAAATCAATTAGTAAAGCCATCAAGCCACAAAAGTATGGATGTATACCACTCACACCAGAGTTGACATGTACTTTCTCTAGGACTGTGGAGTTTGCCTCAAGTGAAACATCTGTATTCCATACTTGCCAAAGGAAAAGTATATCAAATTAAGTCATAAAATGTGCATGTAATAAGACCAAAAAAATAGTAATCTAACTTTTTAAAAATGAACTAAAAGTTATAATTTATTTTTTAGTGGTGCTGTATGCTGAATAAGATTGAAAAGCAAGCTACTAATGCATATTCATTCTTTAGTTTGGACAAAAGATTGCAGGGAACAAGGCACTTGTAGAGAATTGATGTGTAATTCCATAAGGAGCTGGATGTGGTTCAGTGGTCAGTTAACATTTGAAATGCACGTGCCAAAAAGGTTAGGATTGTGGAGCAACTAGACAACAGTTGTTGCCCTTGGGTATTCATCATTCAATTCCTTGGGCACATTAACTGGTCAACGGTGTCAAGTAGAGGCTGTCTCATTAAAAGCATTTGAAGGATACTTTTTATTTTTTGCTTTACTAGGAGTGGACAATTGAACTGCATAGTCTGACTTTCATTTATTCCTAGGGAGTTGGGGCTGTTTTTATCCATTGCTATTTTTTTGGCCTATTTTTGCAGTGTTTTGGATGCAAATTAATTTAAATAATGTTTTGGCTTATAGTTTTCTTTTCTTTAAAAGAAAAAAAAAATTCTTAGACAAGTACAAAAGACAAACATACAATTGAGTAATGCAAACCTTTAGAAGGGGCTTGGGATCCCAATTGTGATGTATTGGACGCTTGCAATCCATTGTCAGTTAAAGAACCAGAATCTTGAGGTTTTACCAGAGATCCCTATTGACATGAATAAAACATACTAAGTTAACTAGTATTTATCTGATAAAAATAGCTTCAAATCTATATCAAGAAAAACCAAAGTAAAAGAATTAATCTTATGCAATACACATACAAAAGCAAATTGTAGATATTCTTAACTTATACCACAGAGACAATTAAATTCTTAAGCATCCATATCAATGGTAGTTTCTAGTACCTCAAATGAGGAAAAGATCAGAGTAAGCAAATGTTGGAGAAAATCAAATTATAACATGTTCCAGAAGAGAATTTTTGTCAAGTTCAATGCCTAAGTGAGGCTAGGAGTATTCTGGTTTTGTGCAAGGTTTTTTTAGTCTTTCTTAAAAGTTTACAGCCATTGGCCAAAATAAAGCATAGCGAGAGAACTGTCATGAAGTTAAACTGTTAAAGTCCTGTAATCTGCATTTATTAATCTCTAGCCAGAGTTGATTGAAGCTCATTCACTCAGTAAGTGGCGGTCTTTTTTTCATTCTTTGTTTCATTTTTTCTTTTCCAAAGCAAACTACAATCCAACCTAAGATTTTGACAATTGCTCATCCACTTAAACTTTTTTTTTTTGGTAATATTCTTTGAAGCCTTAAGGCCAAGTGATTTTAAAAGCAATCATATAAGGCCATGTGACTTCTTGTCTTTACTGTCCTCAAGTTTCTAGCAAAGTTTTCTTTGTATAACTCAACCTAAATATCCATTAATTATATTTGCACTACTTACGTTTCAGAAAACGCCATAAAAAATATATAAACAAAAATTACTTTAAAATTCCTAGTTCTCATTATATTTTATACAAGAAAACAAAAGCCTTCTCTCAGCAGATGCCAAAATAACAACTCAGCTTAATTGAACCAACTTTCGATTCTCTAAAAACCAAATCAACACAAGAACATGGCTTCACCACCACCACGTTTTCTTTCCTTTTTCTTCATCTTTCTTAAGAACGCAGACAATACACATGTTCTTTTGTTGGTAAACAGACACAGACACAGACTAAACATAAACCAAACTCCAGAAAAGGAAACTCCATGCCTTTTTTTTCAGGTCAAGCTCCAAATAGAGTAAGTTTTCCACATCTCATGCTTAGTTGATGTGACTCTAACCGACTATAATCCTTCTTTTGGTTATAAAATCGACCTTTTATAGCAAAAAAGTTGCTGCTAATTTAAAGAAATAAATCTTTTCAGCTTTTGGGTTTTTTTTTTTTTTCTTATTTCTATTTTCTCTTTCACTTCATGCATAACTAAAAGATTCAAACTCACCAAACATCATAAACACATTCAAATCAATATAATCACAAGTTATTTTATATTAAAACAGAGAAATAAAAATTAAATACTTTGTTTGGTCTCTAAGAAAATGCTAGGGGAAAAAAAATTAGTCACCCAAAGCCTAAATTTCCCACTACATGGCAAGCAAGCAGAAACTTTTTATAAAAAAAAAAAAAAAAACACCTTTCATTCCCCAGAAAACCAATAAAACACAAGGAAATTCATACTAATATAAACGTTATTTTCTTTTCTAAAGCTTTCTCAGTACCCAAACAAAAGCTAAACAACAACAACAAAGAAACCCAAATACCCAGATAAAGCAAAAAGACTAAAAAACCCCAGATCCGAACCATTCATTTCCTCAACTTTCTTGGCAACCAAACAAAACCCATGATCTATATTTCAAAAAAAAAAAAACCAAACCAACAATAAGAACAAAAATCATAATATTAAAAAAAAAAAATACCCGAGACAAAGCAACAGCAGCACAAGCAAGATTGAGCTTGCTTTTAAGGAAAGCCTGGTACTCTTCGGAATCGATCGGAATATTCAGCGGAGGACCGGCATTAAACGACGCCGTCGTACTCGTCGTTCCGTTGTTGCTCTTTTTCTTGCTAGTAAACGACGTCGTCGAAGCCGCGTTGTTACCATTACTATTACTCTTAGTATTGTTATTGTTATTGCTATGGCTATGGCTATTATTGTTATTATTATTATTATTAGTGGCGGTCTTCGTGTCGAGGAGGACGACGTCGTTTTGGGGAGCGGAGGAGGACGCGGTTGTGGTTTCGGTCTCGGACGGTTCGACTTCGAGCTGGAGGAAGCGCTGGAAAGCCCACTCGGAAGCGCTGCGGTTCATCATTTTGGAAGATTCGTCGGCTGTTTGCGGCGGCGAATGAGCTGACGATGACGGTGGTGCTTGTGGTGGTTGTGGGTGTTGGTGGGGGTGGGGGTGTGGTGGTGGTGACCAAAACTGCTCCGACATTTCATCCACTGAAAACACCCTATCCATTTCTCTCTCTTTCTCTCTCTCTCTCTTCTCCTCTCTCTCTCTCTCTCTCTCTCTCTCTCTATTGTGTGTCTTATGTTTTTTGTTTTGTTTTCTCTCTTTATAAAAAAAAGGTTTTATCTGCCTTGCTGAAGTGGCATTGAGGTGGAGGCACATTGGTCAAAGTTAAATTTTGTGCCTTTTTTTTTTTTTTTTTGGGGGATTCGGGGATTTTGAATTCTACTTTCTACCATTCTTTGTTTTTTTTAATATGCTTCGGATAATTTTATATTCAAAATTTAACCCTGAAATTTAGGAAGGCTTTTTTTTTTTTTTTTATAGAAGGGAACAATTTTAGTCTAACCTAATTTTTTTTTAGTGAATATGTGGGTGAAGTTCATCTTACAAATTTGAACTTCGGTCTTTGTCCCTAAAAGTGATAAGCTTACTAACTTACTACTCTTTTAGGTTTCTAGAAAGTTTTCTAAAATACTACAAAGATAATATTTTTACAATAAATCATAAAAAGCAAGTTATAACTAACCGTTATTAATAGATAACAATATAATTTTAGTAGTAAATTCAAATTATGACCAATAATAACTATAAGAACTAGAATTAGAAGCCTAAACCCACTTAGAATAATAGTGTCTTGTACATCAACCCAAGTCCAAACAATAAAGTTGTTTGTATGTAGAGATGGGAAGACAATCACAACATAGTTGCCAATTAAGCTTTAGGCTAGTGAAGTGGTTCACAACTAAGGAAGAATGAGTCAAGCAACTATTAAAAAAAAAAAACTCTCCTCAGTCACTTCCGAGGAAGTGTTCTTATATAAGTCTTTCTCGAGTTTATATCAATCAATACACGATTCTTTTTTCAATCATTTTCCTTTCTATTTCCCTAGAAAAAGTCCCCCCATTGTAGAGCTTCTTTCTACTTATATATCTTCGTTCGTGGCATCCCGGCCCTCCACTTGTATGCCCCAAAACTCTTCTTTTGATACTTGTCTCATCAAGACTCTGCTGAAGGTGGTAGAAAGGGTTGCTAACTATAAAAACACTGTTCAGGAGTCACTTCTTCATTAATGCAGCTAATAAGGTTGTTACAGAGCATTCAATGCGAGGGTGGTAGGTATACCCTTTCAGAAAGCTTCCTCCCACTACATTGTTCCTCTCCTAGAATGCTATTTCTCCCACTCGAGCACTCATAAGAAATTATGCACCTTCCCTATCCTCTTCTCGGGATAGAGGTGCTTTACAAATGAGTTGGTGAAGGACATCCAGTTCCTTATTCTTCTCGGTCCTCGGACACCCCACAATAACTTATCACCTAAAATTTATTGTGAAAATATTGTAAATACCACTCTTCTCATTTGTTACTAACAAATCAAATCTTATTATTTAAATCTATTACATGAAAGACCTTTTATTTATGTTGTTCCACTAAAACCTACTTTAACATTTTCTTTTCTTTTCTTTTTCAACTTCGTAAAATTTTGTTGGTATGTCAATTAAGGAGTGTGGAAATTTTAAACTTTAGATGTCTTTGTCGAAATGGTAAATGAACTTTACTATTTGATATAGATCATTTTTACAGTGTTCTATTAAGAGTTTTAGGGTTATTATGTGCCCAATGTGTTGCGTTTGTGTTTTTGAAGGTGGTTGTTTGACCGCAGTTGTGATTGGGTTGTAGTATGGGTATTTTTGTTGTTAGATTTTCTTAGATCTTTTAAGAAGAAAATATATTATATCTCACGGATTTTGGGGTTCGTTTATTGTTTTTGGATGGGTTTGTAAAGGTTATTGTTATTCTTTTTCTTGAATGACATTTTATGGTCACTTCTTACTCTTTGTTTGCATATGAGGAAAATTTTCTATTCCAAAGATGAAAATTGTTTTTGGTTGCCGTGAAAAACTCTACATCTATTTTCTATTCCTTTTCTTTTTTAAGTCACGTGACTTCCATGTTAGAATTAGGCAGAACACTTCACAAATATCAGCATAGAGTGTCTATTTGATACAATAGCAAAGCTCATGTACCAAATTGACAAAATCAAAATTGCAAAGCGAGTCTAAGTGCAATAGCATAAAAGTTTAGAGGGCTATGTGCAATTTACCCTACTTAAAATTGGTATCAATTTAATCATTTTTTCTTTATGTTTGATTTGGATGTTTAATTTTTAGATTGATACAATTTCAAAAGTTCAAGGTAGATTTGAAGTTAATCTATCAAAACTAGAAGGTTCAATTTAAGATCACATTAAAGTATTAGGTTCAAAATATAATATTTATCTAGTACTTACTTTTGTGTGCGAGTGGGAGTGGGAGTGGGAGTGGGAGTTATTGTGAGTTCATTAATGTCTATTGCTACATTACCTTTTAAAATATTACATGATAATTATTTCATAAGTACAAAGTTCTTGTGAGGTGTAGAGAGCAAAGCTCAAGTTTCAAATCCTTAAAAGACAACTTTATACACTTATATACTTAGATTATGTTAAAATATAATTTCTATCTTGTATAATGAAAAAATTAAAATAAAACTAAAAAATTTAGATCCCACAAACTTAATCCCATATTGTTAATGAGTAAAAAAGTGTGAATTTTATCCAAAAGCCTATGTCTTGTATTTTCTTTTTCTTGATTTGAACGGACCACGCGATGTGCTATTATGTCTTGATGAATACTCTTTTGAGGTTTTGCCAAGGAAAGAACCTACTTTACAACCAAAAAATATGTTTTGTTTTGTAATAAATTTTAGCGAGGATAATTAACAAGGATAATTACGAGTTCTATGGTTTTGGGGCTTGTATATAAAATTGTGTGGAATTAATTTGTGTGCAATAGTATTTTCCAGCACATGCAAATCTCATGTGCATGACACGAGGACACCAATGATAATTGTAGCAGCCCATAGTACTCTTTTACTAGTCATGCATTATTTTAAAATAATAAACAAAAAATAAAAACTTATCCATAGTTCTTTTTTTACTAGTAGTACATAATTCGAGAAGTGAAAATTTGAACTTTGAATGTCTCTAACTCTGTTAAAAATATGAGAAAGTTTCAATTAAGATACAAGACTTTTGTCTTGATTTAACTATATTTTACTCTCATTTTTGAACTTAATCAATAAAATAACTAGAAACGTGAATCTTAGTTTGTTAAACCTATCAGCAAATGTAAATGTAAATCTATATTGGAATTGATCAAAGGTTATTGAGTTTAAATATTTCAATGGGTCTATTTGAGGCCTAATCAAAACTAAATTGAAGTTAAGTTGAAGACCCACTTAGCAATTAGGTTTGATCAAAATTCTTATATCAATTATGAAAGTTTACGTAAAATTTACCATGTATAGGATAGGTTTGGACTCAACGTTTACGTTTTGCGTTTGCGCGTTTTCAGTTTTTTTTTTTCTTTTAGCCGATTTTGTTGACTTTTTGTGTGAACAGTGCACCCATGCACTGTTCACAGGACCCACAAATATCACTTTTCAGCAACTTTTTCATTAAAAAATGGGTTTCACGGTACTATTTACACATTTCAAAATTATTTTGCTACAGTATTTTTCAGTTTTTAGCTGTATCCAAACGGACCCATAATGTTAATTTCAACCTATTTGATTCTTATAGAAATTAATTCTTAACAAGTGTATGGAATATGGATGAATGAAAAAAGTAGAAAATAATCGAAGATGAAATGAGTGTATGTGAAATGTGAATCACTTTACGATCTTATCAACTTCGGTTTCATCAAGAGATTAAATTTTATAAGGATGTGGTATAAAACCTATGTTTTACCCCTCCAATCTCAACATGCCATATCATCTTATCACTTAAGAATAAGCACAATCACACCTAATCAATTCTAATACCCATATATAAATTCAACTAATTGAGGGTTTATTAAAATATTATTAGATGTATTCAAGGACGGACTTACAGTAGGGCAGAGGAGGCCATGCCCCCCCCCCCCCCCCCCAAAAAAAAAAAAAACTAGTATATACATATAAGCTGAAAATTTAAATTTAGGAACTGGTGTAAGTTGTGACCATAGTTTGTGTTGTCTTTGACAGTTTGTGACTATTTTTTTGTGTTGGTTTTATACTTTTATTACTTTATCTATAAAGGCATAACTTTGTCTAAGCTGGTGAGTACTGCATAACATTGTTTGTGCTAGCTAGTAATGAAGGCATAACTTTATTACTCTATGTAAGTATTGTGTATGAGCTTGAGACCAAAGTTTTTGGTACTGAATCATTAAATTTTGTCTTGTCACTTTGTGTGGTGTGGGCCATGTGGCCAATATATTATATATATGTAATTGTGTATGTCTCTTGTAATTTAATTTAATTCTTTGTGTGGTTGTGATTTAAGTCTTTGATTTTGTACATTAAGAAAGAGATTGCTACAAAATTTGGTACAGAATCAATCATAGATTACTTTAGAGATTTAAAAAAGTATTGAGTTCTATTTTGATAAATGTGTTGAAATGTTTAAAAAACACTTATTTTGTATGTTATACTTTGTTGATGTATTTTATGATATGAAATGTTTAATAAATACTTATTTTGTATGTAGTATTTTGTTAAATATGAAATAGATGTTAATTTTTATTTTCATAAATTTTTTTTTGTTTTAAGATTTGCCCCCCCCCCCCCCTCTCTATTCGAATCCTGCTTCCGTCCTTGGATGTATTGAATTTTAAGTAAAATACTAATGTAGCAATCACTTTTTTTTTTAGAGAGAATTTCAACCTATAGCGTCTGCTTCTGAAAATAGCAATCACTTATTAGATGATATAAAATACAGATTTTATACCCATCCCTACCAAATTCGGAATCTTTCAAACGTTAGACATTGGAAACCATCAAATAATAAGTACCATTTATTTTCATTAATAAAAATATGGATGGAAAAGTATAATTTTAAATTCCACAGCCCACGGGGGATTTCCATCTCTACCTTAGCCTCATGGAGGAAAGTCGTTGCATATACTGTCAATAACGAAGATGATGAAAACATAAATAAATAAATAACATGTGCAGAAGGAAAAAACAATTTAACATGTGAAATAAAAAAAGTCAAATAGTCCAACAATTTTTGAGTCATTTTGTCAACCGATCTCACTGTACATGTTTCCAAGGAGTATTAAAAATAAATAAATAAAACTAAAACAAATTGAAGACTAATCTTGTGCTCCATTTTTTTTTTCCTTTTTACTTTTGCTATGAAGAAGAATGATAGATTGATAGTTTTTTTTAGATAAACGATTGATTGATAGTTAATTAATCGATAAAATCTATTTGCATTATACCAAAGGTTAACATGAAGAGCAATGTTATGAAAACAACTTTTTTCATAACATTTCACAACATGTTAATTAAGATAGTAAAATATGATGGGAATAATATTATTTTCACATGAAATATAAGTGTAAGATATATAATTTTCCTTGTACAAGTAAGGGAGGGGCCTTCGAACACAAATTTTCCTCAACGGGAAAAGGAAAACTAGAAAGAATCTCTCCAAAAATAAAATAAGTTCACTCCATTGAGGTTTCAATGAAATATTTTTCAAAATTGACACAAATTTCAAAATCCACTAAAGGACGGGGTTAATTAAAATAATGATATATAAACTATTGCTATGGGAAAAAATTGTAAATTATTGACTAGTGGGTTTTATTTTTTGAATAATATTACAACATATAATTAAGTATTTATTACTATTCTTCTCGTGTGAACATAGGACACTCATTAAAAATACAAAAGCAAGTAAATAAATCTTATGACACAACAAATTTCATAACATTTTTCACTACTGCTTAGATAACAAATTGTGATTGATGTAAAATAAAAATAAGGTTAGTTATGGTCACAATAAAAGTGATGTTGTATTAGTAACAAACCTTAACAATTATGAAAAAAAATTGTGAAATTTATTATGTTTGTGGTTTTATGCGGGATTCAAAATGAAAATAAAGATAAAGATAGCTCCTATTGATGAAAAGACGAGAGGGGGTTGCTTGAAATAGTTTGATCATGTTAGACAAATAATAGTAATAATTGTGGGGGACTCGAGGACCGGAGATTGAAAGCATTACTGTAGCCTTCAGTTGTTCCTCATGAAGAGGCATTCATAGTACGAGGAGTGAGGTTGTTTGAGGAGGGAATGGAAAGTGACAGGGTGTCCTTGGGGAGTATAAGAGATGAAGGTGGGCGCTTCAAGGGATAAGGAAGATATTTTTGTGGGAAGCTTATTGTAAAGTCTCACCTATTCCTCCGCATTAAATGGTTGGTAACAACTTTATCAACTGCATTAATTAGGAAGTAACCTAAATAGTGGATCCATAGTTTAACAGCTCCTTTCATCACTTTCACCAAAAGTCTAATGAGACAAATGTCCTAAGGAGATTTAGGAAAATTGTAGATGGAGGGCTAGGATGCAAAAGGCTAGGGAGTATATAAAGGAAAGGGACTCTCAGACAGAAGGGATTTAGAGAAAAGAATCAAGAAAAAGAAATCACAGCTAGAACAGAAACTGAGAGAAAGAGAATGAACAGTGCTTGTAAAATCCAAGAACATTGTCCTTGGACAAATTTGTAAAGATCCATTTGTACATTTAAATCTTAGACCTTTGATTCCTCCTACTCTATCTATGTTCTCGAGCGAACCTCAAACTTATTCATCTTACTCTCTTTACAAGTATCTATTAATTTGGGCTGAGTTTGAGAACTTAAATCCCACTATTCTAAGTGGGCTTGGGCTACCAGATTTCGTGTTCTTTTAATAATAATAATATGTCAATTAGGGAAGTAACATAGATCATGATTTCAAATAAAATAAAATGGAGAAAAAAACTCACATAGCCAACCCAATCTAGGGCCTGATTGGTAAGATGATTTTTGTATTTGTTTTCAAAACAATATAAAAACCATTTAAAAAAAAAATTGAAATTGAAACGAGTTTTCAGATAATAATTTTTATATTATACGTGTTTGGCTCCCACTTTTAAGAACAATTTTTGAAATACTAGAAATAAAAAAATAATTTTTTGGGAGACCATGTCAATTTTTGAGATTTTTTTTTTTTAATTTACAAAAAGTAATGTGTAAAATGTATAAATTATTTTTGTTATTTTTTGTGTGGATAATGATAAGGGAATAGAGTTCATGTATTTTTTTTTTTTTAATAATGATAAGTTTTAAATTTGAAGTGTGAGAACTCTTTTTGTAATAAAGATAAGCTCATTAATTTAAGAGCTAAAAGAGTTTAGACAAATATATAAGGTCCACTATTTTCAATTTATTTAAAACTAGGTTATTAAAATCATTTTATGTATCTTGAAAACATTCTCTAAGCCATTTTCAAAATCCTATTTTGAACAGGGAAAATAAGATACATTTTTTATAAAATTATATATAGAGAACATTAGTCAAACAATAAATTCAAGTGTAAAACCCACCATTTAATAAATTGAAAAACAAAAAACTATATTTAGATACTCTTACCAAACAGACCTATCAAGAAATCATAGACAATTCCAAATTTTTGGGATTAAGACTTTATTTTTTATTATTGTTGTTTTGGTTTGAATTATTGTTTAAAATTAAAAATTAAAAAAAAAAAAACACTAAAAGGCTAGATAAATGTTGAAAAATATCTAAAAACTTGTATAATGGGTACACCTTGGAAACACGTATTGAAGGCATTGCAATTGGCTAGTTTTGGTAATCCAGTTGGATAGGAAGAGACCTTGTCCCCTTAAGACAAGTGGCTGTCTCTCCAATTGGAAATTTGGACGGCTTCCGCGAGATGCGGCGGTGGCGGCTCTCATTCATTGTGGATAAATGTTAAATTCGGCCCACACATTTTTTTGGTGGACCCCACGGTATCTGTGGGGGCCCAATCATCCATTTGTCTTTCAAGGCACTTAAAAGAGTTAAAGTTTCATTTGTTCCTATGTGTGCTTTTGCTTCATTTTGCTAATATGACTTGTCCATTCCATACCACCAATTTCAATTTGGCAAACTACAACGAGCTTTGTTAAAAGCATTAGAGCCCACTATTGGGTACCTCTCATTAAAGAAAAGGGTACTATAGTAGAAAGCTTCAATAATACTTTTTTTTAAACCAAAAAAATGGGATAAGAAGATTTGAGGTTGTTCATGGTCCCACTTTCTTATTAAAAATTAAGGTGTTTCTAGAAAATTACTTTACAAATCATGTGATTTAACTTGTAGTTAAATTTGATCATTACTCATAAGTCATAAGAGATTAAATAATTCAAAGAAAACATAGCATGTGTGATTTTGACAGTTATCTTTGATGATAAGTGGAGATAAAAGGATAACATTGAATCGTTTTCAAGGTTTGAAAAATTATATTGACATTTTCCTTATTAAGATATAATAGAATCTGAAATCCATGACGTCCATTAAACATTGATTGGTTCCTTTTTTTAGTAGATGGGAATCTAAAACCTAAATTATTTATTTGATGACATAAAATTTCATTAGTTAAGTTAATTTGAACTCGCAAAATTGACACTATTTATAGACAAATTTGAATTCCAAGACATAGTTCAAATAAAAATAAATTTTGATTTGGCAAAAAAAAAAAAAACAATTGAAAGGGTTTTAAAACTTTAAAGTGTCACTATAACTTAGATCGATAATGTAGGTTCAACTTAATCTTGATCACACTTGCCAAAACCAAAAAAATAAAACAGTCTTGATCAACTTTTGTTAGAGAGGAGAAAAGAAAAGAAAATGGTTAATGTACTAATATAATAATATTATATTTTTAAAAATGTTAAAAATACTACAAGTTTTACTTTCTGATGTAGAAATATATCATAAATAAATATTTTAAATATGTTTTGGTGATTAGTAACATATCAATTTGTAATTTTCATATAATAAAACAGCAATACCTAGTCAAAAAAATAATACTAATAATAAAAAGCCCCATCTTTATTTATAGAGCCGGGCTCACTATTGTCGGTCCATATTGAAGTATCTTTTTGGAATTAACTCGATTATTTTAAAGCTCTCCAAAGAATCATTATTATTACCTTTTTTTTTTTTTTTTTTTAGAGATAGCTCTCCAAAGAAATTTAAAGCCCACAAAAAAAGTGATTTGCAAAGAAAAAAAAAACGGTTGAAACTTGAAAGGGATTTAAAACTATAAAGTGTCACTGTAACTTAGAAGGATAAAGTGGGTTCAAGTTCAACTAAATCTTGACTACACGCTTGCCAAAAAAAAAAAAAAAAAAAGAGCTCTTGCTCAACGACCTTTAGAGGAGAAAAGAAAAGGCATTGAGGGCACCTGATGCAATTACTATCCATGGTTAAGATTGATAGTTGTAAAAAATAACTTTCAATCTTAATCATTAGTTTAAAAAAATTATTAAAAAAAGTTAAGAAAAGTAAGATCATTCACAACTGCAAATCCTATTATATTCTATTTTATCATCTAAAAAATCTACTTTATCAATTATACAATAACATTTTATAATACACTCAATATTTCAACTTTTATTTTATCATACTACACATTAAAATAATAGCAAATAATATAAAAATATTTCTCACTTCTCTCTCTAATCTCTATTTCTCTTACTCTCTCAACCACACACCACCATCACCACTGTCTAGCTTCTCAGTCACACCACCCACCTCTCTGAGCAACATAGTTACACCACCCACTCACCCAGAATCCTAGTCTTGTCACCTAGTCAAAATCCATAGCAAAATCAAAACTAAAAATTCATAGCAAAATCAAAACCCAAAATTCCTAGCAAAATCAAACTTGACCACCGATCTCACCACCTAGCCAAAATCCATAACAAAATCACCACCACCACGCCAACAAACCAAAATCAGAAACCACCAATCACCAACAAACCACCAACAAAACTAACTCCAAAATCCATAGCCAAACCCCAACAAACCACTAGGCGAGAGAGAGAGAGAGAGAGAGGGTCGTGCTTCATCGATGGCCCTAGCTTATGCTTCATCAGCGGCAGCCAAGCCACCAGGTCCACGCCGCCACAATCCCCTACCCTTGCCGCCGTTGCACCACCTGACCCACACCCACATCAGTCCCAAACCCACCACCACTAGAAAAAAAAACCAGTGAGAGAGATAGAGAAGCCCACAACAACCACCAAAGAGAGAGAGAGAGAGAGGGTCATTGGAGAGAGCAGATGGGGTTTTGGGTTTGAAGAGAGGAGGAGCAGATGAAGGAAGAGAGAGAAGAGAAGAGAAATAATGAGAGAGGCGAGAGGAATTAAAAAGTATGAGAGAAAGTGTATTAAAAAATTGTATTTGTTTATACCATTAAGCTACAATACCATCATATATTTACGATGGTACTGTAGCATTATGACAAAAAAATTTACATTCTTACGCGTTTAGCATTCCGGTTACTGAGCTACTTTGGGCTTCACATGCTAAATTTCCCTTATATTTGGCATATACCATACCAATTGTGAATGCTTTAAAAAGTCAAATGTGAAAAAATTTTGTGAAAGAGGAGGGTGAATTGCAATCAAGTATTGCACTCAATGCAATACTCTAGGTATTGTACCAAATCCAAATCTGACAAAAAGGAAAAAAAGAAAGAAAGAAAGGGTTAATGTACTAATATAATGAGTAATATTATCATTGAAATATGTTAAATATATTACAAGTTTTACTACATAAAACTTATAAACTAATGTGACAATATTTGAAGTGTATTTTGATAATTTGTAACACATCAGATTGTAAACTTCACGTAGTAAAAATTGGTTGTAATATCCCTAGCATTATATTTATATTTTTAGTAAGGTGTAATACTAGTACCATCCTCATATTCCTTTGAAAAGTGGTGGCCATGGACTCGTGGTATAATGGTTAGTCCATGGATAAATCTTGCTGATTTGTGGTTAATTAAATCAAACAACTTTGTTTCTAAAAAAAAAATTACCTACTTAAATAAAATAAAATAAAACAGCTTTACCTTCAAGCTTATCAGTTTAACAATCAATAATTACTAGCAAATAGGACTCTTAGCATGCTTGAAAGCTAGCCTTGCTACAGCATACCCTTATAATTATCTACTTTCCTCGATGTTTATTTTTCACCCTCTTTTGGTGAAGTAATTTACAAGGGAAAAGCATTAACACTTATCCAGTTATCCTTGAAAGAAAGGGAAAAGCTCCCCATCTTTATTTATAGTGCCGGGCTCACTATTCTAGGTCTATATCAAGTATTTGTAAGGAATTATTGAAAATCTAAATACAAATTTAACAAAGATTGTTCTGAACGTTAAAGGGAAAAGCTCCCCAACTTTATTTATAGTGCCGGGCTCACTATTGTAGGTCTATATCAAGTATTTGTATGGAATTATTGAAAATCTAAATACAAATTTAACAAAGATTTTTCTGAATGTTAAAACAATAAATCCATGATACAACTTTTACCACAATTTTCTAAAATAGTTAACTGTAAATAATGGAAATTGTTGTTGATATGGGCTAACTGAAAACCAAGGGCTTGTTTGGTAATGTTGTTTTTGTAACGTTATTTGTATTTTTTGAAAATACGTGTGAGTGAAAAAGTGTATTGAAATACATGTAATGTTATTTAAAAATTAAAAATATGTGTTTAAACACAGGTACCAAACGGACGGCAACATTTTAAAGCTAAGCTTCTCTTGGTTTTGTTTTATTGTTTTTTTTTCCCTCTCAAATTTCAGTGTGCACACAATTACTGGTGAATTAAAAAGACTACAACAACGCATCAACCAACTATTATAATTTGTAGTACAGATTCCATAAACAGCTTATTTCAACAGAACCCCTAAAAATTTTGTATTCCTTCTGCTTTCTTAGTTCAACTTAAAAAAAAAAAAATCAAACTTTACAACCACATATTATTTAAAGCATGGTTCTTTAGATAAAAAGAAGTTTCTAACAATAATTTCTTTAATCTAGACACATAAAAATAAAATATAAAAAAAAAGAAGAAGAAGAAGAGAGAAATAAAGCATTAACTAATTCATGAGGTGATAAGAATGAATTGATTCTAGTTCAATACTCAAGGACAAGGGCCCGGTATGGCATAATTCTTAACAAGAGAACTACGATGATGTGGCACATGATGATTGCTAGTTGCAAATCACAACCTACCTTGGCCTTTTGGCTAATCAAGTGTAGACACAGTGTCCATCCTTGTGGGAATGCAAGACCCATTAAAATGCAAAATGCTTTGCCAAATACACAAAAACACACAAATTGAAATCACCCTCACATTTGGGAATGCAAGGTGCAAATATTTTTTTTTTTACAACTTGCTAAATACGATATATATTTACCATTTTAGATCTTACTTTAGAAGCATTTTTCTATCTTTTATGTTCTCTTTTTGCTAAAAAAAATTATTTCTGTAAGATTACTTTATAAATCATGTGATTTTCATTACTCATAATAGATCGAAAAATTCAAGGAAGACATAACAGCTACGGTTTTGATAGACATCTTTGTTGATAAGTGGAGATAAGGATAATATTGTATTGTTTTCAAGATTTAGAGGAATTTTTTTTAATCATTTTTTTAAGATAAAATAAACTTTGAAACCTTTGAAGTTTATGAAAATTCAATTGGTTTCTTTTTTGTGCATACAGGATATGAACCCAGTTATTACTATTTTTTTTTAAGTCATGAAATTCTACCAGTTAAGTTGATTTGAAGTCACGAAATTGACAGCATTTATAGACAAATTTGAATTGTGAGACATAATTAAAATAAAAAAGTGATTTGGCAAAGAAAAAAAAGATGAAAGGGATTCAAAACTTCAAAGTGTCGCTACAACTTAGATGGATAAAGTGGGTTCAACTAAATGATGACCAAACTTACCCACAAAAAAAGAAAAAGAAAAAGAAGCCTTGAACATCTCAAAGAGTAACCATTAGGAAATTAAAATTTTAAAAGGATTAATTTGCTAATAGTATTTTTTTAAGTGGGGTAATATCAATATATCATCCTCTTATTTTTCAATAAAAAGTCAGGGGCGGCGGTACGTTATAATCAGGGGGTTCAAATGAACCCCCTGACCTGAATTTTTTTTTTTTATATATATATATATATATATATAAAATGTTTAAAAAAAAAATTCTGAACCCCCTGCCATACAAGTTTGCACCCCCTCACCATGATCTTGACCCCCTTATTTTTTAAAGCCCAACTTAAACTCCGAGAAAAAAAAGAAGTCCAAAAAAAAATTTAGGTCTTTAATCTCAGAAATAAAAAGCCCATAAATCAAAATTTGAAAAATCATAAATAAAAAAAGGGTAAAATATAAAACCTAATAATTTCTAGCTGCCTAACCTCCAAAATCTCTCATTATCCTTCTTTACTCTCCAAACCCAAAGGAAAAAAGCTGTCTCTGCATCACACACAAAATCTGCCGCCTCCGCCCGCTGCCGCCGCCTGGTCTGCCTTCTGCCGCTGCTTGATCTGGTTTTTCAACTCTCTCTTTCTCTCTTTCTTTCATTGTAAGAGTGTGTTTATAGTGTTTTGATATGCTATTTCACTAAATTTGTGCGAGTGTCTGAATGAATCACCGTTGTGTAGATTTATCCTTTGATTTTTTTTTTTTATTGAGTCTTTGAATCTTGGACCGTGTGTATGTGGGACTGTGGCATTAGAATTGTGTTGAGTGTGTTCTGATTTATGAACTTCTAAACTGTTAAAGTGAAAAGTCTGACAAAGGGGTTAATGGGTTAGAGACTTTTAGGACTAAGGACTCATTACTTTTATAATTTTATTAGTTTATAGGGAGTTTCTTTACTTTTGGGTGGCGTGTTGCAGAGTTGCAATTTTATTAGTTTATTATTTATAGTGTGAGTTTCTTTACTTTTGGGCAGAGTTGCTGACTTGCTGTGAGCTTGTGAGTGTTAGATTGATTTGATATAAGAGTGACTTGAGTCATGACTTATCACTTCAACTATTTGATTAGTCTTTTAATCTTGTTGAACGTGAGTTGTGAGTGGTTGTTAGCAATATGATTTGGTCATTACACTAACACTAAAGACAATATAAATATAAAATATTTAAAGAATTTTAAACTTATAAATTAAAAAAATGCAAAAAAATCACTTAACAAAAATAATTAATATATTTATTGTATTAGAAAAAAATGTCAAATAAACTAATAGTTTATTTTTTGTTTTTTGCTAGTGTTATGGATAAATTTATAATAAGGAAACCCCATAGGCCGCAAGATTTATCTTCTACTCAAGATTCATGTCTTACTCAAGATTCATCTTCCATTCAAGATTCATCTTCTACTCAAGATTCATCTTCTAAGCATGGTCGTATTGATGTGAACGATCTTCCTTCAGACCCTGGGCTACGAAAAAAGGTTTCATTTTATCATCCTAATGATCGAGATGAAATAAGAAGATATTATTTACAAAAAAAACCATGTCAACCTTATAAACACGATTTTCCTCAAACAAAAATTGGTGGACTTATGCGTCGATTTAATCCTAAATGGTTTAAAGAGTATGAAAGTTGGTTGGAATATAGTATTGAAAAGGATGCTGCATATTGTTTATATTGTTACCTATTTAGACAAGATGTTGGTATGCAATCTGGAGGTGATAGTTTTGTGACAAAGGGATTCAATAGTTGGAATAAGAAAGAAAAGTTAGACCAACATGTTGGAGGTGTTAATAGTGCCCATAACCAAGCTCTTAAGGATGGTGAAAATCTAATGAAGCAAAATCAACACATTCAAAGTGTTTTTGTTAAGCAGTCAAATCAAGATAAAATTATATATCGGACTCAATTAAATGCAATAGTTGATTGCATAAGATTCCTTTTGCATCAGGGGTTAGCTTTCCGTGGTCATGATGAATCTGATGATTCAAGTGATAAAGGAAATTTTCTTGAACTTGTACAATTTTTGGCAGATCATAATGATGTTATTAATGAAGTATTGCAGAAAGCTCCAAAAAACAGCAAGCTAACCCATCCTGATATTCAAAAAGACATTGTGAATGCAATTGCATATAAAACTACCAATGCCATCATCGAAGATCTTGGCAGTGAGTTCTTTTCAATTTTAGTTGATGAGTCCCGTGATATCTCAATAAAAGAACAAATGGCTGTTGTTTTGCGTTATGTGGACAAAAAGGGAATTGTTACAGAGCGATTTCTTGGTATTGTACATGTAGCAGATACCTCTGCCTTGTCTCTAAAAGCTGCTATTGAATTTTTATTCTGTAAATATTCATTGAGTTTATCAAGACTACGTGGGCAAGGTTATGATGGGGCCAGTAACACGCAAGGTGAATTCAATGGTCTTAAAACTTTAATTCTGAAGGAGAATAAATCAGCATTTTATGTCCATTGCTTTGCTCATCAACTTCAGTTGACTCTTGTAGCTGTTGCTAATAAGCATACTGATATTGCTGAATTTTTTAGCTTGGTTAGTAAAATAGTAACTATTGTTGGAGCTTCTTGTAAAAGACGAGAATTTTTACGAAATGCACAACTTGCAAAAATCACAGAAGCATTAAACTTGGGTGAACTTGAAAGTGGGCAAGGTTTGAACCAAGAGACAAGTCTTAAACGTGCTGGTGATACACGTTGGGGATCACATTATAGGACAATCCTCAACTTGATTTTGATGTTCTCTTCCACAGTTGATGTACTTGAGATGATTGAAAAGGATAGCCTACTCTCTGAGCAAAGAGTTGAAGCTCGATCTATTTTAAGGTTAATTATATCTTTTGAATTTTCCTTTGCTTTACACTTGATGAAAAATATTTTGGGGATCACAAATGAGTTGTCAATAGCATTGCAAAAGAAAATCAAGATATTGTAAATGCTATGACGCTTGTCAGAGTGTCTAAGCAACGATTGCAGATGATGAGAGATGATGAATGGGAAGCTCTATTGACTGAAGTATCCACATTTTGTAGCAAGCATGATATTCCTATCTTGAACATGGAAGAAATATTTGTAGTTGGTGTGAGGCCACGACGCAACGCCCCACAAATTACAAATTTACATCACTATCGTGTTGATTTATTCTTTGAAGTCATAGATCTGCAACTTCAAGAGCTTAATAATCGTTTTTCAGAGGTGACTACTGAGTTGCTACTTTGTATGGCTTGCTTGAATCCAAGTGATTCATTTTCAGCTTTTGATATACAAAAATTGACCCGTCTTGCAAAGTTCTATCCATCTGATTTTTCCGAGACAGATGTATTAGCACTTGATAATCAGCTTCAGACTTACATTGTTGATATGCGCTCCAATAACGAGTTTTTAGAGCTTAAAGGAATTGGGGACCTTGCTAGAAAGATGGTGGAAACAAATAAGGATGTCATATATCCATTGGTATATTTGCTTGTGAAGTTAGTTTTGACCCTTCCTGTTGCGACTGCAACAGTGGAAAGAAGTTTTTCAGCAATGAAATATATCAAGAATGAATTGCGCAATCGAATGGGGGATCAGTGGTTGAATGATTGTTTGACTGTGTACATTGAAAAAGATATAGCTCGTAGGATTGATAATGAATCTATCATGCAACGGTTTCAAAATATGAAACCTCGTAGAAGACAATTGTAGAATTTTATGTTTTTTTTTTTGTGATATTGATATATTTAAGTCTCTTTTGTTTTAGATTTTATATAATTTATATTTCTTATTGACCCCCCTGAACAAAAATCCTGGAGCCGCCCCTGTAAAAAGTGGCTGTCTCTCTCTCAAAAAAAAAAAAAAAAAAAATAGTGGTTAGGCCATGAATAGTTCTTACTGGTTTGTAGTTAATTAAATATATCAACTTTAGCTTGGAGCATATCGAATAACAATCATAAATTATTAGCAAGTAAGACTTTCGTGTTTTAACAAATCTTATCTCTCACAAAAACAAAAAAAAAAAACAAAATCTTATAGTTAGCATGGTTGAAAGACAGCCTAACCAATTCTAGCCACGTTAGTAGACCCTTAATTATCGGCTGTCCTTTCGATGTTTATTTTTCACCTTCTATTTAGGGAAGTAATTTTATTAGGGAAAATAATTAACAGTTATACTTGAAAGGGCAAAGCTCTAGTACTCAATCTTATATAAGCTCTACTAGCTTTATTTATACTAGTCTCATCACACACGTTTCGCGCGTGCGATAAAGCTTTTCTTTTTAAGTGGTCTTATTTTGTAAAAAAAAAAATTATATTTAATTATTTTTTATATATATATGATTTTTATTTTAAAAATCCAATTTATAAGTGAATAAATCAATTTAAAAATTAATAGGAGAGTGGTCCTATTTTTTAGGCAATATTTTAGTGGGAGTTGGAGTTGCATTTTTACCAGATTGTCCTTTAATTTTGTCTCTACTTAAACATAAGACTGTAGGGGCATCTTTGAACTAAAAAATGAGTTTTTACCAGATTGTCCTTTAGTTTTATCTCTACTTAAACATAGGACTGTATGAGCATTTTTGAACTAAAAAAATAGGAATCCAAACAGGGGAAGCCCCTTAAATAGTAGTATAGACAAGGAGTCTACATAATTCTCTTTTAAAGAATACACACATGATAGAAGTAACTAACCGATAACATAATGTGAAGAAGTTTTAAATAAAAAGTCAAAATTATTATTATTATTATTATATACATCCTAAAAGAAATATTTTTAATATAAAAAGCTCATTATATTATTTATATTTTTTTATGAGAATTTTTATATTTGTTAATGTTAATGTTATTGTGTATGTATATGCTTATTAGTATTTACATGGTTATATTTGTTTATAGATTTTTCCAAATAACTTTATAAATTAAACCATAAGATTTAAAGCTCTGGAAAAAAATCCACTTATTAATAATCTGTATTTTTTTTAAAAAAATATTTTTAATGATAAGATTTCTCACTTCACTTATAAGCTTTTGGTTTTTTTTTATAAAAAAAATTGCACTATTATATTGCAAACATTTGTTCGGTCAATGCCCTGTTTTAAATGCTCCAATTCGCGCTAACTTTAGAAGCTAGATATATATATATATATATTAATAATGATTCTTAAGAATGGTATATATACAGATACTCTTAGAACAAAATCATGGCAATTTAATTTATTCCATTTATACTTTTATGGGTTTTTTCAGCTGTTTCAGAAGTTTGCACTTTTTAACAATATACTTTATAAAAAGCTGCAGTATTATTGCACTCACGGTTATAGTAAAAACAATTCCTAAGTACAGACTCTTTCACCTCTTGGAAGCATTCAAGATATTTAGATCCGTCAAACGGCAAGAACCATAACAAGAGTAAATATTCCAGTAAAAAAAAAAATTCAAAACAAAATTTCAAAAGAAATCTATAAAATAATATGGTGATTGCATTAGAAGAATTATAGGTATCAGAAGTGTTCCAAGGATGAAAAGCATAATGTCAATTGTTATGTGCCCAATATATTTGACAGTTTGGTTACCGAGCTCAATAATAATTTGCCCATCCAGTGAATCCAATAGTATAAGTTAAGGTTTGACAAATAACATGTAGGTAAAACCATAGAGTTTGCGGATTTGAATACCATCATGTATCTTGGTAAAGTACAACTTGATTAGTTAATACACGCCATAAGCAAGGAGCCTATAGCAAAGACTATCAATTCTAATCATAGTCGTTTTTCTCCCAAATAAGTCAATTTAGAGCTCACCAATGCCCAATGCCACGAGGTTTAAAGTATTCTTAAAGAAAAAGTATTATAGCAGACGTTGGAACGTATGGATGACAAAATTTAAACACAATTGTCAGTGTGCATGCCATATATTTTCAATGATCAATATATTAATATAGTGGTGACATTGAATTACTTCTTTTAACAAAGAAATAACTTTAGGTGATTATTTTTTTCAATGATCAATATATTTTACGCTTAATTTATTAATACGTTTCTATCACAGTTACGAAAATACAATATTAAATAAAAGCTATGGCAAAACCCAGGATATTTTATTTGTGATTATGTTGGTGAATAAAATTATAATGATATCAATATTTCATTTAAAAATTTATTTGTCTTATACTATATATTTAGAACAAAAAATATGGAACTTGAAAAAACTAAAAATCTTATTATTTTATTTATATTTATTTATGTTTATGTTAATGTGTATGTTTATGCTCATATTATATTTACGTTATTATATTGTTTGGATAAAATTTTCCTTCAAACTGGTTTGGAGGAATATCCTAATCTAATATGTAGTGACTCATAAATCATCGATGTATATTTTTTTAATCATGTTACATAACTTACCACATGATGAACTTTTTTTATATTCTTTGTTTTAAGTCAATATATGTGTGCATTGGGGAGAGGGGGGGGGGGGGGTGTAAATGATTTTATAAATCAAACCATAAGGTAAATAAAAAATTCATGTATATGACTTTAGAGATTTAACAAAAGCATGTGGAAAAAAAATGTTTAGGATTTTAGAGGTTTAACAAAAGAGCACCATTTATCCATAAGTGAGTTAGGCAACACTATTGGCGCTCTTAGTAAGAAGCTTTGGGCCCTCTCGGAGCAGTAGAAATTGAAGCGAAGGCAGTGGAAAAAGGTTTGCCATTTGTGAAAGACCTTCTTATCCAAGACTTTATTCTTGAAGGTGAGATTCCCTTTTGGTGATCAATGCATTGAAGGAGCTTTCTCCCCCTCCATCAGCGGTGTCAGACATCATTTATAGCTCTATTTTAGTTGCTCAGGATTTTAGACAGGTTGATTTTTCTCAGCGACAAGGGAATAAGCCGTCTCATTTATTAGCTAAATATGCTTTAGGCATGGATGATTTTTTAGTTTGGTTAAAAGAGGACCCTGGTTTCCTTGCCAAGCTATTCTAAATGATGTAATTGGTATCTCTTAGTTTAATAAAGTTTTTAGTATTTCCTTTTTAAAAAAATAATAATAATAATAATCATCATCAACTTCTACCATTTATTTGACAAAATTTTTCATGTTAAACGAATCTAACCTACAATTCTACTTTATGGAAAAATCTAAATGAACGGCATGATTAATAATAATAATAATAAAAAGTGTGAATAAGAGATAATGTTTTTTTTTTTTTTCTTTTTGAGAAGGAATTAGCGATAATGGCTAAGGGGAAGAATCAGAATTATCAATTGGACCCACAAAAAGTATTAAGTATATGATTACAGTCAATATTAAATGCGTTATGAGCAAATAATCCCTTATAACCTGAATTGCCTTTTAAAAAAAAAAATTTATTTAATTAATCGCTTATTTATTTACTTGGAATTCCCAAGAGGGAATAGAGTAATTATCTCTATTGTTGTCTTCCTCATTTTTCAGAATTATATAATAATGGTTTTGACGTGTTGTTGCCCTTTGCTTTGTTAAAAGGACGCGTGGCATCATTGCATGCATTCTCCAATTTTGTATAATATATGATATAATTAGATAGTCAAGCTCACTATTATAGGTCTAGATATACGTGTGTGTGTGTATAATTAACTTGAGTAGACAAATGCTCTTAGAAGAAATTCAAAACCTAAATTTAAAATCTAGAGTGCGAACACAAATTTAACAAAGATTATTCAGTATGTTACAACAAGAAGTTTAGGGACATAATTTTACCACAACTTGGTAGGGTAGTCAATTATAAGTGGTGGATATTATTGTCTATATGGGTCAACTGAAATCCATACTTCTCTAGGCTTTCGTTCTTGTTCTTGTTTTTTCCTTCTCAAATTACAATATGCATAGTCAGAGGTGAATTTAATTTAGACTAAAAACACATCAATCAACCATTATAGTGTGGATTCCATACTAACATGGCCAAAGTAGCTTGTTTCACCAAAACCCTAATTTTTTTTTTTGGTGTTTTCATTCTGTTTATTCAACTTAAAATAAGAAAGAAAAAAAATTCAAACTTTTCAACTACATATTATTTAGTACATGATAAAAAAAGGTATAAATTTCTAACATTACTTTCTTTAATTTAGACACATTAAAAATATTGATACATAAAACATTATGGGTTTATCCGGTAACAATTCAAGTATTGTTGTTCAAAATAATATGAAAACTGTGGTTTAAAAAGTGTTGTGAAAACACGTATTTAAAGTACTCATAATGCCAAAAAAAAAAAAAGTTTGGTACCATGTTTCAAACAACATAATATATAATGTGAATAAACATAAGTATGAGTTTGGTTACTTTGGTATGTGTGTGTGTGTGTGTGTGTTTTTTAAGTGATGACATGTAGTCTAATCAATGAGACCTATAGTTTTTAAAATATTTACAAAAGTGTCATTGAACAATATTATTTGAAAACTGTTAGGGGAAGTTTTTTAAATTCAGTATTTAAACAACTTAAAATGAAAAACGTAACTCAAACACTCCTAAATAAAATTTCTTATCAAATATGTTTTTTTTTTCTTCACAATTTTCAATATTTAAACACTAAAAGCTATTATCTGGAACCCTTGCCAAACATACCCCAACTTTTTAAAAATGTTAAAGAATGAGTTTTGTTCCAATTCAACACTCAAGGCCAAGGGCCCCGTATGATACAATTCTTAACAAGAGAACTGCAACGATGTGACACATGATGATTGCTAGTTGGAAATCCCAACCTACCTTTGCCTTTTGGCTAATCAAGTTTAGTGTCTATCCTTGGGATAATCAAATTCCGTTTTAAGTGGCAAAAAAAGCCAGGTGAGATCACCAAAAGTTGTTAATGGTAACACTTTTTATATGCTTGGTATGTGGCAAGCACCTTTGGCTGGCGTGATAGACTAGACCTCCTCCAGTACGAGAAAGGGCAAAGCTTCTAAAATGCTCTAGTGCATTGCGTGGTTCACAATATGGACATGTGGTCAACTTTGAATGCATGTCAGAATCATATCGGATCCAGTATACTAAAGTATTATGACCCAAACCAAATGCAAGAAGAAAAAGAAGCGTTTCTATCCCTGCACCATTAAATGGAGAGGAAGAATAAGAGGATGCACAGTACAGGGCTGCATATTTGGGTAGAGTTACATGAAATCCTTGAGAGAAGTCACATTTCTCTCACCTGGTTTTGTTACCAAAAGGGTGTCTTGTGTTGATGACTGCCTAATATATCATGTATGGGCCGTATTACTTTGTTAGTGATGGACTTGGAAACAGTCTAATGCTCCGTCTCACATTTTCATATAGTTGTGGGAAAGAGTAGTACAATATACTAAAATAAAGCATAAAGATTGGAAGGATAAAATCATGATTGCATTTTAGATCTGTTTACATTCTTTGTATATAATATTCCCATTAAAAATAATTATCTGACTCAGTTTCATGAGACACAGATCACTATGATTTCCTTATTTATTTATTATCCACTAGAAAAACTTGGCAAAAGATCTGATAAAGATTAGATTAGATAGAATAATGCACATGTATAGCTAATATCCTCTGATTGCAGATTTGCAGATAACTAGCTTTCACTTTTTTCTTTTTTCTTTTTTAATATAAGAAAATAAATCTAACAAAAATATCAAAATGTACAAGTGTTATATCTACTTCAAGATTTTTCGTGCAGGAAAAAATTTCTCTCCAAACTAGTTTGGAGAGAAACTCTTCAAACTTATCAAATATTTTTATATTGAGTGTGAAATTTGAAAATCTGACCGTTGGATTGCATGTTGTTATTATATTATTCATGCTTGCAAAATTTCAAGAAAATCAAAAATCAATTGCTATGTCATCAAACAAATGTTAAAATTTCAAGTTTTTGTAATCTAAAATTGTGTATAAAAAATAAGTTCATTGATCAAATAGTAAATAAAATCCAATTTGAACGAAATTTGATATGTATGTTAAGAACATAAGAAACGTGAAATTCAACGGTTAGATTTTCAAAATTCACACCTAAAAAAAAGATATATGATAAGTTTGAAGAGTTTCTCTCCAAACTAGTTTAGAGAGAAACTTTGTTCTTTGCTGCATTCTGACTCGATTACTTTTTAGTTTTATATGCTTGTGTTTATGTCCAAACTGTGATAGAGATTAGAAAATGCTATCCTCCACTGTTGACTTTGTTTGTGTGTGTGTGTGTGTGTGTGTGTGTGTGAGAGAGAGAGAGAGTGCAGGAGGGGAAATCTAGATTTAGTTATGAATTGCTTTCAGCTTTCTGAGCGCTACCTTCGAGAAGTTGCACTTAATAAAGACAGACGACAAATGTAGCACTCATTGAGTTGCTAAGGATTGTATTGTCTGCCCAACCTGGAGGATGGTACATGGAAAGTAAAGGCTAAAAGAACATTAAGAACACAAACAACGAACAAAAGTATCAGAAGCAACTGCAGGAACTCCTTTCTTTAGAACATTTTTAAGATGGCAACTTATTCCTCTTATCATAGCAAACAAAACCCAACTTGCAATGATAATTCATAATTAGGCACAGAAAGAGAATAAATAGTATCCAGATATATCAATCAATGCAAAGGACATAAGAAACAAAGCATACAATAGTGTGCACAAAGCAGAGCACATGCAGCTATCAGCTAAAAAACTCTCACGCTTGCAACATGATGGGTGAAACATGTACACATACTCAGCGCCGATCAGATGCCACAGATTCAGCAGAGAAGAGATACTTCACACGTGAAAGAACTGAATCATGTGAAGGGTCATAAGGATGATCCTTTGAAGGGATCTCCAAAATAGCTGGTATTGGCTTATTGTAGCTATCAACCAGGAACCTTATCATATTTGCTACCTGATAAGTGAAGTGCAGAAACGGTAAGTTTGTAATGGAAATCTTAGGCCACAAAATATATTTGGAAGAATATACACAATACAGCATATCACTAGTACAGTAGCCAGGCAACCACCTACACCCCTAAGCTATTGCCTAACTGATCAGGAGCCCTTAGACCTTAGCCCCTTATCTATGCCTGCATATATATTTAGACAACTATGCAATTGGACAAGAATATCATACACCCGGGGATTTTAAAAGTCTGTTATTGCTAGCATAACTTTTTTTCTTTTTTTGGAAACAATTCTAAACATTCAATATAAAAAACTGGTTTTGTCAATTCTTTGTCCACTTACATCCTCAAGAGGGGAAGGAGAACATATGATATCAAAGTCAGGAGGGAAAAACTTACATATTGGCTGATTAGGACGATAGCAACATCTTCCTTTGTGGTGAAATCTTTGAATGCATCTTCAATTGCTTTGACCGTTGTTTCTTGACAAAACACAATCAGAAAATAAGTTTCAATTGACTTTGCTTTATAAATTGATAAGAGTGAAGCTTTCTTAGATTCTATTAAACTTTGACATTTCCATCAAAGGAGCAGGATGTAGACTGTGTAGTATATATGGGGTAGAGGATCAGTTCCATTGACCAAAAATCACTTAATAAAAATACAAGATCATCCATCTAACTTACGAATCAGAAAATTATCATTCATTGCTTTTGCAATCTAAGAAACTCATATAAACATACACTGGAAGAAATCTGAACAGCCTTCAAGAACTCTCTATTTGCGGGCATATCATAAATGAAAAGTCACACACATCAATTTCCATCTTAAGATCTAAAATTTTGAGGAATTTAATTTGGAAACAAAATTCATTAAAATCATTGTTCCAAGTCAATCACTTAAATAATCAATTTCACAAAGTAAAGCTCCACCTTTTATAAGAGCTTTTTTAGCACCTTGGGTTTATCATCTGAGAAAATAATCACAGCAAATTATATCCAAATTAAGGGTGTAATTGGACATTCTGAGGCTTGACTAACTCAGAAGCCACAGACCACCAAGTATATTAGCTTGGGAAATATTTGGAAGCTCTATATGGTACTCATTCCTAGCTTCTAGGTTGGCCCTTTAACAATTGTTCTCAAAACAACTGGATATGCTTTATCATCTAAGATAAACCTTGAATGAAAAATCAATTCAGGCCCTGAGTTATATAAAATCCCTACAAGCTTCTGTAAGAAGGCCAAACATACGTAAATCCCCAAGAACTCATGATAGTCTTTCTTATTCTAAACTCCAGACCTCACAAACCAAGAAATAGCTCACTAAAGAAGCATTGATTATGATAAGGAAATTTTAATGAAAAATTCAACAATATTTCAATCAATAAGAACACTATTTATTGTTTTTTCATCATAAAAGTACCTGTAATAGTTCCATGTAGTAAGTATCTCACGCATAGAACAAGTTTCAAGATCTAAATAAATGACTCTCTCTCTCTCTCTCTCTCTCTCTATTGGTAAGTTACACACACAACTGAATTCTACAATGAGGACCCACATTTTGTGCATTAGCCTCACACATAAAGCATCCCTAAAATCATGATTCACTACAAGGATTAACCTCAGACCTTGTGGGCTAATTTGTTTGAGTCTCAACCACCCCATGTCAATTTCCTCATGCCTCACCTCAAGACCCCGCCTCTAGGCACAAACCTCATTAACCTTCCTGATAATGCAAATCGCAAAATATCTAACCTGCTAACAAACATTTCCTTCAATCAGTTGCCTCAGGGAAGCTAACATGTTTCTGTAAATGAGAGGCATGAATGGACTACAACATTATGGAGAGGAATTATAGGGAGAACTTTCCAGAATCCTGATGAATTGAGAGTGGTGGGCAAGTATGATCAACTTCAATTAAGTAGAAAGAATTGAGGTCTTTAGGTTGCAAGCTAGTGAGCTAAACATATCAACTTTGAACAGACACCATTAAAAGTACTTTTACATGCCATGACAAAGCTTTATAGGGGGCAAAAGCAAACATTTCAGAGCCCAAAACCTAGCAATGAAATCTCTCTTAATTGATTGATTTACAAGTAAGACTCTCATCAACTTTATTTATGATTAAATTGGAAGGGCGGAATTGTTGGTCACTGAATGGGGAATCTGTTAAGGAGGGAGATAATAATACTCGTTTCTTTCATAGATTAGAAAACTCTCATAGAAAAGCTAATCATATTAAGAGGATCGAGGTGGATGGTATTCTTTATGAGGATGAGTCGGATGTGTGCTCTCAGTTAGTTCTCTTCTATCAGGGCCATATGAGGAAACTGAATTGGGACGCCCTACTATGGATGGATTAGATTTTGCATGTATTGAAGAGGAGGAGAGGCTGTCCTTAGAGAACAAGTTCACGAAGGAGGAAGTCATCCAGGTCTTAAGGGAGATGGAGGGTGATAAAGCCCCTGGTCCTGATGGTTTCACCTTGGCTTTCTTTCAAAAATGTTGGAGTGTTATGGAAAAGGATGTCATGGATTTTTTTGATTATTTTCATCGACACTATGTGTTTGAACGGTCTATGAATACTTCGTTTCTCACTTTAATTCCTAAGAAGTGTAATGCTGTTAACATTAAGGATTTCCGCCCTATTAGTTTGGTGGGCAGTGTGTGCAAGTTGTTGTCCAAGGTGTTGGCTAATAAGTTGAGGGCGGTTTTGGATAATCTAATCTCTGAGACTCAAAATTCGTTTGTTGGTGGAAGGCAGAATCTGGATTCAGTGCTCATTGCAAATGAGTGTCTGGATAGTAGGTTGAAGAGCCGGTTACTAGGTGTGGTTTGCAAGCTTGATATTGAAAAAGCTTATGACCATGTTAACTGGGAGGCCTTGTTTTATCTATTGGACCGGATGGGTTTTGGGTTGAAATGGAAGGGGTGGATTAAGGCTTGTGTTACTTCTGTCCATTTTTCAGTCCTGGTAAATGGATCCCCTGAGTGTTTTTTTAGAAGCTCTCGTGGGTTGAGACAAGGAGACCCTTTATCCCCGCTTTTGTTTCTCTTTATAATGGAGGTTTTAAGCAGAATTTTGAAGAAGATAGAGGAGAATAACCTTATTCAGGGTTTTCATGTGGGAGCAATGAATTTTGTTGGTGTGCGGATTTTCCATTTGTTGTTTGCGGATGACACTATCTTATTTTGTAATGCCTCTAGGGAACAATTGTTATCCATAAGGTTGGCATTGTCTTGTTTTTAGGCTTTTACGGGATTGAAAGTTAATGTTGGGAAAAGTGAGATTGTCCCTATTGGGGAGGTGAATAATCTAGTTGCATTGGCTAGTATTCTTCAATGTAGAGTGGAGAGTTTGCCTATAAAATATTTGGGGATGCCGTTGGAAACTTCTTTTAAGACAACTTCGATTTGGAATCCTATTTTGGGGAAGATAGAGAAGAAACTTTTAGGGTGGAAGCGTCTCTATTTATCTAAGGGTGGTAGGCTCACACTACTAAGGAGTACTCTCTCAAGTCTCCTAACATACTTTTTATCTCTCTTCACTATTCCTAAAGCTGTGGCTGCTAGAATGGAAAGTATTCAGATGAGTTTTCTTTGGGGGTCTTTTGAGAGGAGCTTCAAATATCCTTTGGTGGCTTGGGAAAAGGTGCGTTTACATGTTGAATTTGGTGGTTTGGGGATAAGAAGTGTGGCGTCATTTAATCAAGCTTTATTAGGGAAATGGTTGTGGCATTATGGGCATGAAGTTACCCATCTTTGGTGGAGAGTTATCTCCACAAAATATGGTGAGGGTCAAGGGGGGTGATGTACAAAAGTGTGCCTCATGAATGTGGTCTTTGGAGAAGCATTCATGAAGGGTGGGAGAGTTTCTCTAAGCATCTGTCTTTTGTAGCAGGTGAAGACACCCGTATCCGCTTTTGGCATGATAGGTGGATTGGGAATAACACCCTAAAAGATCTCTATCTTGAGCTCTATGTGTGTTCAGTTGCCAAAGATGCTTGCATCTCTGAGGTTTTGTGGATTCCGGAATGAGGTACTTTTAAAGTGTGGAATTTAAGGTTTTATAGAGCTTTTGACGATTGGGAACTAGCTGCATTTTATTCTCTACTTCAGTTTATCCAACCTCGTATTCCTCGAGGTGATAGGAGGGAAACTCTCTATTGGCGGTTCAAAAGTGATGGTAAGTTTGACACCCGATCTTACTACCAAGCATTTCAGGGTACTCCGAATTATTTGTTTCCTTCGAAGGGTGTTTGGAAACCAAAAATTCCTAAACAAGTGGCTTTCTTCTTGTGGACAACTGCTCATGATTGGATTCTCACGTTGGATAATCTCATGCTTAGGGGGCCGCCCTTTGGTAAATCAGTGTTGTACGTGTTGTTGTGATGGGGAGTCGGTGGACCATCTTCTACTTCATTGTCCTGTTACACATACCTTATGGACCTTCATGCTTCAGGTTTTTGGTATTCATTGGGTTATGCCAAGATCGGTGGCAGGTTTGTTATCTTGTGGCATCAGTGGCTTGGGAAGCATAACTCGAATATTTGGAATTTGATTCCAGGGTGCTTAATGTGGATTGTTTGATTAGAACGAAATCGTCACTCCTTTGAGAACATGGAGAAGACGTTGGATGCGTTAAAGGTTTATGACAACGTAGTCTTTTTGAGTGGTCTCATTGTTGGGGCTTTAATGATTCTTCGTCTCTTTTAAAGTTTATGCTTTCCCTTAGATTATTTTTCTGATTTTCCTCTCTTTTGTTTTGAGGTTTGTTTTTTTTGTTTCTTGTTGTTCATCGTCATGAACAATTTGTACTTTTCTCTTTTTTCTCATTAATAATAGTTCTCTGATTACCTATCAAAAAAGTATTTTAACTGGGAGGGAAAAAGAACCACACAAACAATTTTTTTCCTTGATAAGGCCAAACACATACACACGTGCGAAAATTAGAATGATAAAACATACACTTGTTAAGGTTAAGAACATGATTACTGTTACTCTATTAGTTCAATAAACCCACGAAATAACAATTTCTACATTACAAGGCTAGTGTGCATACTTGAATCAACAATAAGGTAGTTTGTCTTTCTCCGCAAGTCAACATTACCCACACCGGCCAGCAAAAATCCAGTTATAGTGTCCTATATGATAAAAATATCCACGAGAACAAACATCAAAATTTATAAAAAGTAAGCTACAAAACATGTCCTACACTAGTGAATTCTACATTATACACAATAAACCTACCTAAAAGGAATGAAAACAAAGTAAAAATTGCATGAATTGATGAAGAAAAAATGAATTTATAAAATCTATAGTCTGACCTTTTCACCCATAAACTGTGAGACAATCCCACCACAACTAGGCTATTTATAATGCATGCTCCTTTGCTCTAAAGCAATAACCTAAGAAGCATGGATGCAAACACGCCGACACAAAAATTCTTGAAAAATTAAGACATGACATGGTAAGGACACCCCGTAAGGGTGCAACCTAATGGTTGTAGGTTTGGGACGAGTTGTAGACCCATTTATCCTAGGTTTAATCCCCACTAAGAGTTACCCTTTATTACCTGATACACGGTTCTAACAGGTGAGGTTGTGTATCTGTACTTTACTCCCCAAAGGTGGGTTCAAAGGCCCTGCCTTGGTGAGGTTCCACGTCATCAAGGCATATTTTATGGTTTTAAGCATATTTTATGTCTAGTTTAAGTTTTCAACATAAATAACAACTACCAAATTCTATAAAAGCATATTTAAAATCAAAGTAAATTTTTTTAATTAAAAAAAAAATCTTTTTGCAGCCATCTAACACAAACAGGCCGGGGATTTTGGAGTGTCCGCACTTCTTAGGCAGTAACATGTCTGAAGGTAAATCTAGGAAAAAGTAAATTGGTACCAGTTTGGGGGGATGTTCAGCAAGTAGGAGAATTAGTGTTTGTGCTGGGTACTAAGGTGGGTAAACCCCCATTCCACCATTTCAAGTGGCTACTACGAGGCGAAAAATCATGCTGTTCATGTTCAATAATACCAAGCGAAATTCTAAAATACTTATAAACTAGCACTACCTACTACATTAACCATACCTCATCAGCAATCATGGCAATAAGTGCTGAGCTTTTAGTGGCAATTGGAGCCCGACCAGCCATTTAGGGTTGTATTAATCAACTGAATCAATGAAGAACAAAAACCATCAGGAAAAAAAAAATGTGATCCTATCAATTACATAAAATAAAACACTTAACAACTATAATATACATATATGACCTATTGCCAAACAATGCATTTATAGTCTGAGGTTTTAAAACTGCAAAATTTTCATAGCAGCCAAACAGAGAGAGGGGATCAAATATAATAGATACCCAGAAAATAAAAGAATCTAATTGACAAATTTTCTCAGCAAAAAAAAAAAAAAAATTTAAAAAGCATCGAATCTGGCAGAGAAAATTAAAGAAAAACTCAGCGTAGTAATCAGATTATGAAATTACCGGGAAAAATTTATCAGTGTTACGAGCTTTGGATCAGAGAGAGAGAGAGAGAGAGAGCGCGCGAGAGCAATTCAGCAATGGGGGGATTTGGATTTGTCATTTGTGGTTTGGAAATGGACCCGGGTTTGGATTTTTTTTTTGGATCAAGTTCGACCCGTTTTAAAACGTTAGCAACTAGTCCAGAAACTACGTCGCCGTTAAGTAGACATCCAGTGCTGCCGTTAAATCCCCAAACAACGTCGTTTTGCCTCTAATTTAATATTTATTTTCTTTATTAGTATTTATTATTTAATTTCCCCTCCCCAGTAAAATCAAAATACTAACCCATCATTCCCAAAATCTCGAGTGAGAGAGAGAAAGAGGGAAGAGGAGATTGAGAGAAAGAGATATCGAGAAATACAGAATCATTGATAATCCAAAATGCCAAAAATTTGTTGAACTTACCCAACCGAGTACACGCCGAAAATACCTACCTGGAGCCCCCGATGTGGATATGTTTTTGGGTTTACTGGAGAATCCGAAAATAGCTCTCTCAATCTCCTTCTCCCTCACGATCTTAATTTCCTCATCCCTCTTTCTGTCTCAGTCGGGATTTTGGGAATGGTGGGTTTTTTTTTTTTTTTTTTTACTGGGGAGGGGACTGTCAACGTATGGCAATTTTTTTTTTTAATTTCTGGATTTTTTTAATTAACGCTTTTTTATAAATTAAGAAATAAATAATACAGTAAAAATAAAAAAATAAATTAGGGGCAGAACGACTTTGTTTTGAGGATTTATCGGCAACGGTTGATGTCTACTTAATAGAGGATTGAATTAGGGAGTTTTGAAACTTAGATGATTGAAATGAGATAATGCGAAATTAGTGAATTGAAATGAAAAATAGTAAAATTTAAAAGGTGATTTTTTTAACTTGGCAAAAAAAGGGGACAATATTATAGAATATAATTTTAGTGTCTGACTTTTTGTATCATTAGATTCAAGAACTTAAAAAGTTCAGCAAAGAGCATTTTTGTTTATTTTTTGAAAAATGCTATAAATGTAAATAGAGAATGGAGGAGTTTAAAGAGTTGTATATAAGCAGATAAACTAGATTAATAAAAAAAAAAAGCTCACACAAGATGGCCCGGTCTCATCAATTTTAATGGAGTATTGCCCTAAAATTTGTTCCTTTAGGGTTTTTTTTTTTTTTTTTTGGATAAAATCTTGAGCTTGAGTTTTTTGTTTTTGTATTGAAAAAAAAAGGATGAGGTTTTCTTTTGTGCAAGTTGAAAGGGATGAATGTGATTAGAGTAACCATATCAGTTCGTCTAAATTTTTTGTCTATTTTGCCCTATAATTTAGCAAAATAGAAAAAGTAGGTTTTTTCTATTTTACACATCAACTTTTACAAAACACCCACATTAGTTTATCTATTATACACATTTATTCAATAAAATATTCATTCTTTTTACATTTTTTTAATTATTTCCTTCACTCTTCTCTTTGGAACAAACTCACAAACTCGTCTTCTCCATCGAGCCACACCCACACCCATCCTTCAACAAAATCACCCACACTTAGCCAGCCACCGTCTTCCCCGTTGAGCTACAAACCCAACACAAACCCAAAATCACCCACACCCAGCCACCATCAACGATCAAATAGAACAAACCTGTCAGAATCACTGGCGTTCACTGAGTGGAATCATGGTCCATCGAAATCACCATTGTATTTGATCGGAGAGGCTAATTAGATTGTTGGATCGGAGAGGCTGATCAGCTTTGAGAGAGAGTTGATCGGTGAGAGTGAGGTGAGAAAGGAAATGAGAAACAGAGAGTGAGGTGAGTCAGAGGTAGAGAGAGGAGAGAAAAAAAAAAGAATAAAAAAGTCATTTACACGGTGAACAGTAACTGTGCATATATGCACGGTTACTGTTCATTTACATGGTCATGGTGTATATTTGCACATTTTTATAAAGACTGATGTGAGTGTTTTTTGGATTAGAATATGTAAAATTAGTACTTTTTTCTATTTTAAAAGATTATAGATGAGCTGATGTGATTACTCTTAGGCTTTGAGCTCAACCAAAGTCTAGCGGAAAAAATTATGGGTAGAGCCATAGAGGCAGACCATACTCCACTTTAATTTAATTTGGTAAGGAAACCTTCACACCAGTTAGAGGATAGAAATCATACATGCTGAGAGTATCCCCACTTTCTTGGATATGTTAGAACTTAGAACAGCCATCTATTTCCCCCTCTTCCTATGCATTTTGGGTACTACCATCATTTTTTCATATGTACAACAATATTGGAAATGATACATGCCCATTAATACCACATGTACTTTCCTTTTGAAGGAAAGTGGGGCAACAATTGCGAGCACTAGCAGTCCCTAGTTGTTTGACGTTACTAATACCACGGGCACGAGTATAAATGGGTTTTTATTTACACATTCTACATTAATTTGTGTAAGGAAATTGGAGTGAGACTGCATTTGATTCTAGATTTAATAAAATTGACAAGAACCTTGGTATCATCTGTGCAAATGTCTCAACACCTTCCTTCTTCAAAGATGCACCACAAGTTTGGTACATAGAACGTACCGAACTCGCCATAGATAAAAAGGATGCTTCCTTCAGAAGACTGTGGCAGTCAAATGTAGGGATACTGTAGTCCCACTTTATGTTTGTTCATAATGTGCTTATATGTAATTGTGATTGTCAAGAGTTTTATAACTCAATTAGCACCCTTTGTAGTTTTTCGTGGAAACATCCATATTCAAATCCTTTCTTCCCAAACTATCAGATTATAGATAAAAAATTTTTTGATGCACTTACAATGAGCATCTCAAAAATGTAACCAACAGATAGGTAAAACAATTCTTCTATAATTAGAAATTTTGTCATGATAAAGTGATCAACTGTGAGTAGTAGACAATTACTTTTATATGAACTCACAACTTTTTCTCTACTATTTACAAGTTACAATTGACAATTTCAAAGTGATGACAAAAGTTGTCTTTAAACTAAAAATATAAAAACCTAAAGGGAATGGGGGTTGGAAGCTGACCAAGGCAAGTGCTCAATGGTAATGGATGCAACACTGGCAGGATATGCGTTCAAAAGTGGCAAGTATCACTTCAAGGCTATGTCCTTAATCCTTATAGTGTTGGACAACTTTGATCTTGACTGAGAATTTTGGATCATCTAAAAGCATCTTCCTTCTAAAGACTAGAAAGCTCGATCTAAATTTAATTTTCTTATTTATTCTCTCTTTTTATTACATTCCATTTTTTTCTTTGGTAGAGAAACAAAAAATCAAGAAATAACAGTACACGGAATGAATGAACTTAAAATCTTATTATATTGCCTTAAATTGTTCACAAATTTTTTTCTAAAAAAAAAAAAAAATATTGTTCACAAATTTGCTTGCTAGTAGAACTGAATGAAACTTTGTTCTTAAAAATGAGTTTTACTAAAACCAAAACCAATCATGAAAAGAAAAATAATTTTATAAAATTCAATATACATTCCAAGAATATTTATTTAGTATATACCTCATTGTACTTCAAATATATATATATATATATATATATATATATTTGGCAGGCATTGTACTTCAATTTCAATTTGGAAAATTTATGGCATTGGCAATTAAGATGCCCGTACTTTTTTATATATAAAAAAATTGAATCAATTGATGCTTCTTGTGTACCTTTCATAACATTCTAATCCATAAATAATAATAAAAAATTGCCATAAATAAATTATAAGCTTCCTATTTTTGGTGGGGTCTCTCCCATCCAAAAAAATATTGGGTAAACGAGAAGGAGCTAAAGATAAGCAATTTCCAAGGAGCTTCTCTTTAGTCCCCACCAAGCCAAACAGACCTGAAACTTTCGGTACCCTCTTTCCACGAATCTTCTCACAAATGCTAATGCTGGTACGGAATCGCGGGCTGTTCTTTGCCCACGTGAATAACGAGTCCAAGTCTCAGCGTTATAAAAAGTCAAGAACTTTGATTACAAAAGGAAACTAAAAGACAAAAAGTACCTCAAGTATGTCCAAAATATTAATAATTTTAATCATCCAGAGGATTTTTGTCTAAAATAATGTAGATCTTTTAAAGTTTTTACCAGTAAAATTTTGCATTATTTAAGCAAAATTTTGCTTAAAAATTAAATTTTACATATCTAATTCTAACAATCATTCATACTAGTATAGGTAAAATTTTGCAAATTTACATTTTAGTTTCAGTTTCTGGGTAATATGCATGGTTACTGTTCATGTGTATATTAATATTTTTTTTATTTTTTTATTTTTCTCTCTCTCCTCATTTATTCAAATATAAAAAGAAAAAAAATTTATATTATGTTAAAATAGAATATAGAAAAGATAATCTATTGTGAATGTTTTTTAAAAAATGAAAATGTAAAAAAAGAAAAAAAAATTCTTATATTAAAACAGATATAAATTTCTATATGAAGTGATGTGAATTCTCTAAGAGTTTTTGAATTTAAATTTAAGATCCTTTGCTATTTGCCTATTTCCATAACCTAAAACTATTCATTTCCAATTATCATAACTTTATAAGAATCCATGTTTCTTTTTTCGTGTAAATCCTCTTACTATTACCCATAACATTCTATTATGCTTGTAACTTAAGTTGTGGTGCTGTAAGTGCTTGTATCTTGTGTCATGGTACTGGTAGCATTTGTTTTTTGGTTTGTTATTGGAATTCGAAACTTATTTTACCTGGGATTATAGCAAAGTGTAAATATGGAGGGTGATGCTATTTTTTTTCCCATCTTACAATGTTCATCAAATATCAATAGCCAATCCCATAACCCTCCTAGGCTCTTAGCCCTCTGTGAATAGAGTTGTCTTGCATGTTATGTCTATTACTATAAAATACTCTCTAAGGAACACCTAGCAAGTCAGTGGACCAAGGCCTAGGTGTGATTTTTTGCTGGAATTTTGTGGGTGGCTTGCTTTCTATTACTATAAGATAGTATAATATTATTACTTCTTTTCTTTTTCTTTTTTGGCTGAATATTCAATATAACTTGCATTTCAGATTTCGTAATATATTTATGAACAAGGTTAGGACTTAGGAGGACGCCCTAATGAACTTAATATGAGTTTAATTCGAAGTAAAAAGTTTTCATACATGTAGCATGCATGCGGAGCCCCCCCCCCCCCCCCCCTTTTTTTTTTTTCTTTCCTTATCCTCTATTTCAGGCCTTATGCATTAAGGGGGGAAAATATTTAAAAAAGAAAGGAAAATGAAAGGTGAAGATGGTACTAATAATTGGGCTTACATTACTTAGGTAGGTGTGATCATATTAATTAGATTGTCTATTTGTTAGGCAATCGAATTAATACTTGAGGCAGTCTAGATAAAGATAAGAGATCATAGACAGTCTCTTAAATAAGTTGAGTCATGACTAAATCTCGACCCCATCTAAAACACAAGTCATTTTAGGCGGTGAGAGACAATAACTAAAGTTGGACCAAGGTCAGGTTATTGGCCCCAAGAAGTTCGAACTCTTGATCTATCCCATATCAAGACCCTAATCTCAAGGCCACAATTTTGGTTGATAAAAAGTATTCAAATTTTGATCAACATATGCTGTTCAATTGTTTGAATTTCTGCATGATGTTTTGCTTAAAGGATTCTTGTATATTGTCTATCTGATATTGATTTAGGGAAACTTTGCATGAAAGTGCATGTATAGCCATTTTCTTAAGGTCAAAACTTAGATACAGTTCATTATATACAGTTCCTTAGGTTCTCTTTTTAAAAATCTACCAACTGTCTAATTGAATAACTTAACTAACACAGTTTTAATGCCATTCTCTCTCTCTCTCTCTCTCTCTCTCTCTCTCTCTCTCTCTCTCTCTCTCTTTTTTTCCACTTGCGCGTGTGAGAAAACCTGACTGCAAATCTCTCAAACTTCTACCAAACAATATCATAAAATATAATTTGGCTTCAAAAGGACAAGCCTGGAATGATCTCCATTAATCCCATTATTTTCATTAGAAGATTATTGATTTGTTCATACTTTGTATGCTAGACAGATGGCTTTTTAAATAATGAAAAAGAAAAGAAAGAAAAAAAGAACAAGAAGACTGCCATAGCAACCCACTGCTTGGATAAATCTAATTCTCATAAGTTTGGAACAAATAACCATTAGGATAGTAATAGTAGATCCATCACATTTATTCCCAATAATCACAAAATAGAGAAAAAAAGGGGGGGAGGGGGGAACTACCCTTCCCATCAAAACCTTCTTTGCTACAACTCTATCCAAACCCAATCCTCTACATGCTGCAACCACCTCTATAATCTCCTTTGTGTCGTCGTTCTCCCCTAGTTAGACCCAAGCAATTGTGTGTGAGAAATCAATTCTGAAGCCAATGGGTTTTCTTTTCTCATAGACAAGGGAAAAAAATACAACAAAAAGTTACGGTAATTTTGACAGTGTTTGTTTAGTTATTCATTTAGACAGGTGGCAGATTTTTAAGAAAGAAACATAAGGAACAGTATATAAGTAACTGTATCTAAGTTTTGCCCTTTTCTTAATTAGGATTTTGATTAGGTGATTAAAATTTGTATGGGCAGTTGGGCAAGCCTCGTGCTCTGGATTTTTATTTATTTATTTATTTTTTATGGTGGTGGTGTTGGAAGGCACACGTTCATCGTGGCTTCAAATCCTATGGTAAAGAACAAACCAGCAGAATATTTTGGAAATTTTTAATGGGAGTTCATTGTTATTTTGATTTGTAGAACTAATAGATTAATATTAATTGTAGTCTTTAATGGCTTAACTCCTGCTCATGATAATCAATACTCAAGGTAAGTTCTTCCCCCTCTGGTGCATAATTGGGCTCTTGGGTTCTTTGCAATAATTTTGAATCAATGTGTAAGTTTGTGGTGGAAGTGGAACCACTCACTAAAGAGTGACGCAAGTAGTTACCACTATTAGAAGAATAACTTAGATTAGGTTAAAGTAGAAATTTTATCTTGTATAACAAAAAAAAAAAGTAATAGTTAATGGAAGAATAACTTTCGGATTTTATTACTTGATTTTAAATTAAAATGTTATAAAACTATATGAGATCAACAATTAAATATTGTTAAAGTTGTTGTATAATTGTGTATGATGAATATAGAATATGAGTGGAAGCATAAAAAGTAAAATACATACAAAAGTTTACGTGATTCGGCCTGATAGCAATGGCAGCTCTAGGATTTTTTTTTTTCTTTTTTCTAAGGAGGTCAATAAGAAGATGAATTTTGAGTAGGAGATGACTTTTGTAGTCTACATGGTTTTATTACAAACTAGCTTGTAACCTCATGCATATGTATGAATACACTTAAAGATATACAATAAGATGCATAATATAATTCCTATATATAAAATTTAAATATTATAAATAGTCATTTTTACATTTTGTTAACTCTTTAAAATATTTTGTAAGGATATTATTAGGTATAAATGTAAATTTTTTTTTAAAAAATTATTGTGAAGCACTATTTTTTTTTTTTTTTTTTTTTACGATTCATTTATTCTAGACTCTTTGATTTTTGTATTTAATAACTCACTTGGATAAATATTTATGATGTGGTTCCACATTTTATTCTAAAATTAAGAAATAAACTCTTTAAGGATAAATATTTTAGGACACATGGCATAAATTGGAACTCTAATTTAGAATTCTAATTTAAGTTTTTCACAACTTCATCTATTATTACATATATACTAGCATGTAGTGCATATGCACATGTACATTTAAACCAATCACAATTATATATATATATATATATATATATATATATATATATGATTTGGAATCTAATTGGATCTAAACTCTTTATTTTTTGCACCCAATAATTCACTTGCCATAAAAATTAAAAAATTAGATGAGCATGTGACACAAAATTGAACTTCAATTAAAATTCAATTTAGAATCTAATTGAATTTTAATTTAAGTTTTTCTCAACTTCATCTATTATTATATATATACTAGCATGGAACTCTGTGCATACGCACATGTACATTTAAAACCAATCACAATTATATATATATGATTTGGAATCTAATTGTTCTAAACTCTTTAGTTTTTGTACCTAATAATTCACTTGCCATAAAAATTAAAAAATTAGATGGGGCATGTGACACAAAATTGAACTTCAATTAAAATTCAATTTAGAATCTAATTGAATTCTAATTTAAGTTTTTCTCAACTTCATCTATTATTATATATATACTAGCATGGAACTCTATGCATATGCACATGTACATTTAAAACCAATCGCAATTATATATATATATATATATATGATTCGGATTCTAATTGGATCTAAACTCTCTAGTTTTTGCACCCAATAATTCATTTGCCATAAAAATTAAAAAATTAGATGGGGCATGTGACACAAAATTAAATTTCAATTAAAATTCAATTTAGAATCTAATTGAATTTTAATTTAAGTTTTTCTCAACTTCATCTATTTTTAATTTAAGTTTTTCTCAACTTCATCTATTATTATATATATACTAGCATGGAACTCTGTGCATATGCACATGTACATTTAAAACCAATTACAATTATATATATATGATTTGAAATCTAATTGGATCTAAACTCTTTAGTTTTTGCACCCAATAATTCACTTGCCATAAAAATTAAAAAATTAGATGGGGCATGTGACACAAAATTGAACTTCAATTAAAATTCAATTTAGAATCTAATTGAATTCTAATTTAAGTTTTTCTCAACTTCATCTATTATTATATACATACTAGCATGGAACTCTGTGCATATGCACATGTGCATTTAAAACCAATCGCAATTATATATATATATATATATATATATATATATATATATATATATATGATTCGGATTCTAATTGGATCTAAACTCTCTAGTTTTTGCACCCAATAAATCATTTGCCATAAAATTAAAAAATTAGATGGGGCATGTGACACAAAATTGAATTTCAATTAAAATTCAATTTAGAATCTAATTGAATTTTAATTTAAGTTTTTCTCAACTTCATCTATTTTTAATTTAAGTTTTTCTCAACTTCATCTATTATTATATATATATACTAGCATGGAACTTTGTGCATATGCACATGTACATTTAAAACCAATCACAATTATATATATATGATTTGAAATCTAATTTGATCTAAACTCTTTAGTTTTTGCACCCAATAATTCACTTACCATAAAAATTAAAAAATTAGATGGGGAATGTGACACAAAATTGAACTTTAATTAAAATTCAATTTAGAATCCAATTGAATTCTAAATTAAGTTTAGATTCTTTGATTTTTACACCTAAAAATTTACTTGACATAAAAGTTATAAAATTAGATGAGATACATAGCGTAAAATTAGGCATGATTTAGAATCTAATTGGATCTAGACTTTTCGGTTTTTGCACCCAATAATTTACTTGCCACAAAAATTAAAAATTAGATGGGGCACATAACACAAAATTGAACTTCAATTAAAATTCAATTTAGAATCTAATTGAATTCTAAATTGAATTTAGACTCTTTAATTTTTGCATCTAATAATTTACTTGACACAAAAATTAAAAAATTAGATGAGACATATGGCGTAAAATTAGACAAGATTTAGAATCTAATTGGATCTAGACTCTATGGTTTTTGCATCCAATGATTCACTTGCCACAAAAATTTAAAAAAAATTAGATGGGGCACATGGCACAAAATTGAACTTTAATTAAAATTCAATTTAGAATTTAATAGAATTTAGACTTTTTGATTTTTGCACCTAATAATTCACTTGACACATAAATTTAAAATTAGATAAGACATGTGGTACAAAATTAGACTTCAATTTAGAATTTAATTGTATTTTCTTTCAGTTTCACCTATTATTATCTATATAGATATATAGATTTGTCCATAGTACTAAGAAGATAATAAAATATAATTACAAGTTCATTTGAAATATTGCTTTTCCGTAAAATAAACATACTAACTGTGATTGCTAAGATTAAATCTTGGAAATAATCTATTGTTTCTAAATATAATACCACAATGTACCATTGGTGTAATGGTCACTCCACAAGTAAAAAATTCTTGTGAGGGGAGGAAGGCATGGTTCAGGGTTTAAGTTTCTAGGAAAGAGCTTCACATACATATATACTTAGATTAAGTTAGAGTAAGATTTCTATCTCAGATTAAAAAAATATAATGAACATATTAATTATTGTTGTTAAGTGAACTTTAATTATTATCACTTAGAATATTTTTATCAATTTGTTCGTGTTTACTCTATACAATTCTTTTATTTAACAATTCAACTCAACTTTCACTACTGTTGGTCTTTGTAATTGTAGGGGGTTGGGCCCAGAAGGCCCGTGCAAGCCCACTTGATCAGAACCCAAAATAGGACCAAGGCCCATTAGAGGAACTAATTATGGTACACATAGAGGGAGTTAACTCCAATCCTTATCACAAGGAGCCCAACCCTAAGATTGGGATGACGAGTCAAAGGGACAACTCCCCGAGGAAGTCTTAAGTGGTTGGCTTAAACATTGACAGTAACGAGGGAAGTCAGGATAGGACTCGTACGTAGTGAGGTTGGTAATTGTATTTTAGAGTTAACATTTACAAACTACTACTTGATTGATTGACCCATGCCCCAGTCCCCACTTAAGAAAAAAAAAAAAAAACATTCTAATTCAGCCACTCCACTCACATATTTGATAAAAAATATAAGTTAATTGTAATTTTATTTAACAATTCAACTTAACTTTGACAACTATTGGTCTTTGTAATTTTATTAAGAATTTTTTTGTGTGTTAACATTTTTTTTTGTCTTCACTCAATCACTCCCCTGTCCCATGCCTCTTGTCTAATTTTTAATTTTAATTTTATTTTTAAGAATCATCCATTGTCTAATTGTTTCATTGTCCGTTAGTGTTAACATTTACTAAATATTGATTGACTGAGCCCTAATCTCCACTTTACAAATAAAAATTAAAATCACATTTAAATTCAACCTCTTCACTTGTAGATTCGATCAAAAGTTTTAATTAATTGTAACTTTATTTGTAAGAATAGATTGTTTAGGGGGTCATATTCAAGTTTATAGTAAACCCAATGCAGGGTTTATATACTAGAGAATATTTGATTAAGTTTAGGCTAACTATAAGGTTAACCTTAGGCTAACCATAGATTAGCCTAAGGTTAATATCTTTTTTTCTACAAATAGGAGTGTTTGCAGTGCGGCACGGTGCAATTTTGGGCCATTTTTAACTTCGCACTTTATGGTGCGGTTTACTCAAAACCATAACGGTACCACAACTCATTTTTGCAGTTACATGTGTGGTGTGGTTTAGAGTTTAGTCAAAATCATATTCGCACTGCACTTCATTTTTGCGGTCACATGTGAGGTGCAGTATATAAGATGCGGTTCGAAACTAGTATATTTTTTAAATTTTGGGCTTTTCCTGCCTAGCCCAAAATTTAATTTTTTTTTCCTTTGTTTTGGGCCAAATTTTAAACTATTGAGCTATTTTTTTTTGTTAGCTTTCCTAATTAACACGTGAGGGTTATTAAAATTTTTTTTTGGTTGAAAACTAGGGTTATTAAATTATTAATAATATATTTAATATTAAAAAATAAATATATTAATATATAGAGAGGTTGCGGTGCGGTTTGAGTGGTTTTCTTATTATAAAACTACAAACTACATTGCACCATGCAATGCGGTGCGGTGCAGTGCATTGTGGTTATACTTATGCCATTTGGTGGACAATTTTGGTGCGATTTTTGTGGTTTGATGAACACCCCTATCTACGAGTATAATGATTTTGATATTTAACTTGAGTCATAATATGTCCAATGAGTATACATGTATACACACTAGTGATAATTCCAAAATAAGTTAATACCGAAATCTTTTGTTTTACTGGACAAATTGGAACAGGTTCGAAAAATGGTGATCAAAACTTTGTTTTATAATGAGAAATACGTTATAGTATGTAAGCCCGTGGTATAAATGTTTCCTGCATAAGGTGCAATTTTTTTTTTTTATTGGCACTCGACATGTGTTTTTGGCTGGCAATTTTTTTTTTCTTTTTTGATTCACCTTGGTTTGAAAGGGTTCTTCATTGGGGGGGGGGGGGGGGGGGGGGGGGGGGGACCAAACGTTGAAGTTGGTAGTAACAATCTTTGATTTGAGGATAACGAAACATACAAGTACAACTAACCACGAAGCAAAGGAGGGAAGGTTGGTTGGCTGGCCATAGGCAGGATCCATTGTCTATCTTGGGGATCCTCCTCATTGTTACTATTTCCTTTGTTAATTATACTACCATTTTTCAATATAATATTTGCAAGTTATATTTTAAACCACATAATTTTATAGTTAATAACTTAATTGAGATTAATTAAGAAAAACAAATTTGATGAATAGTTGGTATAACTTAGATTTCCTAATTAAATTCAATAATATGGTTATATTGATAAATGAATCATCTGATTGAATTTAATGACAAAGAGATTTATTATATTAATTAATACGGTTACACTATTAAATTTAATTAGGAAAACTTAGGATATAGTATTTAAAATTGTTATTTTAAAATTAACATTTAAATGAATATATCAACAAAAAAATAATAATATTGATTAGGATGATTACATAATATTTAATTATTATATATTATACATTGCATGCATGACACGTAGTCCATAAGTTAGGAAAGCCTATCTAATCTATATTAAACTAAGATCAATCTTAAACTAAAAAAAAAAAAAAGTTTGATAGATAATTGCCTACTAATATGTTAATGTAAATCCCTTCTAGAAAAAAATATATTATTTAAATACGAGGAATTAAGGTAACATAACAAATTAATATTAATTTGGCCCATGCCTTGACTAGACGAGCATTTTTATCTGTAGACGCTGATGTATGAGTAGAAAAGCTACCTACTGATTTGATGATGTATTGCAACTTGATTTAGTTCAATAAAAATTACTTACATTTTTCTCAAAAAAAAAAAAGTATTTAAATATTATAAAAGAATTTCATAATTTAAGATATAAATCATAAGTATTGTATAGTTCGTCATTGTAAATGAAAAAAGACTCGTTTAATATTTATATTTACAGAATTTAGTAAAAGAAACTAGCCTCACACATGCGGAAAGTGCGTGCAATGAGAGTTTTTTTTTAAGAAAAAAATTATGTTTTTTTTTAAAAAATTAT